>VYZX01023017.1:64566-76787 GCA_013401335.1 Brachypteracias leptosomus
ACTAGAGCAGGTTGCTCCAAGCCCCAGCCAACCTGGCCTTGGACACCTCCAGGGATGGAGCAACGTGGGCCAGGGTCTCACCACCCTCAGAGTGAAGAACTTCTTCTAATTTCCAACCCACCAAGGACGGGGCAGGCAGGTGAGGAACCCCCAGGGCACCCCAGACCCCCACCCAGCTTTCTAGGTGGTCTTAGCACCTTCTGAGGTTCTTGAGGTGCCCAGGAGAGCCCCCCCAGGCTCTGCCCTTTGCAGGAAACCATCACTCACGTCTTCTCCGGGCAGATGAACCAGTCCCCAGCCCAGGTCCAGCCCGTGGAGGGTCTGAAGCTGTCCTTGGGCAGCTTGATCTTGCCGGTGACATCGGAGTATTTGGGGTAGGTCAGGCCAGTTGTGCCCCAGTTCCCCACCAGCGCCAGCTTGGTCTGGTTCTCATACTGGGGGAGCAGAAGCAAAGAGGATTTTGAGTTGGAGGCACAAAACCCCATGAAAAACCCTCTGGAAATCCCATGGATAGTCCCTTCCTCCCTGGAGAGCCCCATCCTGAGGACAGACCTCCTGGGAAGACCCCCCACCCCCATGGACACCCACAGATCCCCCCCTCCCCAGCAGGTAGAAGATGATGTGAAGGCAGGAGGTGGCTTCATGGCTCCTCACCAACCTTCTCCCCAACCTAGATGCTGGGGGAAACATCTCCTCCTTCTCATGGTGAGTAGGGGTTGGTGTAACCCTGAGCTGGGGCTGCCCTCCCCATGGTCCCACCCACCCAACCCCTGCGTGGTGGAGCTGCTGGAGAGAGAAGAAGCCCCTTTGAGGAGGACCCTGGGAGGTGCTCACGGTTTCGGCAAAGACGGAGAGCTTCCCCTCGGCGAACTGGTTAAACTCCTTCTCGTCCACTGAGAGCCCCAACCAGAGCTGGACACGGAGCTGGGCTGGGATCCTGGAGCCCATGGCCTCCTCCTGGGGGTACTGCCAAGACAGAGCCTCCTTAACATACTCATGGACTGGCGTGGGTGGGAAAGGACCATTAGAGGTCATCTACTCCACACCTGCAACTATCTCAGGTTGCTCAGAGCATCATCCAACCTCACTTGCAATGGGTCCAATGGTTCCACCTCTCTGGGCAACCTGGGACAGGCTCTCACCACCCTCAGCACCAGGCTGGATGGGGCTCTGAGCAGCCTGCCCTAGGTAGAGATGTCCCTGCTGGTGGAGGGAGGTTGGACCAGATGAGCTCTAGAGGTCCCTTCCAGCCTCAAACATTCTGTGATTCAACAGGGTCAAAACTGGGGCTGGAGGTCCCTGGAACCCGTAGGTTGAGTTGGGATCTTGTTCCCCTGCTTGATTTCTTTTCTAGGGGAAAATCTTTGGAGAAGAACCCCCCAGACACATGGACCAAGAGCCAAGGTACCTTCAGGAAGATGGTCTGGAGCTTCCCGCAGTTCTTGCCGCAGCAGTTGGAGATGTTCCTGGAGAAGAGGACCTGGTGGGCTGGGACACGGGCGTAGGCCACACGTTTGTCCCCCTGCAGCATCCAGATGACGATGTCGGGGAGGCTGTTCTGGGGCTGCAGAGCACAGAAGTTGTGGTGTCACCTCAGGGAGGCTGGAGAGCAGCCGTGCCCCACGTCCCACCATCAACCCAAGGCCAGGGAGTGAGGCCAGTTGAGCCCAACCCCATCTCAGCAGCTCTGGATCCCATCTGGGTCTGAACAGGGTGGAGGAGACCCAAGTGTCCCCAAGCCAAGAAGGTCAATGGTCTCCTGGGGTGCATGGGGAAGGGTGTGGGCAGCAGGTCAAGGGAGGTTCTCCTCCACCTCTACTCTGACCCAGTGAGGCCACGGCTCAAATACTGGGGCCAGTTCTGGGCTCCCCAGTTCCAGACAGAGAAGGAACTGCTGGAAAGAGTCCAGTGGAGGTTCTGGAGATGCTGGTGGGACTGGAGGACAGGCTGAGAGCCCTGGGGCTGCTGAGCTGCACAAGAGAAGCCTCAGAGAGGATCTGCTCAATGCTGCTCAAGAGCTAAAGGGTGGGGGCAAGAGGCTGGGGCCAGACCCTGGTCAGTGGTACCTCCTCTGCCATGGCCTTGAGCTTGGCCAGCCAGTCCTCTGCCTGCTCCAGGGCCACCGACAGGCTGGAGTCCTCGTGCTTGAGCTTCAGAGCTGCCTTCACCATCTGCTCCAGGTTGGTGCTGCGGTAGCGGAACATGTTCTGGTCCAGGTGGGTGCTGGATGCTTTCCCCAGGACATCAGGCAGGGTCTGGCTGAGGGGATGGGCAGAGATGTGGAGTTAGAACCTCACCCACATCATTTTATTGGGTTTTTTTTCCTCCTTTTCAGTCAATTTTCAAAGAATTAACAAGCCACCAAAGATACTGGAGGGCCCATCCCTGGAGTCCTTCAAGGTCAGGCTTGCTGGGGCTCTGAGCAGCCTGCCCTAGGTAGAGATGTCCCTGCTGGGGTAGGGAGGTTGGACCAGATGAGCTCTGGAGGTCCCTTCCAGCCTCAAACATTCTATGATACGTTTGGAGAACATGGCCATGCCAAGAGCTAAGGAGCTTCCACCCACGCTTGGAGCCACCACCAATCAGCCTGGGCTGAGCTGTAGACACCATCCACACCCCCATCTGTTAATAGAAATGGATCTAAGCTGCTGGGTCAACGGTTCAGGAGACCAGGAGGACCTTCACTGCCCCGAGTTTGCCTGTAGAATGCAGTGATTTGTGTTATCAATGCTCTTCTTCTACCCAACCTGCCCTTCACCAGCCACCCCCAGCTAGGACTGGGCTCCATGAACCTCGTTTTCATGGCATAATAAAGAAGGACAACATCTCCTGCCTCACTGAGACCTGCCATGGGCAGATGGACACCGTGGTCCTCCATACCACCTTTGAAGGCACCATCAGCATCTGACCAACGTTCCTCAGAGGGAACCCTTCAAGAGGAACAAGAGCTCCCACAAGAACCATGCGGAAGTACCTGCAGTCAGCAATGACATCATCCAGCAGCTGGGCACCCAGGGCATCCAGCTCACTGGGCAGGTGGTTGGCCTTCAGAGCAAGGTGGACCTTCTCCAGGTTGGCTTCCTGCATGAGAGATGGAGAAGAAGAGCTGCAGAGCGGGGACATCCCTGGCACCCTCCTCCACCCCACGTCCAGGACCCTCCCAGTGAGTGCTGGAGGCTCCCCATGGTCCCACCATGGGTCCCAACCAAGCTCCTGCTTGGGTCTCACCAAACTGCATCTCCAGTTTTGGAGAAATGACAGGGAAATACAGCAAGAAACCCATCGATGGTTGAGGAGAAGGAGGAGGAAGGTCCTTGCCTCATCAGTAGGGAGGTGGATCAACAGCAACCACTGTCCTCCTGGTGAGGATGAGGAGGGTCCCCTTCCCTCCTTCACTCCATGGGTTGAGTGGGACACTTGGGACACCAACAGTTTTCCACCCCATAGCACAGAAGTCATCAAACCCCACACCTGGCCCAGCCCTGGAGAAGACCTCTGCCCCCTTCTTGCCACCACAGCACTCACCAGCCTGTCTGCTGCATGGTGGAGAAGGTTCTGGGCATCGGTCCGGTCGCTGATGTCCTCCCAGTAGGAGGACAGCACCACCACGGGCTTCACGTTGCCCCAGGGCAGGTAGTAGTACTGGCAACCTGGAGGACACAGCACCACCAGTGAGGACCAGAGCTGGAGGAGAGCAGTTCAGGGCAGAAGAACCATCTCCAGGGCTCTTCTGGAGCAGGAGGACGGGAGGTATGTTCCCCAAACCCATGTGCACACCAAGGTCCAGAGGGACACGGGTCAACCTCCGTGGTTGCGGCAGCTCCTGCAGAGCAGGGGGGCCAGAAACCAGCAGGACAACCCCAGTGAGGTGAGGACATCTCAGGAGAAACCCCCAGGAGCCAAGGAAAGGCCACCCCAAAGCACCAGCTCTTCCTCGGAGAAAAAGGGGTCAAGGTGCTGCCCCAAAACCACCTCAAGCCACCACTGAGCTGAGAGAAGCCGTCCTGCCTTCCCCACTCCTCCCAGTTACACATCCCCCCTTCCCAGCATGGCTGAGGTGGACAACCTCAACCATGAGGTGGTGGAGGCCTCATCACTGGAGTCCTTCAAGGCCAGGCTTGCTGGGGCTCGGAGCAGCCTGCCCTAGGTAGAGATGTCCCTGCTGGTGTAGGGAGGTTGGACCAGATGACCTCTAGAGGCCCCTTCCAGCCTGAAACGAGGTCATCTGGTCCAACCCCCATCCATGGTCACCTAGAGCAGGTTCTCCAGGACCACCTCTAGTTGGGTGTTGACCATCTCCAAGGCTGGAGACCCCAGAACCTCCCTGGGTGACCCATCCCAGTGCTCACCATCGAAGACAGCCCGGCTGTACTGGGTGGTGGAGGCCAAGGGCAGGCAGGTGTTGTCAAACTTGTTGCCGTAGTTGCCAATGCTGACCTCAAACTGGATGGCATCATCCACGTCCTGCAGCATGGTGGCCGAGTAGAAGGCAGCGAAGAGCGAGAACTTCCGACGGCGCAGGTACTTCTGCAAGAGACACAGGGCCATGGCCATGGAGGAGACACCACCACCACCACCACCATGGCTCTCCTACCACCAGCAGAGCCTCCATGACCCCAGCAAGCACCGGTGAGGCCTCCAGGATGGAGAAGGTCATTGTAGGGAAGAAAAGCCAAGGGGATTTGGGGTGTTGAGGAGAAACCCCACAAAGGAGAAGGTGAGAACTTGGCAAAAAATGGAGTTTAAACCTGGAGAAATGAGCAAAATGAGACCATCTCCAATAGTGCCTGAGTTGAGGTTCTCCATGGTCTTCTCACTACCATAGAGAGCAAGCTGGACACCTTGGGATGGAAAGGTAGCAGGAGACACCCTCCAGGAGCTCCCCAACCACTCCACTGCTCACAGGACCAGGAGCAACACCCACCCTCCTGTGGTGCCCCTCATGCCATGAACCTGGAGGGACAACCCCCATGAGATCAATCCTAGATTGCTTTGGGTTGGAAGGGGCCTTTAAAGATCAACGAGTCCAACCCCCATGGTAATGGTAGAGATTGGAAGGGACCTCTGGAGATGATCTGGTCCAACCCCCCTGCTCCAGCAGGTCACATCCAAAGGCGGACAGGTCCCTTTGGCATCTCTCCAGAGAAGGAGACTCCACGACCTCTCTGGGCAGCCTGGGCCAGGCTCCGACACCCTCACCCCAAACAACTTTCTCCTCCTGCTCAGGTGGAACCTCCTGGGTTCCACTTGGTGCCTCTTGTCCTGTCCCTGACAAGAGTCTGACCTCATCTTCTTGCCCCCCAACCCTTCATGCCCACCACTACCCCACGGAGACCCCGTTACCTCCACCCGCAGGATGTCATCGGCAGAAATCTCCTCCACCTTCTGCTCCACGTGCTCCACCAGCTTGGTCTCCAGCTCCACCAGCACCCTGCCACGATACGCCACTCCCTCGCCCTTGGGGGTAGACCAGGGAGAGGCATCAGGACCCCGCTGCCCCCTCCCCACTTTTGGTGGACTCCGCTGGAGAAGAGCAAGGCCAGGCAAAGGTTCTGCAAGAGCTTCCAAGGCAAGGAGGGTTTGGGCAGCAGAGCAACACCAGGAGATGTTTGACCAGCAGGAGGAGGCAGAAAAGGCAGCGCAGGCTCCTGCTGACGGAGCCAGTTTGGGTTAAGAGCAGCTTTTTTCAGGCAAGGAGAGGAGCCAGTTGAGTGGAGGCCATGCTGGGCAAGAAGCTGAGGTCACCTTGCCCAGGTTGAGGGTCTCGTAGGGGTCGGGGAAGCCGGTGAACTCCCGGGGGCTGCCGTAGAGGTTGATGTAGCAGGGACCAAAGGTTGGGAGGAACCCGAGGCCATCGTCCACTGCAGGGGGGAAAAGAACCTTTAGAGAGTCCTGAAGGCCCCTCAGGGACGTGTCCTTCACTGCAGGACCATGGGGACCACACGCATGAGGCTGGAGGCCACCTTCCAGACATGGGCTAGGGGTCAGGGAGATGTTGGACTTGATGATCCTGGAGGTCTTCTCCAACCTAAATGATTCTGTGGTCACCGTTTTTCACCCCCTTGGAGTCCTTCAGCCTCTTACCTTCTGGCAGGAGAAAGAGAAGGTGGGTTTGGGGCTGTGCTAGGGGAACAGACCCTGCCAGGCCCAGGAAGGTCCCCAGAGAAGGGGAGCATCACTCTGCTGGTGCGACCCAACGTGGGGATCTCCACCAGCCATGGAACCAGCCCCAAGCAGCAAGAGAAGGCTCAGAATGACCCATTTCTATGGAACCTCCAGCAGAAGGAGCAGAAATCCCTTGCAAGGTCCTGCTCTGGCCTCCTGAGCTGGTTGCTCCCCATGAAGAGCTGGCTCAGCACCCAACTAGACCATGAAGACAACGTGGACACCCCAAACCCGCTGTGGGGAAGGGCAGTGGAGGACTTTCCATGCAGGAGCCTTCCCACCAAGGTGTCCACCACACAGCCAACACTCCCCCAGCTCCATCCAGTGCTCCAGCCATGATGGCAGCTGGAGCAGCCAACCCATTACCAAGAGGTGGTGGC
Organism: Brachypteracias leptosomus; assembly: GCA_013401335.1. Lineage (NCBI taxonomy): Eukaryota > Metazoa > Chordata > Aves > Coraciiformes > Brachypteraciidae > Brachypteracias > Brachypteracias leptosomus. The sequence continues at coordinate 71,112 of VYZX01023017.1, forward strand.
AAACCAAGAGTCTAAGGGGACGTACGGTCCGTGGCCTTCAGAGGCTTCGAGAGAGCAGGAAACTCATCTGAGGCACAAAGAAATGGAGAGAGGTCAGGAGAGGCTGGAGGAGAGCAAGAGGGTGGGATGGAGGGTGGTGGAAACAAGGGGGGAAGTTCTCCTGGGCTTCTGGTGCCCAAGGAAGGAGACAGAGAGAGAGAAAGGGGGAGACTGGGCATGAGGAACAGTTTCTTGGTGGATGGAGGGGCTTCCAAGGCGTGGAGATGTGGTGAGGGACAGGGGTTAGTGGTGCCCTGGAATGGTTGGACTCAATGATCTCCAAGGTCTCTTGCAACCAGAACGATTCTATGACCCTGTCGCCCCCCTGGAGACTGTGGAGCTGGTGTGAACCAGGACTTCAGCACCCCTGACGGATGGTCCATGGCTTCCACAGGGCAGGTGGGACCCATGGTGCTCCTGCACCTCCTCAAGACCTAATGGTGGAGCCTCCTCCTCCTCCCTCCTTGACCTCTCTCTGTCTCTCCAGCCTGGCCCAGGAGCTGCCCTTGAACTGGGGGAGGGTGGGGCTGGACACTCAAGCACCATGGTGGAGAACCCCAACTCCACGTCTTCATGCAGAGCTGGGCAGTGCTGGGGGGACAGGGGCTGGGGGACATGCAGCTGCAGCTCTGAATCACGCTCATGTCCTGGCAGATGCTGCCAGGTCCATCCCACCTCCCTACAGTGTGAAGATGCTTGTGGTGGGGTCTCAGAGATGGACACAGCAGAGCCTGAAGGGGTTGCAGATGCCACCAAAGCTTGTTAGAAGAAGATGCTCATGCAGGTCAGGGCAGCCTCTGCTCCTGGCCTTCAACAGTCCCACAAGCGTGTCCCAGGGCTTGTCACCCAGCCAGCTTGGTGGCCACCCACCCACCACCAGCACCTCCATGGTGGTTCTTCACCTCAGAAAGCCCCTGGGACTTGGAAGAGCACCCTCAGCACAAGCCCCATCCCACCCTGTGAGATGCCACCTAAGGAGGAGCTGCCAGTGGGGCACACACAGGTGGGATGTGGCACCTTCCAGCACTGGTGACACCAGTGCCCATCACTGGACCTCAGCCACCTCTGCTCAGCAAGGAGAAGCAGCAACATCTCCAGCACATCACGGCCCTGCACCCCCTATCCCAACGTCCTGAGGAAGATCTGAAGATCTTCAAAACCACAAGCCAGGAGGGGTGAGGTCCAAGCAGAAAACAGACCCCAGGATGAAACAACCCTCAGGACCCCATCCTACATCTCCTTCAGCATCAATGACTTGAGGGACCACCCCAGCTGTGACACCCTCCAAGGCAACACCAACCTCCAACCAAAGCATGCAGTGGTCCTCCATGGCCATGCAGCCCCAACCCCACCCTGCTGCCCCCTCTTACCCTCCAGCTCCCCACCAGGGGCCGAGATCTTGGACATGCAGAGGTAGGAGGTGCCAATGACGTCGTTGTGGGTCAACCGGTCCCTGCAACACAACCATGGAGGGTTGTCCATGGGGTCTCCACTGCCCACCCAGCTCCTCCAGCCCAGCTTCTCCCCCCATCACTGGGTCCTCTCCTGGCTCACCAGTCGGTCACCCGGATCCTCATCTTCTCACACATGGAAGGGAACTGGGAAGAGATGCAGGGAGAGGAGGGGTGAGGGGTGGTGGGGTTGAGGGGATGGGTGGTGGACCCCAAGGGGTGTCCATGCTCACCATGGCCGGCAGCGTCAGGCGCTGGTTCCACTGCGGGTTGGCGTTCTTCTCCAGGATCCTGGAGTAGAGCTGGAGGGGGGACAGGGCAGGAGAGGTCAGTGCCACACACCCCGTCCGTGGAGCTGGAAGGTCTCAGGTCCCCAAAGTACAGGTGGCCTTGGGGGGTTCTGGTGCCTCGATGGCCACGGGGGGACAGGACCCCATGACAAGTCCCCTTCCCCACCTCCGTTGCCCTTCTCTGGCCACGCTCCAGCCCCTCAAGGTCCTTCTGGGAGGGAGGGACCCAAACCTGACCCCAGTTGAGGTTGTCCCTCCCCAGTGCCCACTCCAGGAGGACCATCCCTGCCCTGCTCCTGCTGCCCACACCAGCCAGGACTGATGGGACCTTTGCAAGGGCTTTGCTGGGACCTCCAGCAGACCAAAGGACCTCATTGTCCCCGTGTCCAGCTGCCGTCCCAGCCCTGGGGACCTCCAGGGTCCAGCCTCTCACCGTCTTGCCCGCGAAGCTGACTTCCACGAAGGGATCCACCAGGTTCTTCTTGTTGCTCTCAAAGCCAAAGATCTGCCTGACGTTGTCCATGACGGCATCGTCCACTGGGAGGGGAAGGAGATGCTGGAAGCTCATGGGAGCCTCCAGGTGGCCCTAGGTCTCCAGGCAGGTGGGACATCTCCATTGACCCACATGGGCTCAATGACCCATATCTGGAAGGTCTTTGGAGCCAGGCTGTGGGTGAAGCCTCCTCGTCCCTCTGGCCACCAAAGGGGACACTTACTCTGGGGCAGGTCCTCAGCTTTGAAGATCTTCAGGCAGAAATGAGCAGCTCTCAGGGTGACCCCGGTGGGACGCAGGAGGTTGCTCTCGATGTCTTCCTTATCTTCAGACACCTCCTTCTTCTCCAGCTGCAGGACAGGAGGACAAGGTGACCAAGCCTCCCAAAAGTCCTGAACCAAGCAGCAAACCCCCCCCAGATCCACCACCTTGACCCCAGAATGGAGGAAGAGTGGAAGAAGTGGAGCTGCTGCTTCTCAGGGAAGTGGTTTGATGGGTCAAGGTGGTGGAGCACCACGATTGGAAGGTCCCCCTGGGGAGATACTCACAGGAGCTTCATCTCCAGGCCCCAGCACGAAGAGACTGACTTTGAGGTAGCCCTTGGCCCCCGCAGAGAAGTCCTCTGGGTCTGAGAGCAGCAGCCACCTCCTGAGGAAGGCGTGTTCTAGAGGAGAAAGGAGATGGAGACCCATGGGCTGGTCCTCAGCCATGCAGGAGATGGCTTCAAGGAGGCCATGGGTGGGTTTGAGAAGAGGAGAGAAGGTTTGTGGTGGGACTCAAGGATCCTAAATGTCTTCCAACCTCCATGACTCTATGATTCCATGACTGAGTTGAAGGGACCTACAATGATCAGCTACCCCAAGTGCCCAACCACCTCAGGACTGAGCAGAAGGGCTTTGTAGGTCTCCCCAGCTAGAATTAGTCAAGTTCTTCCTGATAACATGATCTTGGAGATGGAATAAAAGATAAAAACAATGAGTAAGGGGGTCAAGACAAAGAATAGTTGAGTTGGGTTGTGCTGTTGGGGTTTCTACCAGTGATGGTGGCTTCAGGGACCACATCTTGCAAAGGGAAGAGAAATGGGTGGTGATGATGGACACGGGGACCCATTCTGTGGTTGAAACCCAAGAAAGGGCTTCCCAAAGTGACCCCACCATGGGAGGAGACCCTGGCCCAGACCCCACCACTCACTTGGCTCGGAGTAAATGGTCTCCACGTCCATCTGTGCAATAAGAGAAGAAAGAAACGTCCGTGTTCAGCCCATGGTGGGGGAGATGGAGGTGGGGGAGATGGAGGTGGGGGAGAGGAGAGAAGGAGACCTCACCCTGAACTCCCCGATCACCGAGTCCGTCCGGAAAGACCGAGAGTCCACAACCTGTGATGGGATGAGAACATGGACAACTGGTAAATCCAGCCCAGATCCTGCCAGGGTGAGGAGCTGGGTGGTGGGATGAGGGGTGGTGGGGTCAGACTGGAAGAGGAGAGGTTGAGATTGGAAATCAGGGGGAAGTTCTTCACTCTGAGGGTGGTGAGACCCTGGCACAGGTTGCCCAGGGGGGGCTGTGGACGCCCCATCACTGTTCAAGGCCAGGTTGGATGGGGCTTGGAGCAACCTGGTCTAGTGGGAGGTGTCCCTGCCATGGCAGGAGGGTTGGAGCTAGATGGTCTTTGAGGTCCCTCCCAACCCAACCCAGGAGCAGCGTTGGCTGGAGCTCACCGTGATGAAGATGGGCACATCAAACAGCTCAGCTGGGGACTCGAAGACGTTGAAGAAGAAGGTCTGGAAGAGAGAGGGGTGAGGGGACAATGTGGAGGTTTGGCCCAGCCTCCCCCCAGGTCATCTTCACTCCTCCCAGCCTTGGCCATGCCACCAGCTCCACAGGCTGGAGCTTCTCCTCCTCCTCTTAGGTGAGACCTCATCCCCTTAACAGCAACCCCAGGGAGCAACATCCTCCAGTTGGCCACTGGTTCTGGGGCTGCTTCACCAAAGCACATCCAGACCAGTTCTCCTGGGGCAGGTGGAAGCTCTGGGGACATCCCAAAAGGCTTTGGGGACAAGCCATCTGCACTGTCCAAGTACATCCGCCCCACACACCCAGGTGGGATGCCCACCAGCCCAGGACATGCCACCAGGATGCCACTGGTGGCTCTGGGACACCTCAAGAAGGTGACCAAGAGGAGCCCTGCATGAAGGCAGAAGATGCTGGACCTGCCAAGGGCTCCCTGATGCTTCTTGAGCTTCTCTTCCATCACAATCCCCATCTCCACATCCCAACCTCTGGGCTGCCACCACTCAGGACCCCAACCCATAACGCTCCTGAGCCTTCCCTGGTGTCCCCACCTCTCACCTCATCAAAGAAGGGGCTGTTGCCTTTGCGTATCCTGGTCCTCTTGGTCTGCCCAGCAGCTGTGACCTTCACCACGGGCCTGATGTTGACCCCGGGGAGCTGCCGACCCTCAATGACCCTCACCCTGATCTAGGAGGACATAAGGAGGGTCATGGGGTGGGTCCTACCATGGGATGAGCACCTTGGAGGTGACCAACCTCCACGGGAGGTTCAAGGGGAGGTGGGTTGAAGGAGAACAGCTCATCCCACCAACCTCCCCTCACCTGGAAGTCCTGGGGCTTGTTGGAAAGAGGCTTCTTGGGTGAGCTCCTCCTCCTCTTCAAGCCCTGGCCGTGGTGCACGGGGGGTTTCCTGGGCAGCGAGGGGGGCTCAGAGCCCGGTGGCCCCGAGGAGGAGGAAGGTTCCATCTCATCCCCCGTGGCCACCTGGTCCTCGGTCTCCTCCTCTCCAGCTGTCTCTGGGAGAAAGGAGGTGGAGGGTGAGGGGAACGTGGGATGGGGTGAGGTGGGACCACAGGGTGGAGGGAAACCCTGACACTACAAGGGGACGTGTCCCCCTGGGGCTACACGTGAAGGTTCCAGGCTCCTTCTGGTTACCAGTGACCGTGTCGGGCTCTGCTGCAGCTGGGGCTGGCTCCGGAGGGGCTGGAGGGGGGAACACGGGGACAGCTCCTGGTGGGGGGATGTAGGACACTTGGAGGACCAGGGAAGCCTGGAAGAAAGGAAACAACCATTAGATGGGTGTCCAGAGACCTTCTCCTGGGGCCTGAGCCTCGTGGTGGGTGCTCGTGGGGACCTAACTGGTCTTAACTGGGAGCTGCAACTGGTGGGGATGATGCTCAGGCTGGTCTCCAACTGGGAGCTGCCACTGCAGGGACACTGCTCAAACTGGGAGCTGCAACTGGTAGGGGCATTGCTCAAACTGGTCTCAAACTGGGAGCTGCAGCTGGTAGAGATGTTGCTTCAACTGGTCTTCAACTGGGAGCTGCAGCTGGTGGGGATGTTGCTTAAACTGGTCTTAACTGGGAGCTGCTACTGCAGGGACACTGCTCAAAC
>VYZX01023018.1:0-92068 GCA_013401335.1 Brachypteracias leptosomus
CTATGATTCTATCCTATGATTCTATGAACAACTTTCTCTTAGACTATCACTGCCTAAGGAAAAGACAACCTTGTACTGTAACCTGCTAGTCTGAAGGCAAATAGCTCAGCTGAGCTGCAAGAACAAAACACTGAAGTTTTTAAGCCTCAACTTTTCATTTTCTGCTGTGCTTCCATTTTCCCTCTGGCACTTGAAATTCTGGGGACTTGTTGCACTTGCCTCAATATCTCCCAGTTTTACTACGATCCTGATTGCATCATTATCATAGAATCATTGAATGGTTTGGGTTAGAAGGAACCTCAAAGATCATCTAGTTCCAACCCTGTGCCATGGGCAGGGACACCTCCCACCAGACTAGGTTGCTCTAGGCCCCATCCAACCTGGCCTTGAACACCTGCAGGGATGGAGCATTCACAACCACCCTGGGCAACCTGTGCCAGTGTCTAATAGCTTGGTTTTGCTTGCCCAAAATCCTCCCGTCACTCACACTCATTCCTCCTCACAGCATTTCATCCTCCACATCATCACCCGGGCACTATTTCTGTTTTTCAACACCAAACTGGTACAGGAATCCCCCCTATGTGCAACGTTTATCTTTCTATTCAGGTGGACGAAGAACACCCAGGGTTTCTGGGGAACACAGCAGCAGGAAGTAAAATCCCACCAAAAGCATTTTGGTGAAGAAGGACATTTTGCAGATTTTTTTTTTTCCCTGTTGTATTGCTGTTTTAATGAATGTCAAAAGCCTGCAGAGCCACAGATGTTCATCATTTCTGTATTATCATAAAACAAATATAATAGCACTAATAATAATAATACATCCTATTCAGACTTTAATTAGAAAATAGATCTTTTGTCTGTTGTTTAAATAGTCTAATTTTTTCTATCTTCCAGCACTAATTCCTGCTCTGTGGTTCTGTTAAACCTTTCCCCAAAAACTTTACAAGGATACGCTCGGAGTAAAAGAGTATTCAAAGTGTCATATGACGTGCAACACATGGTGTCATTCCTCTGAGCACACGTTGAGTTTCAGGACTGGGCTCAAGCTTTAGTGATCTCCTGTGAGCATCAGGACACACCATCCATCTTGTTTGGGAAGAGTTCAAAGTCACACCATCCAGAATACAACATTCTGCTGCTATGCTTGTCCTAAAACCAAACCCATTCTGCTCTTTTGCCCCCCACAGCCCTTCAGCTGCATCAAGACTTGGTTCCGTTGGCTGAGGAGCTTCTTCCAACCACAACTTTTCATGAAGTGATAACTATTTAAGCGTGCACTTCCTCTGGCTCACCGACTACTGCAATTATGCAAATAACACACGACTTGATCCTTTCAGCATAATTACATCAAACACAATCGGGCTATATTAAGACTGACTTCAGCTGAATGAATTCAGTTCATGTAATGATTTCCTAAATCGCCCCATGGGACCATGGCAAATAAAAGTTTGTCCCAAGAGTGACATCAAGTATCAAGACAAATAACTGTGTATCTTGGGCTTGATTCTACAAGAAACCAAGAGCTTTAGACACTCTCTGGGGTTGGAGGCTCTCACTGTTAACAAAAGTAAGAACTTCCAGTGGTGTATATGCAGATAGGTGTGAACACACCAACACATCTGCATTTCACATCTGTATTTTGAATTGAAAAGCCATGGCTGGGGGAGAAGTTACTTGAAAAATCGCTTTTTCTTTATAATGATTGTTTCAGTTTATGACTTAAGTGACCTATAGCTTTACAGACATAAAACAATCTGATAATCCAAAGTGTATTGTATACACTTGGACATGCAGGCACATAAATTTTCAATGCAATTTAACATTTCTTGGCTTATTAGCCCAACATTTCTCCCTGAAGCATGTGGAGGTTATTTCAGTATATTTTCAGTTATTTCAGTATTTCAGAGCAGCGTGCTCTCTATTTCCAGCGGTTTGTTAGGAATCTTTTTCTAACATATCAGAAATACTCTTTAACACAGTGATTAAAGGAAAAAAATCCAAAGATAATGCCCTTGAGGAGTAAAACAAGGGTAAGTCCCTCATTCACAACTAATAAAGGGGTTCTCACTAAATCTAGCAGGAATAAGCTGGTGTTTAAGTGCTGCCTTGCCCTGGAGCCCGAGAGATGTAGGGGCAGGCACAGTGAGGAGACTGTGAGGCTGGGATGCTGCCCAGGACATGGTCCTCCGGGGCAAATTGAGTTCCATTCTGTTAATTTAGTTTGTTTCCATTGATTTATAGGGGAAATCAAGGCTTCTTATTTCATTTATTTTATGCCTCCATCAAAGGAAATGCATTACTAGGTTTTAGAAAGCAGATGTTCATTGCTGGATGATAAAAGAATAACATTAAAATGTCTGTTTCCAGCTCTCTTGGAATTGTATCCAAATGAAATTACTACAACAACAGAAAGAAAAAACAACACACAGCAGCCTAAATGCAAGAAAGGCAGAGCATCCATACGGATAACAGCCTCACTAAGCAAAGAAATGCTAATACCTAAGGATTAGTTCTGTAAGTAACAGATTTCACTGGATGTTGCTTTTCGTGGATGAAACAGCCTGAAAGGGGAAATGTGGAGTTCTGGAAAACTGCTTCGGTAGAACGGGAAATTGCTCTGCACTCTCAACCATCCCTTCCCTCCTCCTCCTAACAGGACTAAGCAGATGGCAGGTACAGATGGCAATTAGGGATGGATGAATGGGGCTGGAAAAGGTAAGAACCAGCCTGAACCTTTCTGCGTGGTCACAGAGCAGCCAGGAAACATTTGTTACTGACGGCACAACTGCCATGCTGGGATGCTTCCCTCTGCCTCTCCCTTCAAACCCAGCACAGTTCTTCTGCCTGACTGGTTTTCCTGTTCTGTAAAGTAAAATATAACTCACGGACTTCAAAATAGATATCTGCTGTATGGCAGCTGCTCCTGAGGAATGAACACAATCACATACACAGGCAAAATAGAATTTAAGCATCACTAACAAGTAATCATGCAATCGACATGACTACAAGTGCAAAATGCAACTAGCCAATAGTTTAGGCAATAGTCTCATATATTCACTGAATAAGAAGATACTTGTGGACATATTTTTTGGCAGATACACTAAATACACTGGTATTTATAATCAGTATTTAACAGCCTTTCTATACCTGAACCCTTTTACTCTGTTACCATCACTTAACTGTGTTGAAAAGCAAACTTCGTGTTTCCCGTTATGTCCAATGTGTTTAACGTGTAATATAGAAGGAAAATATTTTAAACCAAACAAACTTGGAAAGGTTTATTTCTCCCTGCTATTGGCAGATGTTTTGTTTCTGTGTCAGAAGCCCTCAGGGAGGAATAAACACAGTAGGAAAAGCTTATTAAAATATCCTGGTTTTCAGAAACAAAACCCCTCATTGTCTATCAACTTTACGTATTTATGGAGAGAGAACACGTGAAAATGTCTCAAGGGTTTAAAAAATGTAAAAGGATGAAACATATTATATACATGAGAAGAAAAACAAATGAGGTGTAGACACAGAAAAAATGAAAGCAAATATTTGGTTTTCCTGTGAGTGAAGACACCAGAATCTATTTTAACATGGGCAATGTGTTCAAGGACTCTTTGGAGACCTTGCCCAACACAAAGCCGTGTGCCAGCCAAAGAGTTTGTTTTCTTTGCTCAGTGTCTCCCTTAAAAAGAACTTTTCATATTACAGACAACACTGACTCTAATCAGCAAGTTTGGTTTGCCCTAAGGAAGCCATTTGCATAATTAAGCACCTATGCAGACAAAAGGGAGAACAAATTCAGGAAAGACAAGACAAAAACCACTTCAGCAAAAAAAAGAAATGTCAAGAAATGCAGGGATTATGAAAAAAAGCATCACTTAATTTTTATATACACATCCATATGTATAAGTACATGTATTTGTGAAGCACACAAGCAGTAGGTATAAATAAATATAGCGCTCAATTGGAATGAAATAAAAGTTAAGTGAAGTTTAAATGGAAACCGCTGATTTAAAAATGAATTTTCACTTCTTCAGAAGAAAACTTACCCACTGCTTCAAAGATGATACATAAATTGCAAAAGATTTTCCTCTTCCTGTGTATATACATGATATGTTAAGATCATTTTGGTTTACTTTCTATTAAGTGATAAAGGCCCTGTCATATCACTGCAGCTTAATATAAGCTCTGAAGTTGTGCCTTTAATAAATAACTGGTGGTAACTTCTCAAGTCTGGAAATAATGTATAGTTTTCAGAACTTTTCAGGAAAACTTCAGGAGATGAAGACTTATTGTACTTTATACTTCTTGTATCATAACACCATCCCTGAAGGTGTTCAAAAAAATAGTAGATGTGGTGCTTTAGGACATGGTCTAGGGATCAGGGAGATGTTGGAATGAAGGTTGGACTTAATGATCCTAGGGGTCTTTTCCAACCTAAATGATTCTATGTTTCTTCACATTTATCCACAAAACACTTATGAGAATAATTTATGGATGATCACTTTTGTAACATCAACATTTCAGGAAGCAGAAGAGCTCTTACCCTCTATGGTGGCTCTCTTGGGCAGGATGGTGATTGCTCCTTCTGCCACATCCTCCTGCTGCAGTAACGGGCTCACCTTGGAGCCCCACGTGTCCGAGCCCACCCACAGGAAGTGGCCAACTTGATCTGCCCTCTTTGCAGCCGCGAGGATTTGCCTGAGGAAAAGAACATTTTGTTCACAAATTAATTTCATTTAAACATAGAACAGCTTGGTGTGTTGCAGAATGAGGAGAAATAGCATATTCCTGTGACTAACAGAGCTCAGGAACTTCATGACACATCGTATTCTGATCCAGGCAGCACTGATCAAACCTTTTTTTTAATTAATTCTGCATCCTAAGATTGAAATCCTGATCCCACTAAAACTTAAAGTTTTGCCACTGACTTCACTGAAACTCGATCCGAACTTCTTTGTGCCTTCTGTACAACTGAGCCTCTCAGCAATTGACAATGCCATCAAAATTTTAAGCCGATTTAAAATTCTGGAGAGAGAACATGTAACACTGGCAAGTGAGAAATGAGACTCACACTTTCAAAATACACTTTCTATTATTTTATGAGCTAGTGGTATGTGGTTAAACCTTGAGCACCTCACGTGGTTTAACCTTCAGCACCGAAGGCCATTTTATCACATGCCATAAAACAGGCTCTGAATTAATGAATAAAACGTAGTCGTATGAGCTTAGAGAGAGGGGCATCTTCTTACTGCCTCTTTGAGGGGTAAGGTCAGCTCTGCCTTACAATGCATGAGTTCAGTGTATGCCAGGAAAAGCTTCCAGACCTTGATCAACACTCCTGTCCCACCACTACTGTGGTCTGGGGCATGGCAGCAACACCGGCATCTCCATGCCTGGTCTTACCCTCCACAGCATGAACTTTACATCCCCACAATGCTCTTACCAATAGACATTTCCACCTCATTATTCGTATTCTTACTTGCTTTCTCTTGTCTGCATAGCAATCAAGTATAAACGAATTAATTCCCTCAGTTGTCCTTACTTTATATCCTCATCATTGGCAAAAATAACAATGGCCCTGGCATTGGGGGTTTCGAGGAGCTGCTTGATGATTTTGTCAAAGTCGATGATCTTGTCCTTGCGATCCTGGGGGATTTTCAGGGACTGAGCAATGCAGAGCCCACCTGCAGAAGAAAGAAGAAAAGAACTAAGTCAGCAGAAAAACAGTGGGAAATACACATGGCTGGAAGGGCAGCCTGGGAGGAGGAGAAACTATCGGATTGCTGCCCTTGCAGAGCACTTAATCTTCACGTCAAGATTCCTGAGGGATTCATACATTATTTTTTTGCGCCTGGGTAGGGTCACGGATTAAACAGATGGGCCAAACCAATACGATAGGAAAGCAAAATCAACAAATAAATCAGTCAGTAGAGGGATTAAAAAAACCCCAGCCAACCAACAAACAACTTGAACAAGCTTAAACTGATATAAAAAGAACTCCAACAGGCTGAAAGGCAAGAGATGTTGACAATGTATTAGGCAAACTTTATCTCAGTGAAGAGCTGAGATTCTTTTTATTTTTGCAAGCTGAAGGAGACTGAGGGAAAATGGTTCCACTGAAACAATTTATCTGGGACAGGAGCGGCAAAGCGTTGAGAAATGGGCAAAGCAAAGACTGTTTGAGAAAATCCTCACTCACTCCAATGCCCATCACCAGAGGGGATGGTGCAGCCCAAGCAATCGTAGACTCGAGTTAAAATACCAGTCTGTGAAATGGGCTTCTCATAAATGCACAGGGAATATTGCAAAAATAGTATTAATGTGGTAACACTGATAAATCCACCCATACCTGAGAAATGCTCTCTTTTAGCACAGTTCACATATTACAGTTTATAGCTTGTTTTAGGGAAAAAAAAAACCCTAACAATGAAACCCACATCTCCAGTGGCATTCTGCTTGTTGGCAGATTAAAATACAACTTTTACCTTTATTATTTTGTTTCTCAGTGATAAACACTTTCATCTTTTATGGCATCTCAGATACCAGCTTCTTCACTATACTGCACAGTGTGTTAATTAATAAAGTATCAGAGATGCATAATAAGAAAGAGCAGCAGGCATGAGTTAATTAAAATACAGAGGAGATATTCACAGATATGCTTTAAAATACAGATTTAAAAGCAGTGTTAAATGAAGCAATAGAGACGGTGTTCTCAGGGAAGGAAGGTAGAAGAGGTGGTGTGTCCACTGTCAGCACACACAGGCTGCCCAAGGATGACATCCTCATCCCCCTCATGGCAAAGCTGACATGAACACACCTGGGGGAAAACCACAGAGCATCCGTAAAGACCAAATGTGTGGGTTTAAAATTTCAAAACGTGGATCTTCTGCAGATCTTGGAGCACTTTACAAAGTAGGTCAGGATCATTTCTCCTTATTTTAGACATAGAGAAGATAAGACACGGAGGTTGCCTGAAGTCAAGCCAAGTCTGTTGGTACTAGCTGATCCAAAAACTCCAGGGAAAAAAAAATTGATTTCGGTGGGAAGAAATAAAATGGTGAAAAGGCTGAGAAAGAATAAACCAGAATAATAAGCCGCAAGATTTCATTTCGAGTCATTTTCTCTGACTCACACAGAACATTTTATTTACTTTACAATTATTACAGCCTGAAATTATCACAACCTGATTTTTTTCTTTAAAGGAAAAGAATTCTGATTTTTAAAAGTAAGCTTCATTTTTAAATGAGGAAAGAAAGTTGCATTGTTAGTAAGTTAAAAAAGTTTAAATATTTTTAAATGCTTTTTTATTTTCCCTAGTCAAAATTAGGTGGAATCAACTCAAATCCATGAGCAGAGTTATCCAGCTCTCCTGCAGTGTCCTACTTGGCATGATAACACACTAGTGAAAAGCAGAACCCCCACAGCCAGCTCTGGGCTTGAGCCCATGCCTCCTGCTCCAGAAGCAGGGCCAAAGCATCTCCCAAGTGCTGGACACCCACAGACAGATGGAAAACAGGGGAAGCCATCCCAGTGTCTCTGCTGAGGAAACATCTCTCCATCCTGACATCAAACCTAAGGAGAATTTAAAGTTATTAGCTGCTCCTGGAAAGGACCCGTGCCCTCCCTGCCACTCCATCACACCAAGACAAGCTACTTTCAATTTCCCATGAGAAACTCTGATTTTTCTTGTTAAATAAGGATATGGCAACTTTGGAGAATTCATTGAGAGAAAAGAAAAAAAACCCCAATAACCAGCCCACAGACTGTTACAAAGCTCCAAGATTTGTCACTTGAAAATTTATGCATTCCCTCCACAGTGGCCTTTCAAGAGGCTCCCAATTTGGTACAGCAGAACAGGAGGATATATTTTATAGTGTCAAGACCAAAGGGCTTTCACTGGATGGAGCCATTACTTAGATACATCTGAAGCTGCTGTGAAGATCCCTTGCAATCCTTCATCACTCTCTTTCATTCAGCAAAAGCAGAATGGGAAATACAGCCCCAAAGAGCAGGCACCAGCAGACAGGCATGAAGAGCAACACTCCCCAACCCCTTCTTATTTGTAATTAAGAAAAAGAGAGTAATTCAGAGCCTTTAAATGAGGAGAGAAGGATGCTTATAGATGCTCATCCCCAGATATGATGGCTCCACCACAGAGAAACGACCACCCCATCAGACATACAGATGGAAACAGAAGCAGAAGGGTCTCAGACCTGGCACCCATGACTACAATATTTCTGTAGTTAAGAGTCTATTGACATGAAAGAATCCTTGTATCCAGAGGAAAAAAAGAACCACCCCCCTAGATCATGTGATACATTGTTGTTATAAAACTATTGTTATAAAAATCAGGATTTCATATTAAGTAATTGTGACCTACATGATTTAAGTGCTTGGAAAAAAGGCTAAAATTGGTGCAAAGGCTTCTAGTTCAGCAACCCCCCCGACAATAATTACATCTATTGTGTGGGTCACGCAATCTCTATTGCCTGGCTAGAGAAGCCAAAACCCTTATTATAGTTGAGAATGATTACAGCTGAACTGAGCATCTCTGGCCAGAGAGACGGCTGTGGCCAAGCTCTCAATAGTGAGGAAAAAACCCTCTAATGCAATGTACAGATTCAAAGGATGTAATTTCCATGGTTTTTTTTAAAGAACAGAGGACCCAGGGTGGAGAAAGGAAAGAGTCTGGAATTAGGGAGGGCAGATTTTGGGTCCTTTCTGTGATTAGAGTTTTCTGCTGCCTTTGGGAGGTCAGCTCTTAGATTCTCTGCTGTCCACTGGTGAAGGGAAGTAAGAGAGCTCCTTGAACATGCCAATCATGGCAAGAGTGCAGTGGTTGGACACTCTGCATTTAGCCCAAGCTAGATGGAGAGCTGCTCCTACAGCCAGGATGGTGGAAGAGCTTTCCCAAATGGAGCAGATGATGTAATACCCTGTTAATTTATGGATAAATGGGCATTATGGACAAATAAGAAGTAGAAATTATGGATAAATGGTAAACAGAAAGTAAAGAGAGTAGATATAAGTGTGGTGAGACACTGGCACAGGTTGCCAAGGTGGGTTATGGATGCTCCACCACTGGAGGTGTTCAAGGCCAGGTTGGACAGGGCCTTGAGCAACCTGGTCTAGTGGGAAGTGTCCCTGCCCTGAATCTTTAGATGATGAAATCTAAATGAATTCATCGAAAATGAATTAAAATGATGAATCTTAGAACTAGATGATCTTTAAGGTCTCTTCCAACCCAAAACATTCTGTGTTTCTATGATGTTATGCAATTAACTGGGATTCTGCAACCAAATGCAAAGACTCTTATGTAGATAATGGGTATTGGAGATGAATGAAAGATGTGAACTGTAGTATACCTAATATATAACATTCAAGGAAATATGCAAGCAAATGTTTAACCTCTTTAATGATGGAATTTTAGAAATTCACAGGGATTGGTATATGAAAGGTGGTCAAAACAATGACCATGAGGCAGGCAGTTGTATACCACTCTTGAAACAATATCCTATCTCTTCTAGGCCATGTATAGAAATCTGACATTGGCATCTGTTTTATCCCTCCTGCCAGCAAATGTTTTTGTAACAGCATCAAATCCGAGACGGGAACACCAGAAGCAGACCTGGTAGGTTCAGCCTCTCCAGATGCTCCTTTGTTCGACAAGTAAGCCATGAAATCGCACAATAATCTATGAAAAGGAGAAGACAACAAGGAAAACCACTTCCTCAAACAATGACTTGGCAATTATTTGGGTTTACAGCTTCTAGTTTTCCCAGTGGTTTGTGCCACTTTGGCAAACTGACCCAATTATTTGGGATCATTCCTGGAATTAAAATTCCCAACACTGCAACCACTGGCAGCACTCGGAGGAAACACAGAAACACCAACAAATTTTCAACCAAAATTAACAGCACCTCCAGATTTTTTTGGCAAACAGACAAGATGCAAAGAGAAGTTGAGTCCTTTCTCACTGGCTGGTGTAAAACAGTTTTTCTCCCAAATTTTACTTTCAGTAACAGAACCCTCTGAACTTCGTTAAGTCACAGACAAGACTCATTTTAGCAGAGTTTCTTCCTCCAGAAATTCCATTTCTAGTTAATCTTTGCACAAAGAAAACCTTCTTCAGTTTCAATTTGATCCTTAGAATGGCCCATACTTTCTCACATGCTTCTGCAGAAGTTTTAATTTAGTGATGCTGGAGACAGAGGAAATTTATCTTAAGGTACTGCTCAGGATGCTGGCAATTACAGATGGACAAATACTTGACTTTTTTGGAAAAGGAAAATATACAGATCAAACTTTTTTTTTCATTGCTAGATCTTCAGTTTTTCTCATTAAATAAAAAGCCAAACAATTAATTTTACCTATGACAAAAATCTCCATTTAATCTGAATTGTAAACAGTCATTATTAGGGACCTGTAGGAGGAAATAGAGGAGCTACACAAGAGATTCTGGTGTCTTCCTCCCACCCAACGATTAAAACAATCATCCAAAAATGTGAGCTTCCTTCTTTCCCAGAGAGGTGCTGATCTTGTCCCTCAGACCTCCCAGTGTCCTGACCCCACCATCAGCTACTGATGCCCAGGGCACAGTCCCTGCACCCATCTGCAGAGCTGCACCATCCCCAACTGGTGCAGAACATGATCCTGGTTTTCAGTCAAAGAACAGCATCAAAAATGAGATCAAAGCCACCATGTACAGAAGGCAAATTGCTCTCAGGAACAAGAGGGCCCTCAGCTCATGAGCATGAGTCCCAGACCTAGTGAGAGCAGCGGGATGTCTCAGCAAGATGCAACCCTCCTCATGTTCCTCCTTCACTCAGAACTTCATGAGTAGGGGCCCCACAGGCCCCCCTCCTGGGCCGCCTTCAGGACCCACAGCAGCTTCTGTGCAGAAGAGGCTTTTTTCCACGGTTCCCATTCCTGCTCTGCAAAACAAATGGAGAAGCCAAAACTCTGGTGGAGAAATAGTGGCTTCAACCTCCTGATGGATCCTGTGCTATGAAATAACCAATGTACTCATCTTGCTGTGATAAAAGGTCTAGTGCTATAGAGATGCAACATCAAGCCCATCCATTCACTGAGGAGTCCCCAGAGCACAAGCACTGTAAAATATTATCAATTCTATGACTTTCCTCATGAGAATCTCACTCATATGTCATAGACGTGGGATGGAGATCAGATCACATCACATAATGCTCCAGTTCACAGGCAGCTTGAAGACAACGGGCAAGTTGAGCCATCTGGGTGGCAACAGTTGCAGGAACTTGAAAGAGGACACGGAGTCTTAAAAATATCGTGACTGCCTTCCTTCCTCCTGCTGACAGCCTCTGAAAGGCAAAACCTCAGGAGAATTCTCTGTGCAAGTTCAAGCAGTCATGCATTAAATTGTTCGGGGCATTAAACACCTAACGCTGGTATTTAAGGGTAATGGATGTATCTAGTAATCAAAGTGTTGCTCCAGTATCCATGGATACCCATGATTATGTGGTATTTTGATTCGGGTACAACACTAAGTATATTATTCTGCTTCCCTGAAATTCTCCAAGAGCTATTTTTCTTATCACCACTTAATTGGATTATGAGGTAGCAAAAGAGACAATTTAACACTTTTTTTTCAGATGATTTATCTACAGAGAGACTCTTTTTGGGGGAAGCACTTTTGGCAAGACTGAAAACATCACTGCAGATAGTTGTGTTTGCTGATTATTAAAAGGAACTCTCAATTAATTTGATTAATACATTACTTTAAAATTAGCAGCTGCCGAAAGCTGCCTCCTGGATGTTTATTACAATGATGGGAACACCACACAAAGCAAGGGGCTCATGTGGCTTCCTCCTGAAAGCCAGCAGCTGAGGGCTTTTGAAGGTTTTTCTCCCCCACCATGAATTTATCGCGCTCACATGGCTGCTTGCAGGGTAATTACAAGGTCTGACTTTTGTACTGAAGAGATATTGAGCCTGTAGCTACTGCAACCCTTGCCTTGGCTGGAGGTGGCTCATGGGTTCTCCTTTTCTGCTCTTCTCTTTGACCAAACCCCGATGCCCTACTGCAGACAGGCAGCTTGGCATGACATGGCTTGACATGGCTGCTGTTCCATGAGCAGGGATTTAAAGATCTTTCTCACTGCACACCAGTTCAGAAAACACTCTAACATTGTGTCCTGGTTTGAGCTAGAGAACTAATTCTGGTCAGTGATTTTATTTTTCAGCTCAGTCTCTTCTAAGTGATGGCATTTTCTGAAGTTAACAGCAGATTTTTGCAGCAGTCTTTGCTTCTAGCAGTAATAACACTCCATGTTCAGAGTCACCACCAAGGGTTGATGCCTGCAGAAAGGCTGTTGCTTCTACTCGCTCTTGTGCAGACCAAAGTCACTGCTCAATTCAATATTGGGTTTGTATCTATTTACAAACATTTCATTTTATTCCTATTATACTCAATAAGCTGGTTTAGTTTTCTTTTCAAATCCAAGCCTCTCTCCCTTATTCCCTTTCTCTACCCCTTTGGGAATGGTGAGGGATTCATAGAGAGCATCTGTCACTTATCTAGTGCCTGGCCCAGCTTTAACTCTTGACAAACTGGGGTTTTAAGGACAGTTTATTGGGAAGAACTAGAAAAGGTCAGGTTAAGCACAGATGATACCTAGATTTTTTAATCTAAACAACAAAAATAACAACTCCTCAGGTGCTGAGGAGTTCTGATCCACCCTGAAAGAACCCATCAGGGAGCAGATGTGGTTCCACAAGGGGTGCAGGATGCTCAGCAAAGCCTGCGCTGAAAGCTCTGCAAAACGAATCCGAAGAGCAGGAAACCCCACGTTGCACATGAGGAAATAAATCAAACAGCCTGACGTAAGTTTGGGATAGCCCAAAGGAGAAGAATTAATTAGGGAAGAAATAAAATAAACATCAAAGGCATATAGTATTTTTTTTCATTTTGTTGCACATTTTATATGTCACTGCTGGGTTTTGGCGTGTACTTATATATCCTGCATACACAATTTATTAGCTGCAATGAATTTTACTTCTAAACCTCATATATTCTCTAGAAGAAAAAGAAACCAGCAGCAGTAATGCTGAAGACTGAGTTTAAAGAAGTCAATATTCTTCCTGTGTGAAAACTTTGATGCCACAAATGAGAATATTTCTTTTACAGAAATTACACCTTAAAGGACCCGGAATGATAAAGATTATTTCATATTCTTGAAATGCAGCTGGTCTTGCCAGCTTGCTTGCCATCAAACTCCTCCTCAGTAAAGGACAGTTATTCAAACAACAGACACAAAAGCCACAAAATCTTCAAAGAATGATCCCTGGAAAGTCAACACATGACTCACACATTTGCTTGAGGGAAGAGTGAAGGTTACACAAGCAGGAGCCTGCGTGTTAGGTAGGGGTTTAAGGTGAATCTTTCTTATGTGTGAGAATTTGCATTTATTATTGTAGACACAGAAGAACAGAATAAACCCCCTAACGTCTACTTTACAGACTCATGCAAAAAATAAGATTTTCAGTAAGTTAATCTAGTGCAGGAAAATTTCCAGACCTATAAACTCACAGTAACCCAAGCTAGCAAAATAAATCCTGAGCATGTTACTGAACATCCAACATTCCCCTGTCCCATCAAGGGACAAAGTGCCACAAGTGTGAAAATTGACCAGGAACTGGTCTGAAGCCATCTGTAGACTTCATATATAAGCTCTCAAGCTCTCATCCAACAACAAAGGTTGGACTTAATACTGATCTATCTCTTCTCTAAAGCACAGCCCAAAGGAGATGCTGGAGATCCAGCAAGCTCCAGAAATGATGGGTCTTTATGTTCAAAATCAACGCTCTGATGAGGTTCTGGGTCAGACTTCTGTTTCTTTATCAGAAATAGTTACTATCCTGTTTACCAAGAGTTATGAAGTTCTTGTGCACGCCAGTAAAAGAAGTTTACAACTACACTGGTGCACAGATGGGCTACAATTTAAATTGCATCTCCATAGTCTCATAATTCAATTGTAAAAATAAAATGTGCACCAATAATAAAATTACATTAAAACATGAAACTGCGACAATTTATCTAAGTGAAAGTGTCCTTGTGGATGGGCAACAGCTTTAACTTCAAAACTTTCTATACATTAAGATTCTACTGAATCATTTTGAAATTTGATTTTTGCTAAGCTTGTTTATTGTCTCATTTTTTCACATTAGACTTCATCATAACCAAAGAACAGAAGACCTAAACTGATACAGAAGACTAATATTTCTAGTATGTTAGTCATTAATGCTTAATTCTATTGTGTCATAGCTTTGCTGCATATTTAATGACATCCCTAATGCTTTTTATCATCTCAAATTTGTCCTTTATTATGGCAGTTAAACTCCATCAATATACAAAAGAATTAAGACTTTCTCTGGAAACTAAATTAAATTCTAAGAATAGTATAAGATCATAATTTTCAAAGATTTAGAAAAGTTCTGTTTCTTAGGCAGAAAATGAAGACACTGGGAATACCCTGTTGGACCAGCAGCTCGTGAACCCACATTTGCTCGCTCTGCAATGCTCCAAAGGGCTGGAGAACAGACCTAGTCAAGGTATTTCCAGCTGAAGGGATCTGAGATTTATTTGCTTCCTAAAATCTGTACTACAAAAAGTACATTTGAGCCATACAGTGCAACCATGTAGAAAAAAAGCTATATAAAAGAAAAGTTCCACTTCAGCTTCAAGCAGTTAAAACACTTTTGTTGTTACAACTTCATGCCAGCAGTGCTTAAATCATAGAATCATAGAATACGTTGGGTTGGAAGGGACCTCTAAAGGTCATCTAGTCCAATCCCCCTACAATAAGCAGGGACATCTCTAACCAGGTCTAGATTACGCAGCCTAGACCAAGACAAGTCTCTAAGAGGTGATAACCGCTGCTCTGAAGAATTCCTAAAAGAAGACCAAGGGCTGGAGTCTGAGCAAGCAGATTCTCAGCTAAATAAATTTATTTGAATTTTGCCATATACCTACTTCTAACAAGTACCTGCTAATAAACATAGAAGAGAGACTCCAAATTTAGACGCGAGACTTAAGTTGAACGGAATAAAATTAAAGGTCTGTAAGGACGTCCCAGGAGCGTCTGCTGATCTGTGGGATGAACATCTTCAGGGGTGCAAAATGCTCTGTACAATGTCGGGCAAAGGTTGGACTTGATGATCCTAGAGGTCTTTTCCAGCCTAAATGGTTCCATGATTCTATGATTCTCTCCCGTATGGAGCAAATCCCAAAATACTGCAATCCTCCCTCTGTCTTCTAAGAGTCTGATTTAGCCAGACAAAGACCGGCTCTACCATGTTGTGCATAAAAATAGCAAAGGCAAAGTTCTCAGAAATAGTGTCAGAACACTTTTTAAACCACAGTTTCTTTAGGAACAACTGTAGGCGGTAAAATCTCTGGCTGCGGGTAGAGACAGAAACAAAGCACCCAAAATACCATGTTTAAAAGCACAACGTGCAGCCAAGCAATGATACAAATTAGAGCTGTGCTCAACACAAAACACCAGCGAAGTATCTTAGCCCTGCAGCTGGTTCATAAATCCTCTCAACTGGCAATTTCAAAGCCTGAAATTTGCAGGGAGAAACAAGCAGTCCCTGAGGACTGCCCTTCTAATGCTGCAAAGCAAGACCCTGACCCCACAGAGCTCCATGGCAGTCTGAAAGTCTTCTTGAGCATAGACAGTGGCACATGAAGCCAGAACCCCAAGAAAGGGTAATTCAGCAAGGCTACCTCCTGAAAATGAGAAGTGATCAGTTTGAAAGGCACTTGGATTCCAGGGAATCAAGAAAGAAATAAACTGATAAAACATCCCCTGTTTTCCTGTAAACAACTGCTCTGATGAAGATAGAAACAGAATCATTTTGGTTGGAAGAGACCTTCAAGATCATCAAGTCCAACCATTAACCCAGTACTGCCAGATCACCACTAAACTATGTCCTTCAGAACCACATCTCCATGGCTTTGAAATCTCTCCAGGGATGGGGACTCCACCACTGCCATGGGCAGCCTGGGACAGACCTTCACAACCCTTGTGGGGATGGAATTTTTCTGAAAATACAACCTAAACCTCCCTTGGCACAATTTGAGGCTGTTTCCTCTTGTACTGTTGTCTGTTCTTGGGGAGAAGAGACCAATCCCACCTGGCTCCAATCTCCTTTCAGGGAGTTGTCGAGAGCGAGAAGGTCTCCCCTAAGCCTCCTTTTCTCCAGGCTCAACACTCCCAGATCCCTCAGCTGCTCGTCACAAGACTTGTGCTCTAGACCCTTCCCCAGCTTTGTTGCCCTTCTCTGGACATGCTCCAGTCCCTCAAGGTCCTTCTTGGACCCTAGGATTTGAGGTTCAACCTCCTCAGTGCCAGGTACAGGGGGGCAATCTCTGTACTAGTCCTGCTGGCCACACTAGTGCTGATCAAAGTCAGGATGCTGGTGGCCTTCTTGTATTCTTCTTGGATGCATAGTCAAATCTGAGTTTCTCCAGCTGAGGCTGAGCCATGAAGGTGGTTATAAAACAGACTCGTTCCCTGCTGTGGAAACTTTCTGGTTGGCTGCGTCTCACCTCCCCGCACAGTCAACGTGGGCAGTGGGCAAGACTCACCCCTTTCTTATCTTCACTTATTTGTTTGCTTCCCAAAAGGGCTGGCTGCAACACCACCTCCCGAGCCTGCTTTGGCTCCCTTGCAAAAAGCAATTTCCTGCAGCCTTCGCACACGCCACAGAATCCAGTGCTCCATGACATGGTTTGATTTGTCTGAACTGCCTCTTGGAGCTCCACACTGTAATTTAGGAGCCTGCTCAGCGCTGTGCTGTTCTTGCAGGGATATTTCCCCCCAGTAATAACGATGCCACCTCTGGATAGTGAATCACTATAAACCGCAAGCACAAAATGATCTCTAATGATGAAGCTTTTTCTAACTACAATTTGGAGTGTTCCCATGCTCCCAATTCATTTTTTCTTGGAGGGGTAACAGAGCATTTTATCCTTCTCTCAGTTAATGGCATTTTCTGGTTGTTAGATATCTGTTAGGGCAAGTAAAGACTTGTCAGTTCTTCAAAGAATGAGAAATCTGGAGATCACCAATGACACAATGACAAAGCTCAGTGGGGAGGGAGGGAGGAAGGATTAGGAATCTTTTAAGTATACTTTTGGAAGGAAACCTGTCTCCTAATTTTTCCACCCAAGATGAGACCAACATGAAAAAATTCTTTCATGAAGCCAGTGTTGGGCTTGCAAAGGCTCCACAATAGACAAGCTATCTGAAGAGAGACTGGTAGGAACTCCTGGGCTTTGAGTCAGTGAGGACAAGAAGTGAGAGATGGGGCCAGGTAAGCACCCAAAAGCAAACAGGATTTGGCATTCACTCATCTTAGCTAGAAAGATCAACTAATGATTTGGTAGGAAAACAAAGGAAAACAGGCTAGAAGGCTGGGGGACATAGAGGGTTAGAGGAAAAGAAGGTGGCTTTCATAACATTTTCTTCACCTCCAGTTCCTTCTGTCTCACCCAAAGGAAGGCAGAAGAGATCTGCTTATTGCTCCAAGATACTTCTAGTAGGATGAAGGTCTCCTCTCCGTATGCTCCATCCCCAACCCTCTTCCGGGAAGCTGCTCTCTAATTGGCATACACTAATCTGTTTGCTGCTTCCCAAGTTTAATTGAAGCTCTAGAAGATGCTCCTCATACAGCACTAACCCTCAGCTCTGCAGAATCACAGGTCCCTTTCGTATGGAGATCATAACAGAAGCAAAGGACATGTGGTCTAATTTTACTGAGAGAAAATTTCATTAAGCACCATTAGCAAACTGCCATTATATTATGTATGTTCATATTTTGTATAATTTTGATGAATAAAGCTCTGATTCACATACACGTCTGCTAAAAGAATATATATAAATGCAGCATTCTGTAGAGTCTTAGAAGAACATCATCTCTGGATGGGATTTGCAGATGACAGTCGGGATGACTGAGATATCAAAAGATACTTTTCCTGTTGGGTGCTACCTGGGTTTCTGATTCGTCCTCAGTCATGCTGCAGCGGATTTTCCTGCAAAGATTTACACCCAAGGTCATTCCTGCAAGCTTGTGCACTGACCACTGCCTTCTGAGACTCAAAACGTGTAAATTCAGCAAAGCTTAGAATTATCTAAATAGATTATGTTTCCAGCCCTTGGATGGGGGAAATAAAAAACAGAAACAAAACTCTAAATTCTTTGGTCTCTTCTTTTCTTTCTCATAATCCTCATTTCCTTCACATTGGAGTAATGCTCTTAATGTACAACACTGTGCTTTAATAACCCACTCTCAAATGAGTACTAAAAATGCAATATAGTTCAATAAAATCACTATTGCAGCATTGCAAAAACCACCTTCCCCATACACTGCCCGTGATAATCCGTTCAATTTAATGGAGCCCTGCAACAAAACGTTGTAAAAGGCACAAAAGTTAGGAGCAAGCTCTTGGAGGGCACTCCAGATTTCCTCTTAGCTGTGTGATAACCATACTCCTCTGCAACTACCTGAAAGGAGGTTGGAGCCAAGAGGAGTTGGTCTCTTCTCCCAAGGAACAAGTGATAGGACAAGAGGAAACAGTCTCAAGTTGCAAGGGAAGGTTTAGGTTGGACATGAGGGAAAATTTCTTCCCCACAAGGGTTGTCAAGGCTGCCCAGGTCAGTGGTGGGACTCTCCATCCCTGGAGGAGTTTCAAAGCCATCGAGATGTGGTGCTGAGGGACATGGTTTAGTGGTGCCCTGGCAGTACTGAGTTAATGATTTGGCTCAATGATCTTAAAGGTCTCTTCCAAACGAAACAATTCTATGACAGAAGCACACCCTTGAACCTTTGCACTCAGCTTGGCCTCTCTTTACTGGCCCTGACTGGTGGGGTGTAGGGTGCTGAGCTACACATCCATGGCTCTTACCTGCCGCAGCAGCTCCTGTGGACACCCTGAACTGAGGAGGTGTGAGTGCTGCTATGAAGTAAACATAAGGGACATGGTGCAAAGATCACCTCATCTTGGAAAGCAAAGCTTTGCTCCACAGGCTTTGAACCGCAGTCATGGTCTAGTTCATGGAATACGTTTGCTCTCAGACGAAAGTTTGACATATCTCAAAAACCTCATAAGCTGCACTGAATGTGGTCATACCTCAGTTATTCCGGCACAAAACTCTTCATTAACTGTTTTCTAAAGAGGCTTTTCAATGAACAGCCCATTAAAGACAATGTGATTCTCTTCATTTGATGCTGAATTCAAGAGGTGTATGAAATATTTGTCAACATTTGGAATACCTAACGTGGTTAATTGAAAGAAAAGTGATTGCTGCAGAAATCATTCCCTCCGTACATCCCATACTGCCCTACAAAGCATTATGAATCTTTAGAGTCCTCATTTTCTTCTCAATAAATAGAGTTATGGCAATAGTAAGCCTGCATCTTTGGCAAGCCAGTTTTTAAGAAAACATCCTTTTCCTTCACAGAAGGAAGAACAAAGGAAAAACAGGCTTTTGTTTTCCTTTTTGCTGCATACAACAAAAATCCCAAACCCAAGTGTTAGGACTTGTGGGAATCAAACACACAAATAAAACCCTGCCAGACTGCAGTGGAGGGATCCTCAGAGATGCTGAAACTACCTGAGAAGGTCACATGGGAGAAAGACAGAGGGGACTTCACAGTGCATGTTCTTACAACTTGCTACTTGCTGACTCAAAAATGTCACTTATTAAAATGACTGAAACCAAGTGAATATGTGCACAAAAATAGCAGCGAACACATTTACAAGGGTTTGGGGTAACACTTCATTTCGAGAACATTTCTTAGCACTAGGGGCAAGCAATGGAGCAAAGCTCATATTTTCCTAAATTGAACATGTAGGGGAGCAAATAACAGAATTATAGAATGTATTCGGTTGGAAGGGACCTTTAAAGATCAAGTCCAATCCCCCTGCAGTGAACAGGGACATCTGCAACTAGAGCAGGTTGCTCAGATCCCCATCAAGCCTAACCTTGAATATATCCAGGGATGGGGCCTCCACCACCTCTCCGGGCAACCTGTTCCACCACCCTCATAGTAAAGAACTTCTTCCTAATGTCTAATCTAAATCTCCCTTTCTCTAGTTATAAAACCATTGCCCCTCACCCTATCACATGTCAGCTTTCTAGAGAGGGACTTTTTTATCCATCACCAGCAGTTTGTCATGATTCACTCCTCATCCAGCACATTTTGAAGACCACCTAAAGCTTGGCCTGAGATAGTGAATATCCCACGGGAGGGCAGGAGTGGTGCAATAGGCACTTGATGTCATTAACATGAAAAACTTGTATGCTCCTATGGACTTTGCCTTTGCACGGGTGCAAACCTACAGATTCCATCAGATTATTTTTTCACTCTGTGAGCAGGAGAAGGATTGAGTGTCAAGTTTGTCTGAGGCCTGTCTCCAGCAGTCCTGAGTCACTGAGCTGTGCATCCCAGGCTGTTACAGTGCAGGAAGAAAAGCAAGGAAATTTACTTTACAGCCAGAGATTTGGAGAGTCAAAATATTTTTATCTTCTGATCTATGGTACTTAAGGTAGCAAGAAATGAGGTCACACCCTCAAATCAGTACATAAATAAGTATTTAAACAATCTTTAGGGTGTGAAAAAGTTTTATCACTACACCTTTTGATCAACAAGGAAACACTGGCAAACCTGGAATTCATAGAATCAATCATTTAGGGTGGAAAAGACCTTTAGGATCATCAAGTCCAACCTTCATCCCAACATCTCCCTGACCACTAGACCATGTCCTGAAGAACCACATCTCCTTGTTTTTCAAACACCTCCAGGGATAGTGACTCTACCACTTCCCTGGGCAGCCTGTTCCAGTGCCTGACCACTCTTTTTATTCAGAATTGAATTTAGAAAACCAAAGAGACACACACACACAAAAAAGGATAAGAAAAAATTAATATGCTGAATATGCCCCTTTCCCTTACTGTTGGGGCACTCAGCATATTAGTCTAAATTTAATTAAATTTCCTTATATTATTTGCAGATCAAATTTCACACTCTTCCACCTACACCTCATGACATGCACCTACAGCTACACTGCTGAGCAGCCCATTATTTCAATTGTCATTTATTATATCACATGGGAATTTAAGAGATAAAAAGCTCAACTTGATAGCTGAAAACGTACATGTGTCACTAATTAGTGTGAAGAGGAATTTTTTTCCTGCATTATAAATCCCTGTGCTTCAGGATGTGATTACACCACTGAAATCTCCTGTGCAGAACCATATCGACTCTACTGCTCTGTGGGGTCTCACCCAGCCCAGGGATTAGATGGGACCACCTAAAAGTTTCAACACTTTCAATCTGGAATAAGTGTTAAGGAGCAACATATTTTCTCTTGAAACTGTTGGGGCTACTACGGGTATGAAGGAATTTAAATGATATTCTGAATACTACATAAAGCAAAAATTAGTAAATCAACAGAACTTCTAAGAAAAGAGATGTTAACTTTTACTTCACATAAAACACCAACTTTCTTTAGTTTTAACGCATTTTGTGACCAGAAAGATGGCCAAAGTTGTCTGCATTTGGTATAAACTATCACCACATATGAAGGAGAAATTAACACTGAAAATTAATTTCAAATATTCTTCACAGTTTCAAAGGTTTTAAATTAATAATTTCTCCCAATATTTTGGCATATTGGAAGAGCTTGATTAGATTGATTCTGAAACACTGACTGAAAAGACAGCTCAAAAATTTGATGAACTTTCTTTCTGGCATTTCATGCCTACCTACTCATTAAACCGCAGAAAAGCTGGTTTATTAACAAACTTGTTTGAGTAGTTAGATTAGGTGTAAGGAAGAAGTTCTTCACTGTGAGGTTGGTGAGACCTTGGCCCAGGTTGCCCAGAGGGGTGGTCAATACCCCATCCCTGGAACAATTGCAGGTGAGGTTGGCCGGGGCTCTGAGCAACCTGCTCTAGTTGCAGATGTCCCTGCTTAGTGTAGGGGGGTTGGACTCGATGATCTTTAAAGGTTTGTTCCAACCCAAACCATACTATGATTCTATGAACAGCAAGCACTGAATTTTCTATTTAAAATTCTCTTTCTCAAAGCTGCCACACACACATCAGTCCATTTCATGGCTCATATCTCTGCATTATAACATTTACAGATATTTCTCAAACTTTGTCCATCAGAATCAAGGCAAGTCATTAGAGCTGTTTGCTAACTCTATCAAATCTCTCCAGCACTCGTGCAGGAACGTACGATCCTATGTAAACTCAGATAAAGGGCTCTTATTTTAGCAGTAAAGTGTCTCCTCACCATGCCCAGGCTTTGAACACGGTGGCTGCACAGCTCATGTATTTGAGGAGCAGCCACAGCAGAAGCCAGGACATCAAACACCTTTTTTTGCAAGTCTCCTTGACTCAACTGCTGACCAGGTTTAAGCCTACTTGTACCAAAGCATCAAGTTTTGGTGTACGTAGCACAGCAGTGAGTAGGACTGTCCTTGAACTGTGCTACCTGCCTGTGACCAACACAAGGGGTCAGGAAAAATCTGAGTCTTAGTTTTAGTTTTTCTACTGCTCTGGGTCAGGAATGGACCCTGCATCCAGAGAGGGAGTTTCCTGAAAGAGTAGCTCCTTTTAAAAGCCAATAAGCTTGTTTTTGCATGTGTATTGCAACACATGGCAATGTTCCCCGCATAAAAAAAGGGCATAAAAGAATATATACATAATTTCAGCGGGTCTTGTTTAATCTCCTTGGTTTCATTGGTTCTACAAACTTCTTGTTTTGGGGAAATAAATGTTTTTAATTAAGTTGACTGCATAGTTACTTAGCTAATATCTGACCATCAAATATTTTGTGCAGTTCCACTGTGCTCAAGCTGCATATCCCCACCAATAGCTTCAGTTTATTGTGATAAAGCAATTTGTTGAGTCATGCTCTTTCTCCTTCTACATCCAATCTTGATTCCCCAGACAGTGTCAGTCCTCCATTTGTTAATCCATATTTAATTTTTAAATCACAAAACATCATGGTTTTAAAGATAAGCTTTTAAAATGCCCTCCTACACAGTCTTTCTTGCTGTCTCCCGGGATACTGCTGATAACAAGCAAAAATCATATGCTTCAAATATTAATGAAGAAGCTGCTACTGAAAACCGGGAACTTAGAGGCCAGGTGATTATTGGGTGGAGATGGGATGTAAAATCAAACCTGGACTGAAACAAGGCTCAGGAAAAGAAAGAGTACAAAAGGCAACAGAGCAGCTTGCAAGTGTCAGGTAAGAATCATAGAATGCCAGGTTGGAAGGGACCTCAGGGATCATCTGGTCCACCTGGTAAGTATCTGTAAAAACACTTCTCCACAAACCCAGGGAGCAGAAGGAGCTCTGCTCTCACGGGTGGTGATGGGAACCCATGGGATGAAACATCCCCAGACCCCTTCTTCTTGGGACCACAGAAAACGCAAAACCAACCACTGAGCTCTTGGTGTCTCTTGCTTGAAGAGTCTTTCAACTCACAAGACAAGATAAAACCTTTCTTCAGCAAGAAGCAGCAAACCTTTCTTCGCTGAAATCCTGGCATTTATCAAAAACCTTGAACAATATTTACCACTGAGGTATTTGTTGTTTTTTTTTTCAGTGAAATATCATTTGTATGATAATTTCCCCACCACCTCCAATCAAGCCTGAAAGCTGCTGTCACCTGGAACAAGATTTGCTCCAGGTCTGCGCCACTAGCTCCTAGTCCCAGCTTCTGGTCGGGAGACGCTGGTGTGGGCCATGTGCTGGGATCTGGTGACACTGGGGCTGTCCTGTGGCTGCAAGGCTCAGTGTCACCATGTTCAACACCTCTCAAATTCCCAGAGAATAATGCAGCCAAGAAGACTCTTGTTTTATATATTTTCAAAGAGGGCACTGTATTAACCCATGATTTCTTCAGGCTTGCTCAAAGCGATCATGGCATGGAGGAGAGCTGATCTCATCAAGTATCTCAGTAAAGCTTTTAAATGCAAACCTCTGTTACACTAGAGAAAGATTTCTGTTAAAACCAAACTACTTTGACGATAAATTTTAATTAGCAGTACCATTCACAAAATCCTGAAATAATCTGATGGATAAGGAGAATTCTGGCTGAAACAGCAGAACACATAAATCCTCTCCCTGATTTACAGATCCTGGAAGCAAATCTGGAGTAATTCCTTCAGCCTTTCATTCAATATTTTTTCTTTATCTTTAAAAATTTATCTTTTTTTTTTTTTGGTAGATCCTTTCTAATTACCTGTCTGATTTGCATATGCCATTTACTAGGGCTAAGGTCACTGTCACTGACTCCTTTGTCTTTCAAATATCAAGACAGCCATATCTAATTCTGAGCTCCTTATTCATTCCTTATTCATTTTCTACAAGAAAAAAACTAAAATTCAGACCCTGAATCTGAGGTAATCACTTAATTCCTGTATATTTAAATATACTAACCAACCACCGTATATTTCCCGCATATTGACTGTACAGTCACCAAAGCCATGGACTGTTCAAGTAATGATTCCTTCTGCCTACCACCCTCCAGGTATGTGTCCCTGAAGACCTTCTCCATAAGGATCCTTGGACAGCAGAAAAATCAAGTGATAAGATGATGGACAAATGAAAGGTGAATCATCCCACCCCATCCCACTGTAGAACTTGGTGGCCCTGTCAGATGATGGGCATCACCCACTCCAACTCAAGATCATCTCCTTGACAATGCCAAGGAAATAATTCCCAAACACATCTTTTTTTTAAAAATTCCTTTTGATCTCTCAAGATCGTTGACATTCTAGCCTTTCCCTCCCCAAAGACCCTTAGGAAAAAAGGCTGTTTCATTCTATTATTGTTATTTTAACTTTATTCAGTAGTTTAGAAACATGATGTACTGTTTGCTACATCCAGCAAATGCAGAGTTTAAACATTTTCATGTCCTCTTGACTGTGTGGAGAGAATACTAATGCAATCTCTATTTCTAGGCACAGAGCTTGTGAAACAGAGGATGGTGTAAAAAAAGAAAAATAATTTTGTTTGCCACATTTCAACTATATAATGCACGTACCTGCATTTTTTTTTAATAAGTATAAAGTCTTTCTTTAAAGACAGCTCTCATGAGTAGGGGGCACAGTATGAAATATTTTTAAAATATGCTTTCATTCCTAAAAAAACATAAAGCTGCTGAAAATGGGAAAGAAAAACTAACACTCTGAATCCCATTTGTGAACCCGCACATCATTATCTCCCCATCACACCATAAAGTAGAAGATACTCCTGTTAATTTGACGTAGTATTGTGTCAGGACGAGGAAAGGACATGAGAGGTTTAATCCTCAACGCGGGTTTATGTCTCATTCTGCTTTGTCATCAAAGAGATAACTTCTGCTAAAGTACCAGTTCCCATCCACCCTCCAGTAGGAATGTGCTTCAAATGTTTGCTTCTGTTTAAATAAATAAATGGAATTCTTAAAATGACAGTTCAAATGACTCCCTTTAAGTTGGTAAAATAGAGCATTAGAGAAAGGATATTATGTTGCCACACTCAATCTCTTATTTCTTAATACCCCCTGATAAAAAAATGTTTTAAAGCTTCATCAAATCTCACTTATCGGATGTCCTCCATAATTCCATTCCAGTTCATTAAAAAAATACTGCAGTTCACACTAGTATTTGAATTCAAAACACAAGCTACTTAAACCCTCTTCCCATGTAGCACTGGCAGAATTGGAAATGCACTCAGAGAAGATAAACAAGTGTATTTTCATATACTATTTATAACGCTCTTGCTGTTGGCACCACGATGGCTCCGGCCTGGCAGCATTCAGAGCATCAAAACCTTTGAATCTCAGCGACTAACATTCTGCTTCAGAGAAAACACTTCAGATGGCAGGAGGCTTCTTGTTTTTTCTTGTAATTGAAGGACAAACCAGCAGAGCAGTGGGAGGACTCTCTGGTTTTAGAAGGCAGGAGGGTGTGAACATGCAGCCTAAATGAAAATGATTCAAAATAAACCACTTGTATGCGTCATCTTTTAGACCAATAAAGTGACTTTTGCACAAAAGTGTGTGTCTAGTAATGTATCAGATAGAAATATTGAATTTAGTGAGCTCATATTTACTAAGATTTCTTTAAAAGTGCAGATGAAAATACAGATTGGACTCATTATAACTTCAAAATTGCCTATAAAATCCTGTGATAACGAGAGATGTCGAAAGCATTGTGTGGTGCAGGGTTTCTGGACACAGTGCCTACACAGAATTTACAAAAAGAGGAAAGGATTTAATGTCAGGTACTGTGAGAACGCATTTTTATGGTACTTTCCTTCTGTCCCACCCCAGCACTTCCCTTGTCTGATAGACCACAAATCACAGACGAAGGAGGATAAGTGTGACAGACCATCTGATCTCTCCTCAAAATCTCTAAGTTTTACTTAACATATGGTTCCATAAGGGTGCAAAGAGGATTTTTAAAAATTAATTTTCCGAAGGAACCTTTTCAAACATGAGCCATTTAAAGGGATCATTTTGTCTTTGTCTCCAGGAATATTATTTACTAGGATTATCTTCATCAGGGAAATTATCCTCAGCAGTTGAACACTTTTATCATGCTCAGCCTCATTAGGGAGATGCTCTGACCAGGCTCCCTGGCTTCCTCCCCTCAATTCCCCACTGTCACCTCTCACTATTAGTTTGGCATCCTCAACCTAGGATCCTCAAGTCTGCTTTCCCTTAAAAAATTATCTATTAGAACAAACTATCAGGATAATATGAGGCCAAGCCCACTAGGCAATGCTTTTGTCCAGAGGATATGCTAGAAGGTGCATACATAATTGCAGGAAGGATGAATTAAAGGAAGACTTGCAGGAAAATATTTTCAATTATGGAGCAAAATTGTTTGAACTTTTTTTTTCCTGTTTTTTTTCCCTGCATTTTTTCCTCTTCTGCTTGTTTACTAGGAAGGGACCTCAAATGGCTTGAAAAGAGAAAAATTAAAAATAACAACTGGAAAGAAAGGGAGGGGGAGATGGTTTTGGGAATGTAACCATGAAAGCTTGATGTAATTAAAACCCCCACAATGCCAGGCAAGATAAAACTAAATCACACCATGAGTGTCAGAACCAGAAGCTCTGCGGGGTGGAAAGACCTCAGTGGCCTGATGGTTTGGGAATTAAAACCTTTTCTGATATGTGGCATTGGAAACAGGGTCCTTCCCCCGCGCATCATTGCAGTCAATGTCTTCTTGTTAAGTGGGGGCTTTTTGGTGTGGTTTTTTGGTTTGGGTTAGGTTTTGGGTTGCTTTTTTTTCTGTTTTTTTTGGTTGGTTGGTTGATTTTGGTTTGGTTTTGTTTTTATTTTTTTTTGATTGGTTTGGTTTTTTTCCTCTGAAGGACATAATGCCTCCGGCACACTCTTTAAAAAATAATGACTTTAAATATGCAGTAATAACTTCCTGGTAATAGAGTTATTCCCTCTGAATAAAACCAGCTCCTCATTCACAGGAAACTTTTACATAAAACAGATCGGGAAAGCCAATAAAACACCTTCGTCAAGACCTCTGTGACATAACTAGAAGACAGTTCTTCGATTGATGCTGTGTTTTCCTTTTCTGTTATCTTTATTAATACCCCACTTTACCTCTGATGGGTGACAGCTCTTCTCCTTTAGGAGAATTACATTTTTATGCTAACTAGATTGAAATGCGTAAGGACTGTAAATCTTTGTGCTTCATGATCTCTAAGAGGAGCCCTAGCTTGGGGTAGACATCTCACCATGGGGCAGTCCTGAAGAGCCAAGATGCTGCTGAGGGCAAGAGCTATTTCTCCTTCTCTTGAAACATTCATGACCCACCACTGGGGCAAATTTGTTCTCAGTTCCTCTAGAATAAGTTGACATATTTAATTCTAATTTCCAGCTGTGTAATTTAAAATTGTAACTGTAAACTGCATTGACAGAGTAGAATTAGACCTTGCAGTTGGACCTCATGTGGCATGATTTCCTCTGTCCATGCAGTAATACCATCAGCTGCACTTCAGCATCTCCAAGAGAGCCTCTGGGCCATGCCAGTGGGCATCTGGACCTGTAGGATCTGTCCAGGCTTTCCTGCTCCATCCCTACTTCTCTCTGCATTTCGAGGTGTGAGGTGCCCATTTGCATCCCAAGCTGGGTTGCTGCATCCATCTCTCTCCCTGGCTCTAACCTTGATCTCCCACTTTCCTTCATGCAACACTCCTGATCTATTTGTATGGCTACAAGTCCTGGTGAGGTGCCTGCAACCCTGGTGCCAAGGCATCTATCACGGGCATCTTCACCAGCAGGGCCACAGGAGCTCCTCCCCTGCAGATGGCTGCTGGCAGGGCTGGCATGAGATAAAATCAATCAATAGCAAAGAGCAGCAAGAGAATTTCCATAACCATGCTTGTCAGACAGATTGGCACTGGAAGTCCAGAGACCTCTGCATGAATTCATCAAGTAGTCAATTCATCCACCCAAAAATAGAAGTTTTTTTAAAAAACCAAAATAATAGTTTCTAACTGACAGGGAAGAGAAAATGTTGTTTTAACTATCACAGATCTTTTTTTTCTTTCAGTTCACAATGGCCATGCAGACCTGATCTACCTCCTACACACAGATAAACTTTGGTTTTAAGACTTCAGCATCTCTTATCCAAACCCTGAGTAGCTTTAGGGTAGAAACCAAATCCTATCCCCAGCCAGGATCCAATCCAAGGCAGCTTTGCAAATACCTGCCATTAGCTGCCAGTGTCCTGCTCAGTTGAGGTAAATCCACTAAACCCTGGGGAGAGGGTTACTGAAGGTGAGGTTACTGAAAGGGTTCAGGAGCACATCCACACACCCTGGATTAGTTTTTCCACTTTCCCTCTTTGTGCAAACTCTGAATCTCTTCACACTCCTACAGAGCAACCAGCCAACATACAAATTGACAGGCAGAAACGTGCAGTATTCCCTTATCTTGAGTTACCTGATATGAATATGATGGAATTTTTTAAAAAAATCTTAATAATAGTATTTTATCAATGGTTGAAAGAGAAATGGAAACACTTTTTACCTACCAAAACCCGGAGCTCAGTGTTCTGTGTTTCCCCTGCCAGGGTGAGGCCATCACTAACACCTACAACAGAGCAAAGAGCTGCACTTGCATATGAAATGTCTCATGACAAGGTGCAGAAATAAGTGCAGTTATATATTGTCTCTCTAAAGAAATTATAAATGCAAGGAAAATATCTCTTTTCCATACCTGCTAAATAAGTGTAGGGCAAAGACTGTTTCAAACGAGTAGATGTGGCACTTCAGGACACAGTCTAGGGGTCAGGGAGAACTAGGACAAAGGTTGGACTTGATGATCTTAGAGGTCTTTTCCAACCTAAATGATTCTATGGGCTGTTGGGTGCTGAGTGGTGCTGACTATATTGGCACAAGCCAACAGAAAAGACGCAGGAACAGAACAAAACCAGTAGAAATGCAGAAGTGGAAGGAGCAAAACAACACAACATTTCTGTTAGTGCAGATTAGCTGCAAATACTGGTGGCTGCTGGTAACCAGTAAACAACAGTTGTTGCTGTTGAGATGCACGATGTTTGCAACTTCACCAAGCAAACGGATTGCAGCTTTTATGCACTCTTAATAATTTTTCATTCTACCTTCTGAGTGGGTTTGCTCATATAATCAGATCTCAAAAGCAGATGATACAATATCTGCTTTAAAACAACAGATTGTTTGGTGCATGTTTTTTTTCAACCAGACACTCAGAATAGCTTGAAATTTCTATCAAAACTAGACAGGAAAACAAATCAAGAGAGATAGCAAGGTTCAGGTGAAAAGAAAAGAACAAACAAGACTTGTTTGAGGTCATAGCATTGCCTTAAGGTTGTCCAAGCAAAAAAACAAGTTGAAATGGATATTTTTTGAGGCTGGTCATATCTCATTAGCATCTCCTGGATCATTTGCTGATTTTTATCCCTTTCATAGAATCACAGAATCATAGAATCATTTAGGTTTGAAAAGATCTCTAGGATCATCAAGTCCAACATATCCCAGCCCCCTAGACCATGTCTTAAAGCGCCACGTCTATTTGTTTCTTGAATATCTCCAGGCATGGTGACTCCACCACCTTCCTGGGCAAATTCCTCCCAATAATTCATAATCCTTTGCAAACATAGCTACCTTTGGTAAGAATAATGCCCAGAGAGTTTTCCTAGCATGGAAGTAGAATCCAGATGCCACAAAGTGCTGCTGCAGACTGCAGCAAAATGCTGTTTCCTCCATCACCATCATGGTTGAAGGAGCCCTGATGAGGCACCCGTGGATTGCTGACTTCTACCCATGGCATTGTTCTAAAGCTGCCAAGAGTCAGTTTCAGCGATGCATGAAACACAATGCTAAAGAAATACAAAAATAATAATAAAAGGAGCCATTCCCCTTCGCAGTTGATTTTCATTTAGCTGCAGCTGCACCTGCACATAAAAGAGCTATCAAAGAAAGCTATCTGTTACTTGCCAATACAAAATGGCTTTGGAAAGCAGTCCCCAAGCTTCCAGTGATAGATATCCAACAACTTCCTAATCTCTGCAAATTGTTGGTAAGAGCTACATTAAACCAGGCTGCCATCGATCTTTATTCTCTTTGCTGTAACTCAACTGGATGTACTACCTGCAAGTACTTAGAAGAAACAACTGCAGTGGTAAAAGTAAAGCTTGCAACACAAATGAGAGCTTTGTTTGCAGAAATTAATTAAAATAAGTAAAAAACAAAGCCTCACTTACTGTAGCTTCCTGGCTCCAGGTGCCTGAATGATCAGTGTTGAAACACACAATTTATCATGAGTTTGTCAAAGGTGAAAAGGTTTGAGAAGTCAGTGGCACTGACCGTAACTTCCAAATTCTAGTGAATTTATTTGGATTTTTGCCTGCCAGCTGGAATAGGAGCTAAAGTGGAATTATAGCCCTCCTGCTAACAGCTAAAAATGACTCCCAGGAGCCAGACCAGTGCTATTGGAATGGTTTGATGGGTTAACTTCACTTAGTTTTTACTGCGAATAGCCACTTATGCCTATTTATTTCATGGGAGGACTTTGTCTTTGCTACCAACAAATTTTCTGTCTGACCCTTTCTTCCTTTTTCTGGCAGAAATAGAATTCAAAATCAAATAGCATAACACCCATGGTTTTGTATCAAGGTTCTCCAGTTGTCTTAAAAGTGTTGGCCTCTCCAGCCAGCTCAAACCCTATCAGTCAGTTTTGTCAGAAGATGTCCTAGAGATTTAATACAGGGATCTCCTGTTTCCATGGTAAATCAGGATGAACAACACAAAGCCAAAAGAGTTAAATCTATGGAAAAATAACATTACGGAGAAAGGAACAGGAACTGCACAGAATTAGGGTTATTAAGCCATGGATGTGGATAAAAATAATCAAATCTCTCTAGCAGTGATTGAGTGCCCAGTGGGGCACTGGGAAGGGTGGGCTGGTTGGTCTCAGACTTTCAGCGTCACCTCAGAGAGATGCTGACTCTGAGCAGATGTTCCTTGGGGAGAAGCAGGTATGTGCATATGAGCAATGCTCCTCATTAGCATCTTATAAACTGCTGAATCCTCACAACGCTAAACTTCCTGATCCCTCAAACTCATCCTCAAAACCAGTCAGCTGCCAAGAAGACTCACCTAGGGACTGGGATTAATTGAGACCACAGTGAGGTATAATATGTTTTGCTGATCATACATGTCCGCTGTTAAGGAGAAGACACCTCCTTCATCTCAGACAACTCATGGAGAAATCTGTCAGATGTGGAGGGCAAGAGGAGAAAACTTTGGTACTCAAGGCTATGATTAATTCCTTCACAAAAGTTTATTCTGCTTTTTTAGACATAGTTATTCAGCTGCCTTGACAGAAACTGTCTTGGCTTAGAGATAATTTTGTGAAGATTTATGAGATAACAGGAATCCAGCTCTGGCCAGTTCATCTGTTCCACAATTAAGTATTTAGAAATGTGGTCAGTGGAGTCAACCCAGTCTGCACTTGGGGGAAGGTTATGGGCTCACTGAAGGAATGGTGCTGAGATCATCTTTCAGACAATGCCTCTTTAAAATGTGAGCCTGTTAAAACCCAAGAGGGGACATTTTGAGTAGGGTACTGCAAACATTTAGGCTGTCATGACATTTGTAATAAATGTTATAATTACTGGTCATCCTAAAAAGTTAGTTAGTTGGGCTTTCCAGCCAGGCAAGCACAGCTTCATAAGTCACTGTGTCCTGAAGCTAACAGCACCTGGAGGACCTCAGTGCTGAGGCCAGCAGTGAAATCACTCCAGCTTTACAACACTGGCACCAGTAGACCCCACTAAAGACAAATAGAAGGTTTATGCTACTCCACAGGAACCTGGTACTCATTAGAAACCTCTCCCTTCAGTCTTACTGCATAATGATGACACAGTAAAACTTTTTAAAGTTAAGAAATAGGAGCCTTTAAATGAATGTCCTAGTCCTTGAAGGAAAGTTTAAAAGCTCTTCAGATAGAACTGATTCTATCACGCAAGAACAGTTAATACAAGCCTATTTTTAGGATAAGCAGAATGGCTCATACTACACAAACAGGCATT
This sequence comes from Brachypteracias leptosomus, assembly GCA_013401335.1. Taxonomy (NCBI): domain Eukaryota; kingdom Metazoa; phylum Chordata; class Aves; order Coraciiformes; family Brachypteraciidae; genus Brachypteracias; species Brachypteracias leptosomus. The sequence continues at coordinate 32,649 of VYZX01023018.1, forward strand.
CAATGAAAGTTGTTGTCTACTCTAAGAACATTTTTTTCCAAATTTAAAAAGAACATAGGAAATGATATTCAAGAAAAAAGACTATGAGGCAACAGGCAGCTTTGGATAAATCCAACATGATTCTGTTCATTAATGCAAAAGCTGTTTATTGAGAATTTACTGTGGTTGTCTCAACACTAAGTTCCCCAAAAGGATAAGAAGAATAGGCTCACGCACAACAGAAGCATTAAATCAGACATTTCTGTTGCTTCATTAAAGGTCTATACACCTGTCTTCTTGTGCTGGCTGATTGTATCCGGAGCATGTTGAAAAAACCCCTAGAAAATCATTCAAAAATGGTCTGAAATGATATATCGAGGAAGTTCTACCTGTGCCTTTGAAAAAACCAAGACCTGGCATCAGCAGGGAATTGGAACCAACAGAAAGTTTGTCTCCCAGTAAGGTTGAAACTTATTCTGATTGTGCTAAATACACTTGGTATTTGCATCTGAAATCCAATTCTAGAAATACATTATCCCTGTCTCTAAATCTATCAGAGGCCTGAGGCACCACCAGCTCCCACTTTACAAAGGATGGGACAAGATAGACCAATTTTTCCTGTCTCAGAAGCAAGTCATGCAGACAAAGCACCGTAGATTCAAAACATGATATGCTGGAATGTTTAAGAATTTTTTATAATTCCTGTAAAGTTTCAATCATTTTCTTTGTTACTTTTTCTCCGAATAAATCACTTTATTAGAGGTTAGCATATCTCATATAGCAAACTAGCTGCTCCACCTTTTCCAGGCAAAACCCCACAAACCCTCCTATTGTCCTCACAGCCTCTCCTAAGATGGTGTCACCAGCTTTGTCCCCTGATACAAAGGGGAGCAGGTACCACATCCTTTCAGAGCTCAATAATGTCTCCGATTTCTTGATCGGCTTCAGAAAAGGCACATCATTTCCCCAAGGTTTCAAAGGACCTCCAAGCTCAACAACTCAAGCAAAATCAGCAATAATCTCAAAAATCACACTAAATTTCCTGTAAATTGTCAGCATTATAGCAGTTATCTATTTTTATACTACTTTAACACATCTATTTGTTTCAGGTGAACAACAATTGGGGTTTTTACCACCATTACTTGGCAGAGAGTTTGGAGGTGAGGTAAAGAAAATACAGTGCTGAACAGTGCCTAAAGAATCTTTTCTGGATGAAACACAGAGTAGGTTCTCATGATATTCTTAGTCAAAGTTCCTTGTATTTTCTGTTGATTTTTCTCTGGCAATGTCACTTGTGATAACAGATTCAGATCCTAGTTGACCTACATAATAACACTTCTGGTACAGAAAGCACACACTGCCTTTCATTATTTTTGTAGAACATAAAAGTAAATGTATATAGTTTGCTTCGCTTTCATGCCACTCTTAAGACATAAAAATCAAATCTGAACAAATGTTCCAGGCTTGTCCAATTCATGAGCCAAAGTCACAGATCTGTGACACAACAATGAAAAATAGTCTTATTATTTAATATCGAGGCATAAAATCTTACTGCTTCTACATGCCTATGACACTGAAGAACTTCAGTCTATAGGGCCAGCCATCGTTGACCTATGGGAAGAAGGAGATGGAACTTCTATGATTCTTGGTTCTATGATTCTCCTTCAGTCCCTGTCAATGTTTATCAGTTTAGCAGAAGCAGCAAACATGGTCAGAGAGGAAGACGGATGCATCGAAATAATTTCAAGCCTTTTCCCAATTATTCTGTTACCCTCTAATTGTCATAAATTAATCCTGCAGAAGGACAGACCTCTTGTTTTCCTTTCTGGCTGTCTCACTGCCTCTTTCCCTAATATTCAGCCTCACCTGCCTGCCGTTTCTCAAACCACACATATCCATTGCTTCCAGGTCCATGCTTTAAATCAGTGTAATAAGTAGAATAACTCTGGTTATTTGGTTGAATCAGAACTGATTTTAAAAGAAACATTAAAAAAACAATGTACAAAAGATGCACATCCAACTCAGCTGGCAACCCTAGACCACGCTCCTTGCAAAACAGTCATTTTCACAGCTTTATTTTGCAACCTACTTCCCACAGACCCTGATTTCCATAGTGACACATCATGTGGGTCGCATTGTGTTGAGAAGGACACAAACAAGATGAAGCCTCTTCTTTGGCCAGACCAACAGGGCACACGTATGCCTGAAGCTCTGGACGCAGGCACCATGGCTGAGCAACGCCAAGGGGAATGGGATCCTGCAGCCCCGGCAGGAGAGCAATGAACTACCCAGAAATCATCCCAAATTGCAGGCGTAAGACAAGCCAGAGCCTGACAATGAGCCTCGCTGCCCATGCTTGTTATTTGTCCCCATTTTGAGCTTTGCAACTGTGACCCCAACCATATTATTTCTCAAGCATCGGGCATCATCTCCGCGCATTAGCTCAGCATGGCTCTGTCTGAGCAAGCCATCCTCTAACAACCTGCAGATCTGAAGGTGCCTTACCAGCCTCAGAATGGCCTTGCTCTTTTAAGAGTGGAAAAAAGTGGAGAGCTGCAGCAGGAGCATGGCAGAGGGGATATAAGACTCTCCTGGACAATTTTAAGACCCAGCTTGACAGGATACTGGGCCATCTCACGTAAACTATATATATATATTTATTTTTTTTTTTTGGCCTTGAAAGGTTGGACCAGATGATCCCCAAGGTCCCTTCCAACCTGCCATTCTATGAGCTGTTTGAAGTAACAAGAAGACCATGGGGGTGTGACCCCCAAAGCCCGTTCAAGTGCCTGTATCCTTTTCACTGTCCACACTCCAAGAGCAGAGAAAAGATTAAAATGTCACAGGAGATAAAGCTATGGACTTACAAACATGAGATCTGAATGACGAGCCTGGAACTCACTGCTGGCTCCCAGCACTCCATCTCTGTCCAAGTTATTGATATTCAGCTCACTAGGCAATGGATGTTTCATAAGTTCAGGAGCTTACATGCTTAGAGGCATTAAGGAAAAGGCTTTTCTAAAGCAAACCAAAACCTAAAACCTGGCCATACAATTAACTACTGGAGAGATGAGGCACAGCAGCAAAACAAATCTTGAAAAAATAAATTGCTGAAGAGCTTAAAAACTGCTATTCTGCATATATTCTGATTTGTTACAAATCTCGAGGTTGTAGCTAATAAATGTAATTCATCACTGGGGGAGCAAGAAAAGGCACCAGATACCAAACTGTGGTTGAGCAGAGTTGAGCAGAGTCAAAGAATCATAGAATCATTTAGGTTGGAAAAGACCTCTCTAAGAGAATTTAGAGAACAGTAGAAAACTATTACCTGCCATCACCCAACCTCTCCGCTGTTTGGGAAGGGAAAAGCCAAAGGGGATAAAATGATTTAGAAACAAACATCACAAGAGGATACGCTTGCCAAAATAACATGTATACTTATTACAATACAGAAGCTTTAATCCATCTCTGTTCATCCCTTGTTTCCTTGCCTTGGCATTTCCCATCCTTCCTTTTAACACTTACAGAGAAAACATTTTTCCCTGTCAGTAAACTTGTTTATTTAATAAAGAAGTCACTAACTAAAACAAAATCCTGCGAATTGACTGTTGACTCAAAATTGAAAAATTCCCACAGGTAAATCTTTTCAGTGTTTTGTGAGCATGACTAATGCAATTAACACCAGCCAGAAGAAGATTAGGTAAAGCTACAAAAGATATGCACATATATGTATACATACAATACATATCAGAAACAGCCTCAAGTTGGGCTAGGGGAGGTTTACATTGGATATTAGGAAAAATTTATTTACTGAAAGACTGGCCAAGCCCTGGAACAGGCTGCCCAGGGATGTGGTGGAGTCACCATCCTTGGAGGAGTTCAAAAAACATGTAGATGTGGCACTTCAGGACATAGTCTAGTGGTCATGGTAGTGTTGGGTTGATGGTTGGACTTGATGATCTTAGAGGTCCTTTGTTCCAGGTCAGAGTTGTATGGTGTCTATTTTGTATTTCAATTACTAGTATAAAACTTATTATGCCCAGAGACCTTTTTCAAAGACATCAAGGTTTCGCAAACCCAAGGACATGCACAGTCCTCAGGTACAACTTTACCTAAAAAAATAGTTAATGTTTATACCCAAATCCCAATTGCCAACTGAAACGCAGCCATTTCCACCAGCAACATGACCCTCTGCTGCTGCACTTTGACAGCAGCTCTGGGGTAAGGACCAGCAGGACAGAAAAACTTTGGCTCCTGTTTCAGAAGAAAATAAGTGCTTGTGATGTGAAACATTATGACAGCTCAAGATAACGATGAAAGTAATTACCTCTTAATTTTTGCACTTTATCTGCAGATCCAATTGGGTCAAAGATTTCATAGGCAGTAAGTATACAGCATGTACTGCATGGAGCATGGCCATGGAAGATAGCAGTGCACTGATTGATTTCTCCTAGGGGTATTGGAGGTACTTCAGAGAGAAAAGTGTCAAAAATAAGGCCCAAGAGGGCAAAACCCCAAAGCCAGCACATCATAGTAAATTGGACATTAGGCCCACCAAAGTTAACAGCACTATTTGGTGCTTAACCACTTTGTGAGTTTGGGTTAATAAGCTCAAGGTCTCACTCCCTTACTTTCCCTGCACTGTCCTTTTTATCGCCAGTTTGACTGCAAAACATGCTTACAAAGGTTAAGACACATATGAAAACAGATTTTTAGAATCACAGAATAGTTTGGGTTAGAAGTGACCTCAAAGATCATGTAGTTTCAAGTCCCTGCCATGGCAGAGACACCTCCCACTAGATCAGGTTGCTCAAGGCACCACCCAACATGGTCTTGAACACCTCCAGGGATGGAGCATCCACAATCCCCCCAGGCAACCTGTGCCGGTGTCTCACCATCCTCAGACTAAAGAATTTTCTCCTAATTTCCAATCTAAATCTACCTTCTTCCAGCTTCAAATCCTGTGCTTTTAATTACTTTTTCTTTGTTAACATGATTATTGGAAATTGTTGTGGCAGAGTTGTCTTTGTCTGTTAATTAGTAATGGTACACGTGCAAAAAACATAGTGTGAAATGAAAATAAAATTCAGATCTGTTCTTTAACACAGTAACACCCTTTCCCCTTCTTTTTTCCTCTGTACTAAATTCAAACTCTTCAGAAAACACATGAAAAGAAAAATAGTAGAAAACCAAGGAAGTGGAAAGAAGCTTGTCTTGTGGATCACTCATGCAAGGAGAGAATTTAGGATTGCCCTTGAAAGACTTTTCTGAAGACTTTGCAAACCCAGAGTATAATTAAGACAACCACGGAGGCTGAAACTTCTTGTGTCCAAACCCACCTCCAGCTAATGTGGCTGGTTTTCTTTCAGAATCCGAACATATCACGGCAACCTGGGTACTAGAGACATGACTGGATAGGTTTAAGAATATGGAAAATTCTCAGTACAAGTCTCAGTCGCTTTCCTGTAAAAACCAAAAAAGTCTTCTGCCTTGAGTTCTCCTTCAGGTTAATTTAGAATTCAAGATCAGCCAGAGCGCAGCTAAACTTTTTCATCAACATGCATTAAGATGAAGTTCCACATTCACATCATTTTTGCCTGAAAAATGATCTTACAGTAAAAAATGATTACTTTTTATAAATGTGTGAATTAGGACTAACTAAATTTAAAATAAAATGCTAGTTGAACAGCCATATGGACAGAACCTGAAATACAAGGCAAGGCGAGGACCAGGCATCTTACAGTGTGGTCTCTTGCACAGACACACTATGTTTGATTTTATCTTCTAACAGTCCCATCTAACAACAAGACCTTTACTGCCCTGCAGCCTCTTCCAGGAGGATCTCAAAGCCATTAACTGAAAATATTTAGAAACCTAAACTTGAAGTAAACTTACATCGCTCTGATGTTGCCCTCGAGGAAGTTGAAAATAGTGTGGTGAGGAATTTCATTGACTTCTTGTGACCTCAACCAGCCTTGGAATATTCCACAAAAGCCTTGGTCAAAGCCCTACACCTTAACCCATGGCAGAGCTTCCAATTCAGTCTCCAGATCTGCCCAGTGATGGATTTTGACCACACACTGTCCAGCCTCCAGCTCTCCCCAGTGATGGATGTTTGACCACATTGTGGCTGGTGGACTGGAGCAAGCTCAGAGATGATTTGAACAACAAGCGACACCTCATTTTAAAAATAATGAAGTATAGGTTGGGAGAATTAACTTTTTTTTATTGGTTTTTATTATTATTTTAAAGATAAGCATAACATCTGCCCCAGGCAGCAGCCTGAACCAGCTGGGTGGTCTGCACAGGAGCTCACCCAGCGGGTATAGAATTCTAATGGACTAACGGCATATTCTTACTGTTCACCTACATCTTTACTCAGCAGCTCGTTTCTAAAGCTTTCATATACCAAAGTGGTTACGGCAGCCTAGTAACAAACATCTCCTCAACCTGCTCCCTTTTATGTCCACAGACACTTGTCTGCCTGGCATCTCTCATTCTATCTCATCGGGTTTGTTTCAAAGCCCTCAGTGATGCCTCCTCCACGCCGACCTGAGCTGGGTGAGGCAATGGACCAGCTGAGCTTGGCACCACTTTAGCTTCATACATAGAAAAACTGGTGGGTGTGGGGCATTTGCATGTGCAACTGGAAGAATGCGACAGCACCCACCCCCTGGCCTCTGCCATCCTCCTTCCAAAAGAGAAATGTCACAAGGGCCAGACGTGGATTTCACAGTGTGGTGCAGCTGAGGTGGTTCTTCAGGTGTTTGTGGCCAGCTCTCCCACCCTGCCACCCCACCACCTGATGTGCAGGGATGATAGCCCTGGTCCTTGCACTCCCTTCTGGGGCCAGGCAGAAGGCTGGTGCAAAACCACCATTAATCTATGAGGTTTAAGAAGCATGGATGATCCAGCTGAAGATACTGATCTTATAAGATGCATCTTATACCTATAAATATATATATGAAAAGCTCTAGATATATATTTATAGAGATATATACACTTCTGTGTATACACACAGACACACACTTTGAGGCAAAGCAGAGGACAGCAATCACAGAATCCTTTTGGTTGGAAGAGACCTTCACGATCATCAAGTCCAAGAGTTAACCCAGCACTGCCAGGGCACCACTAAACCATGTCCCTCAGCACCATGTCTTCACGGCTTTGAAACCCCTCCATGGATGGGGACTCCACCACTGCCCTGGGAAGCCTGGGACAGACCTTCACAACCCTTGACAGGAAGAAATTGTTCCTCATCTCCAACCTAAACCTTGCTGGCACAATTTGAAGCTGCTTCCTCTTGTCCTGTCGCTCCTTGGGAGAAGAGCCCGACCCCACCTGGATCCAACCTCCTTTCAGGAAGTTGTCAAGGCAAGAAGGTCTCTCCTGAGCCTCCTTTTCTCAACACCGCCAGGTCCCTCAGCTGCTCCTCACAGACGATCTCTGCAGTGCTTTTACCTCAGCCTGTTGAAGAACACCTCCACCCCAATGATGTTGCTATGTCCGGGTTCAGCTAGAGTAAAAGTGAATTTCTAGAGGGTTTTTTATCCGCATCCTTGAAATAATAATGAATACATAAACCCGCAGAGGGGAACAGCAATCTGTCCAGCCTCACGTAAGTGTTAGAGTGTCTTATGTAACAGTCAGTAATAGAAGAGCTTGCAGAAAAATAGCATTTTCAGTTCCTTTGCACACCACCATGCCACTTACTTGCACAATATTCAAAGCAACACAAGGATTTGCTGCCTGAAACTCACTGAGCAGAGCTCCAAGTTGTTGCAAAGAAAGCTGAAGACCTTGTGGCAGGTCTGGGTTTTATCTGGTCCTTTTTTGATCTCCGCTGCCTTCCACCAAGATGCAATCTCTATGGCCACTCTGCCCTTTGTCTTCCCAAGGACTATTTGATTTGTTTTAGAGTAAATCACTCAGGGTAGATTTAATTTCTTGGAACTGATAATGAGGATAGCTAGATATGGATCCTTTCATTTAAAGTCTGCTTTGCAATTTAATCAGCCTCCTCAGCTGCACCACCAGCTTGAAAGTAATGTGGGATGGTTGTAATGGTGAATAAAGAATAAAAAAAAAATTAGCCAAAAATTAGATTAATGATTTTATCAGAAATACTGAGCTGCTCTCTGTAATAAAGTTTAACTGTAATGCTCTTTCTCAACACACTTGTACTTCTCTGGGGAAGATCATGTCTCTGTAAGCAACCTCAGGGTTTGTCTGGTGCCAAATAATTTAGAATCATAGAATCATTTAGGTTGGAAAAGACCTCTAGGATCATCAAGTCCAATCTTTCAACAAGACATCCCTCTCTCCCCTGATCGGGCTTTTTCCATCCCGCAGCACAGGGGCTCCTATCCACGTGCAGTAAACCAGGAGAGAAACACCACTCCTTGCATCCATTTTCCCATTCCTAAGCTTCTTAAGAAGCATTTTTATGAGTGACATGACATGACATTCACAGCTACTCTGATGATCATCATGGAGCCCATCAGGATTCATACTCCCTGTCACCTCAGATCTGACTCCATGGTGGACTCCAAGACACAGTCAGGCAGCTCTCAGGTCAAACTGGAACACAAATGTCCTCTTTAGATAGTTTGGGTTTATACTTAGTGCTCTTGTAATAGCCAAACACAAAAATGTTCACATATACAATAAATAAGAAACCCATTTTATATCAAGAGCAATAACACATCTATCTTTTCATCATCAGCACATTATTCCCAGTGCTGGAATCCTTCTCTCAGTGACTGGGGTTTTTTGATGGACACAGAAAGATTCAGATCAATGGAGATGAAAGATTTAATTATAAGAAAAAGATAGACTACCTATGGGAATTTTGGTGAAATACTGAAGGGGACATGAAGAACCCAAAGATCAGATTTTAATCTTGTTCCTTTTCTGATTAATATATTTTCACATTTGACCACGTTCCATTTTGCTGCCAGTGTATTTCCTTATAGAATCATAGAATGGTTGGGGTTGGGAGGGACCTTCCAAGGTCATCTAGTCCAACACCCCCACAGTCACCAGGGACATCTCTAACTAGATCAGGTTGCTCAGAGCCCCATCAAGCCTGGCCTTGAATTCCCTTCCTTGTTTTACCTTCGTCAAAAACACGAGTCCTTCAATCTTCATATAAAAATTACTGAAAAGTGTGCATCAATGCAAAGGAGAAGAGTATAATAGTATTTTATTTAAATAATATGACAATGAATAATGCATAGTATCTTAAGCTTCCTTTAAACATACTTGATTTTGGGCTGGATGCTCAGAAAAGGAACTGACAGAATCAAATGGCTCCTCTCACTGCAAGTATGTCATTTTCATAGAGGAGTTAATTTTTCAAGGAAAACATCATCTGCCAAAGCAATGAGACATTTACACTTGATAAGGATGTTTAAAGACTCACAGAGAAAACTTTCACCAATCCACTATAATAGGATTAGAAATCTCTCAAACGGCTCCAAAAGCTGGAATTTTGCCCTGAACAAAAGAAGATATGCCTCCAGACCAAGTGGAAGAGAAACTGGGTTGAATTTCCACCTGCCCTAAGATTTTGCTTTTTCTTTTCTTCTTTTACAATAAATTTCAGTGTGAGATTTCTTGCCTAAAACTTACAAGCCTGAAGGTTCTCCAGCTCATTCCACTGCAGAAAAAAAATTTGGGGATAGCTATAATCAAATTCATCAGCCAAATGCTCTTAGAGACATTCTGAGAAGATGATTTATCTCCTCTCTGTCTTATTTCTCCGTCTCTAATATAGACATACCAGTACCCACTCACATCACAGAGGAAGTGATGCGTTCAGACATGAATGGGATCATATATATATATACATATATATAGACACCCACACAGTTTTAGGCTGTGATGCTGGAGCCTGAAAAGCAAGATAAGAAACCTCAAGTCTGACACTGAAGACATTGGAATGGTGCCCTGATGACTTAAATGGTGGGGGAAGAATTGCTTTGACTTAAATGGTATTAATTCCTTCCTCCTCATGCTTAAAAGGATATTAAAAAAATACATGTGTGATTGGAAGGGAAGAAATTGTTCTTGCTATGTTTATATCAAAAATAGTAAGACCTTTCTAAAATTGAGATCTGAGTTCAGATGTTGGTTTTTATCTGCCATAATTCCTCGCAAACATGCAAATAAAGTGACTATTCCTGAATGTCATTAATGAGGCCTTAAGAACTGGTATCTAAAATCTCAGTGGAATTCTTTACCTTGAGAAGCATTTGGTCCAGCAAGGAAAGCCATCATATAAATATGAGAATATATGTTTCCTTTGCCTGAAGAAGAGCTAATGCTACAATGGAATGAATTATATTCACAGCAAACAACCCAAATTAAAATGACGACGAGATCAATGACTGTGCTGCAGGCTGTCGTTCAAGAAGGAATAAGAAGAGAAAGAAAAGCACAGAGCAGTAAATGCCTGCTAATGATGATCTCGAAATGATGCAGAAGAGGGGCCATTACCACTCGCGTCAGCACCACTCCTCACTCAGCCCCTCCAGTTAAATTGAGAGGCCATCATTAAATAACCTGCCTCACTGCCTCAATCAATTCCTTCATTCCCAATTTGCTTTAGCTTCGAGCTCTTTTCAGGATCTGTCCCCATCACTTCCCTAATGAAGAAGGGAAGCCCCAGATCACACCCACCTTCCTTCCTCAAGCATCCCTGTGTTATCCCTGGGTTTGGCAAGAAGGATCGTTTCTGATGATGCTCCCTCTCTTCCTAAAACTCTCTTTAAACTATTTTAAGAAACTATGTCTGGCAAGAGCGATGGGAGGCAATGCCATTTGCTGCTCTGCGTAAAATCCAATCAGACCCAGAGCTCTGCACGTTGCTGTCTATCATATCCTCCTTCATCCCCCTGACTCACAGACTTCCTTTTTGTCTCATTTGCCACAATCAGTTGATGTTCTGGAGTGCTGGTGGTACATCAAATTACATGCCTACAGGACACAGACTCACTAACAAGGCAGGATGGATTTATTGCTGGTGATGTCCAGAGCTTACACTGGCCTTGTTTTGCTGGATGTGGGCACTTCTCCACATCTCCCTACACACAAGCAGGGAGATGGTCCTGAGAATATGAACATGAGGAAAAACTTTGCTGTGAGGGTGCCAGAGCCTGGTCCAGGTTGCCCATAGGAGTTGTGGAGTTTGTTCTCTGGAGAGATTGCAAAATTGTTTGGATGTGATCCTGGGCAACCTACTCCGAGTGGAGCAGAAGGGTTGGACGAGATGATCTCCAGAGGTCCCCTCAAAGGACCCTTAACCCCAGCAAACAGGGTAAACTAAATATTTGGCCCGTTCTTCCCTTCAACTGCACATATGAAAGGAGGAGCTACAGTTCCACAAGTTGGTCTGATCACATCTGGGTTCCTGCTGTAACTGCACTGTATGAAGGCATATCATGAATACACCTGTAATCACAGCTCAGAACATCTGCCGAGTTTGCTCTGCCTCTCACAGCTTGGACACTTCTTGAAGTGCTGGGGTTGCAGGTGTAGCTGAGACAGCATCACACCCACTCTCTTCCCATGGAAGATGCTAAATTTTACAATCTCATTAATTTGCCTCTTAAAGGAACAGACAGGCTAAAAATTTATATATTTATAAGAGACGTGCAAGCTACTTTTCTGGGTTTTGTTGATCTTTGAGACACCATAACCTATCATCTTTATTGACTTGGTGTCAGCTGCTGCAATTTGCAAATGGAAATTTATTATTTCAAAGACTCATGGCATCCTTTCCTCATAAAGCTAGCTTTAATGAAGTTCAAAGGTTATTCACAGAACTGAAAGATGTTTTTCCCAAGTATGATATACGCTTTGATGAGTGCAGCCTTCCTTATGTGTTAGGATGCCACTGACCAAATCTATGAGCATTTATTGCAAATTACTCTTCCTGCTTTTCCTCTAATTAATTTAGCCTGGCAACCTTTCCCTCTCCAGCCACAGTGCCCAACACTTTACAGTAAGTTATATTGATGTAATGACAGTGCTGATCTTTGTTTTAAAACCATTTCCCCAAGTCCATACATTGGATCACGAAAAGCAGAAGTTAGAGGGCAATTCATTTTTCTCATTTAGGCAGACTTAGCTACCCAGAAAATGTGCTCCCAGGCTGTTCTAAATATGGCTCTTCGTTAAAATAATGTGACTCTTTGTCTGAGCGTGTCATTGTCACATACTTTGCCTTTGAATATTTAAGATTTTGCACTTTTCTGATGCTGTCTCCAAATCTTTGGCCTTCTTTATAGGACTTTATTTGCATATTTGCAGCTGTCAATCACTTTTGCTGGATTAATTCCCTAGTAATGCTCTTCCCTGTAACTCAGCACACAATGAAACTCTCTCCCACAGTAAACAAACCTACAGACTAAGCATACCTGTTAACCAAGAAAAAGAAATCGGTAACTATCTCTGCTTCAGTTATAAGCATATCTAGGAAAAAGTGTGATTTTTTTCCTTTTTCCATCTATTCCATTCGTTTCACAGACAAGGCTGACACGTGCATCATTTGTGAATCTCAGCTGTCCTCTCTGTTCCTCTGAAGCAGAACATTTAGGGGTGTCCTGCAGGAACACCAAGACACATCTAATACATATTACACTGCAGAGTACAGGATAATGTAATTCATTTCAGGAGACATCTTTATTTCTGGAGCGGAGAGGAAGGGAAGCTTTAGATCTCCATCATTGTATGCTTCCTACTTCAAACTGAAAGCTAAATTGGAGGCAAATCCCTTAGAGAGACTCTGAAGACCATGGCCAACATCACTAAGGAAGACCTTGACCTATTGGAGCAGCAGAAGTGGAGAGCAGTGATTTATATCTGCTGATGCCAGAGCAGTCTCTCATCCATGCTGGGGTCCCCAAGGAGTCCCCAAGCCCTTGGCTGGCTTGGTGACCACCATGCAGGTGACAACCCATGGACGCACCTGCTGCAGATAGCAAGGGCGAGACCTCAGAGGGGAAAAGATTTTCTTAGATGGATTTGCCATCTCAAGCAACATTATATATATAGATTGGCTGGTTAAAAAGGAGAGAAAGAGAGAGCTCCTCTTGGCTGGAGATCAATTCATGACACAACTGCTTAGATGAGCAAAGGATGCATCCATAAATCTGCTTTCAATACCAGACATTTTCAACCAATTTTGATACCGGATGGGGCAGGGAAAATGCTATATTGAAACGCAGCTGCTAATACACCTGTGCACATTCATGTACGAAAGAGAAAAAACAGCTTAAGGACTAATGACATCCAAATTACATCTTTCTTATCTTTAATGTTTATGATTCTTGGCTCCTTTTTAAGGAAAAGATGTCATTAGAGCCTCATCAATAGCATTCTGCTCCAAGAAAGGCTTTCTGAAGCTGACAAAACTACCTAGGTTTGGCTTTGAAACCTGCTTGAATTTGAAAAATGATAAAAAGAACGTGCTTTATTTTTCATGCTAGGGAGGTTGTTGAAATTTCTCAGGGAAAAAAATCAAACAGCAACTACAAAACATGATGGTATCTTGTTTTTTTTTATGTGCAATGCAGGGCTGAAACCCAGGGAAGAGTTGTATATGCTGACCACAGACGCAGCTACAAAGCCAGCAATTAATAATATAAAATAAAATACATTCCATTAAAAATCAGGAAGATGATTATCTCTGGGTTCACACATGACTTTACCCAGGGCCACACTCTGCTCGTGCTCACTGGCATGGAGCTTGTGTGACTCTCAGCTCTGGGCATTTCAGTTCAGCATCACCAAGGGCCCTGTGCGAATAATAAGGACCTTTAGTGGATGATTAGCCCTGGAAAAAAAAAAATATTGAAAATAAAATGATTGCACTTCTCCAAAGCAGAATTTCTATAAACAAGAGTTTTGGCACAGTCCCAAGCTACAGCAATTGCACAGTCTCTCCCACTGCAAGCAACTGGGGTTTGTTTTGGTTTAGTCTTAGAGTGCCCATGATTCTTCCCTGTTTTCTAGTGAAATCAGAGGAAATGGCTAAGATGGACTTGAAGAAGTATTTGTTCTCAAATTAAATAATGGCTTTCTTGGACACCAAAGACCCAGAACTTCAGAGGCAGTAAGACAAATGCAAGGAAAGGAAGGAGGAGGAAGCAGAGAAAGAACATCATGTGGCTTTAAAAGTAAGTAGTGCTTCTAACGAGTTTGAAAGTTCTCAAGAAGAAGGACTGCAAATCACTGGATTGATTGCACCTTAACTCCAGTCTTGTATTTGTTCTTGGAAAAGACCAAGGAAAAAAAAAATGGCATCAAAGAAACCTTGAGTGAAGCAACATTATTTGCCAGAGCCTTAAGAGGCAGAAGACTAATAAAATTTTGCAAAGCAATCAAAAGTGCTAATTGCTTTTTTAGTGCGGCTCACAGAGCGGTGGCATCACAGAGCACCTCAGTGTGAAGAATCTAGAGAGGGGCTCTGCTTTGGCGGAGCTTCTGCAGAGGTTTTTCAAAAGATGTTTATTTCAAGGAACAGCTTGTGAACCATAGACTTTGGCTGCATTTTTGTGATGCTGCTTCTCTGCCTTCCCTCCTGATGTTAATAAATAAAAGTTATTTGATTACAGCAATTGGAGGGTTGAGATCATTTCTGGCTTAATGAACATGCTGTGCTTTCCTAAGAACAAGGAACACAGAAATGAACTGGTTCAGGGAATAACTAGGAGGTAAAAACTCAAATCATAAAATCATTAAGCATCATTAAACATTGAAATCATCAAGTCCAACGTTTATCCCAACATCCCCCTGACCACTAGACCATGTCCTGAAGTGCTACATCTACCCATTTTTTCAACACCTCCAAGGATTGTGGCTCCACCACTTCCCTGGGCAACCTGTTCCCATGCCTGACTGCTCTTTCAGTAAATAATTTCTTCCTAATATCCAATCTAAACTGATATCCAAGCTCAAACTCATCCTGGCTCTGGGTAAACAGGACACTGCTCTTATCACATCCTGATGCCACACTGTTGAGACACAACTCAACATTGATTTCTGTACGTACAGAGCAATCACATCTCCAATCAATCCGAATGCAAACCATAAATGCTCAGTACTTCAGAAAAAAGTCAAGACACTCAGGTTCCTTTCTACAGATTCAGGTGTCCAAGCATAAGACTTCAGGTGGCATTTGGTTTTGACATTGAAAAAGAGATCAGAAAAGCCCTCCCAGGGAATAACAGAAGAAATCTTGGCACAAGCTGTATAAAACGAAGGACTTTTCTTAACCAGAGTCCACATGCTATCCAGCAGTGATACATCAGCAGTATAATCTTAATTAGCCAATAAAAGATTTTAGACAATCTGTCTAGACTTTCTTTTGCCTGAATGTAAAATTGGCTTTAAAAGAAATATATAAACAGCAATGAAAAGTCAATGGAAGGCTGTCAGAAAAAGCTTCCTGCTGCTTTACATCTGCACCCTGCACTCTTCTTAAAATATGATCATTTAAGTGAAATCCTTCATTTTTTAAGCAGAAAAGCTGCTGTATTTGGGATCACTGCATCGCAACCTCACAGTTAGCATCAGAACTTAACTGAAGGACATCTCTCCTAGGAAGCTGTGAAAACATAGCTCAACATGGGCCTTCATCTTGAGGAAACTGAGTCATTAGAAACAATCACAGAAACTGAGCATAGTGGGGGTTGGAAGGGACCTCTGGAGATCATCTCGTCCAACCCCTCTGCTAAAGCAGGTTCACCCAGAGCAGGGTGCCCAGGATCACATCCAGGCGCGTTTGGAATCTCTGCAGAGAAGGAGACTCCACAACCTCTCTGGGCAGTGTGTTCACCACTTTTGGCTTGTCCAAATGGGCAGAGGCAGCAAGACAAGCCCTGCTTCTCCTCTAGGCTGGTGCAGCAGCAGATACAGTTGAGCTCTACAGATGCTGGCAGAGAAGACAGACAGGAGCAGAGCTGCCTCCTCTCTGCTCAGGCTGATCATCAGTCATATCTAAGAATCATAGAATCATTTTGGTTGGAAGAGACCTTTAAGATCATCAAGTCCAACCATTCCCCCAGCACTGCCAGATCACCACTAAACCATGTCTCTCAGCACCACATCTCCATGGCTTTGAAACTCATCCAGGGATGGGGACTCCACCGCTGCCCTGGGCAGCCTGAGCCAACAACCATTTTGGGGAAGACATTTTTATTAATATCCAACCTAAACCACCTCTGGCACAACTTGAGGCTGTTTCCTCTTGTCCTATCACTTGTTCCTTGGGAGAAGGAACCAGACTCACTAGCCCCCACCTGGCTCCAACCTTTTTTCAGGGAGTTGTTGAGAGTGAGAAAGTCTCCCCTGAATCTCCTTTTCTCCAGGCTGAACAACCCCAGGTCCCTCAGCCACTCCTCACAAGACTTGTGCTCTAGACCCTTCCCCAGCTTTGTTGCCCTTCTCTGGACACGCTCCAGCCCCTCAATGTCCTTCCTGGAGTGAGGGGCCCAAAACTGCCCACCAGGATTCAAGGGGCAACCCCTCCAGTATCCAGTCCAGGGGGACAATCCTTGCCATAGTCTTGGAGGAGCTCCTGAACGAGCAGAAAAGACATAGGGCCAAAGGACAAGGGTGAGGATACTTGTTACAAAAGAGAACAAAGTGATTTGAGAAAAAAGAAATATTAGGCTGGAAAAGGAACAAAACCTAGATCTAAGATAAACTGAGAGTTAATTAAAGGGTTGATTAGAAGTGGATTAGTGAAATTAAGGGGAGAAACAAAATACATCCAGGGAATTAAATTATAATTTGTCTTTCACCAATGCTTAAAGAGATTATTTTCTTGATCTCAGCCTGAGATAGCCACTTCCAGACTTTTGCATCTTGATATAGTCTTCCATTGTCAAGCACCTATCTGAAACAGTTCTATTTTTTATTTTTATTCTGGGATAAGGGAAGCCGCTTTCCCTTATCCCAAAGCCATGCCATCAGTGGGAACATGTTGTTCCCCAGAGAGTTGGCTCACCTGGCCCCATCGCCATCACACCAGGACACACCCACACCAGAATCCTCCATCAGGCTGCATCTGCCTCAAGAAAGGTGGCAAGATCACAGGGGAGAGAAGCCGGAGCTCAAGGGAGCCACGCTTCAAGTGAAACACATTTCACAGGCAACAAGGACAACGTCTGTGTCTCATCTTAAGCAGAACTTCTTATTTTCAACACAAATCTAGACCACGGACACCTGCTCACATTGTCATACTTGGGCTCTCCCAAACAAATAGCAACCTGGTGAACTGTAGCTATTTATCATGAGTGAAATGCTCTCATGACCTTCTTGGACTATTTCATAGAATCATAGAACGGTTTGGGTTGGAAGGGACCTAAATCATCTAGTTCCAACACCCCAAGTGTTAAAACAATGCCAATAGCGTCCATTGTGAGAGCACACCAGTCCTCCTGATTGCTTATAGATTGAAAATATATGAATTCTGAAATACCAAAGGGAAAGGAAAGAGCAGCCTGCAAGTATAATCTGTGTGTGAGTATATATATATCTTCCCATTGCCCTGACTATGTGTGTAAACCACTTAAAATGCCATATTGCAGTTCGCATTTTCAGCTCAGATATCTTGTTGCATATACTAGAGCAAATAGCCTGAGTATTTCAAACACTGCTTTGATAAATATCTTTTCTGAGAAGGTGTAAGGGAAGACTACATCTCCATTGATCATCATTTACTACCTGCTTTGATTTTGCAAAGCCGTGGCACATACACTCGATCGGAATGACTTTCTCCTCTCATTGATCTTTTCTCCTACGCAAGGAGGAAGGCTTAGACAGCTTCGGAGCCAGGCCAGAAAATATTTTTGGCGTGCCCAGAAGATCACTAGCAAAGCCCAAAAGCCATCTTCCAAGAGTGAGAAGGGTTCAGGACGTTTGTCATCTTCTGTTGTCTGAGGAAGGAGAAGGAACGAAGAAGGCAGGGGAGGGCGCGTGATGGAAGAGGCATCTTAGAATTATTTATGTGCTGCTACTCCCCCATGGCTATGAAAGCTGTTCTTTGCATTAGCACAAAGCGAAAAGGGACTGTGAAGTATGGAAGGTACAAGATGAGGCAATATTTTGTATTCTCTCCTGAGATGAAGGATTTCAGTGACAGAGACTGGAATAACTTACTGCATCCAATTATGTATTACCCTTCAGATGCAGAAATGCATTTAGAGCCGATCCCAAATGACGCTCCAACAAATTCATCCTACTTTGCAAACCAGACATATCCCATGGGAAAAGCTTGGTGTCATCACAATATTTCTGTGTTCCACAGGGAAAGTCAAAATGACAGCAGGGGCTTCCTCTGCAGAAGGCTTTTTATGAAATTCATTCTATTCCTTCAGGAAAACTGACAAGATGTTTGGAATAGGCACCGGAAGCAAAGGAGAAATGGGAGCCAGGATTCACAGGCTCCGCTTTGCCCCCTGGGGAGGCTGGGAGGCAAGAGAAAAGCTGGGTGAAGAGCAAAGACACTCAAATGAAGTCATCTAGGAAGGCTGGTTTCACTGCCCCTCGGCAGAAAAAAAGAGACTTTGGAAAGAATTTCTATCTTATCTTCCAGAAGTTTTAAATTTTCACAATCAAAGTCCATTCTGCTTCTGAAATCATGACTTTTTTTGGTGAAACAAATGGGATTTTCTAGCCCACTCTATGGAAAATCTTCCTAATTCATAGATATTTTTTTTTCACTGCCATGGCTCAATCTTTGCAGCCCCAGCCACTTCTATCAACCTCCTTCTTATGGCTTTCATCTCTCCTCCTCCTAATCCTCATATCTGTCTTGCTGTTTCCATAGGCTTGTTCCTTCCTTTTATTGCTCAGTAAACCTCAACTCTCTCCTTTCCCCTTAATCCTCCCCAAAACAGCAGCTTTTGCACTTCAACAGGACCTTCTCCTCAAGCTTCCTAATGTACATTAACATATTTTTATCCATTCCCCTAATATTCCCACCACTGGTTTTTTTGCAAATGTCTATTCTTCCCAGCAGAAGATGGATGCAGAACAAACACAAGCGCTCTTGCTTCTCTGATTCTGCTCCATCTTTACCCAGAGAAACATATTAACCTTGAGATGCAGAAAGCTTGCCAAAGAAGAAAGGAAAAAAACTGTATTGGGATGAATAACTTAGTGAACCTGCATCAAACCTCTTCATCATGGGGCAGGCACCCAACAAAATGCAGGAGCATTCCCAAGGGTGTCTGAATTTACTGCTAAAAATAAAGGCTCAGCAATACATGTTTCTGCTTTGAAATAATGAGGACTTAACCAATCACTTATTCTCAGCTGGTCCACATGACACATGAAAGCAAAGTTTTATTAAATTTGAGGTAACGTTTTTAAAGGACGCCAGCAGTTATTTGTTTAGCAACAAGAATTGCCTATTGCAATTTTATTCTGTCCTTGAGATGCAATCTCCAAACGTTCAATAAATGCCATAAAAAGGCAGATATCTATCATTAAAGTGACTTAGGCTGTAACAGTGACAGCAGCCTGTTACAGCTATCCAATAATACTTTGCTGAGAAACCAGCCGTGTGAGATCATTGGGGAGGACAAAGTGCAAGTTTCTGCATCTATCAGCAGGGAACTGGTCTCAGCTTCCACGAAGGTAATCGTAATGTCATATCTTTACCTCTTTCCTTTTCCCCAAACTCTGTTTTATTGATTTTTCATGAGTTTGAGAAGGAGGAATTACTCAGACCCCTGTTAGTTCCATCAGAATGGAGACGCTCTTTGGGCAGACAGGTCTCTGATGTTGCAGCACCATCAGGTGAGTATCCAAACCATGGGCTCCTCGTGCCCATCAGCTTCACTGAGAGATCCCTTAGAACCCTGTAAATCTACACCAGATATTTATGTCCCAGTGATGAGAAAAGATAGGAAAACACATGTATCACATATCTACCAATAATTGGATTTTTATTTTTTTTAAATTCAAATTCTTCAATGACATGCTTGTATTTGATACCTACACTCTCTGGGGAGTGAAGAGAGAGAAATAGATGTTTCAGAAGGGCAATAAAGATCTCATCACTCTTCGTTACTGCACAGGGACCAGAGCCAACTCACTTAGGACATCTGTAGTGTCTTGGGAAGATGCCTCGTTGAAGAGGTGCAGTTTGCATTCATAATGTTTTGATAACCTAAAAATACAGGCAGATGCCTAGAGGGTTTCTCAACATCTAAGCCAGGCACCTAATGAGTTTCACCCAGTATCACAGAGATGTCAGAAGTCCAGCCATCACCATGAGGACATCACCTACTCATTCCTCTAAATGACATCACTTCTCACAAGTTATTAAAAAAGCCACAGAGCATAAACCATGCACACCAGGTAACAGGTTTACACTGCAGAGATGCACTTTGTTTTTTCTTTTTCACTATCAGAAGTATCTCAATGCAAACCCAAACACCCTTGAGGATCCAGGCCA
Source organism: Brachypteracias leptosomus (assembly GCA_013401335.1). Lineage (NCBI taxonomy): Eukaryota > Metazoa > Chordata > Aves > Coraciiformes > Brachypteraciidae > Brachypteracias > Brachypteracias leptosomus. Next base: position 53,104 of record VYZX01023018.1, read on the forward strand.
GGGCATCTTCTACTAGATTAGTTGCAATGAAAAGAAATTCCTATTAAAACTACTAAACCTGACAGACTGCAGCACACAAGTTGGTACAACTTTAGAAAGCAATTTTCTTGCCTTTTTTTTCCAAAATGACAAAACATTTGTTACTTGACAAAACACAGGAAGAAAAAGAATAGATTTCATAATGTTCTTACTTACTGTTAACATCACTAAACACCAAAAGGGACAGACTTAAGATGAATATTTGAGAAAAAAATATATAGAAAAATGGAAACCACTTGAAGTGCTCTGATATAAATTACTTGATTTCATTAGTGGCTTATATATTCATTTTTGCTATATTTGATCAAGAAAACAGGCTCTCAAGTAAATGAATAAAGGCCATTCCCAGCAGAAAGTATAATCATTTAATACAGCCCTGTGCTCCTTCCTCTCCATCCCTCCCTGTGGACACTGAGCCATCCACCAGGCAGAAAAGCACCACAAAGAGCGGTCTGTGGGACCAGTAACTCACTGGGAAAACTCCATAAGCCTCAAACCATGCTCAGACTCCATAAAAACACCAGGGTTTGTGACATCACAAGAGCTGCTGTTCCCTGAAGCACGTGAGATACATGTGAACCGCCATTGTGACCAGAGGCCTGGTTTTCTTAGGCTGGCTTTTGGACTGCACTTCAAAAATGTATTTATAGAGCAATTTGTCACCACGGAAGCTCAGCTGTTGGGCAGAGGGAGATCTAATGAACATAGTGTGCAAAACGCTCTTTCTGCTGCGAAATAAATCAATAGTCATCACACTGGACAGGACAACACCTTAGACCATCTTCTTCCAAAACAGTGACTCATTAAAATGAATATTTGAACACTGATGCTGTTAGAAGTGGGGTTCTGTTCACTGCCATGAAGAATAGAAACCATAGATCATAAATTTTGGCCATCATTGGATGATGGGTGGTATCACCCATTGCCAGTATGTTGTGCAAAGTTTCACGAATAAATCCTATTTGTTATTTATTAACATAACCAATACAATCTGTGCCCGCTATGGTGGCATGAGTTTTTTTCACCTTCCTTTCTTATTTTGGGGCTTCTTTTAACCTTGGGTTATGTTATAAAGTGACTGCTCCTTGTAATGAGTATTCTAAACCCATTCAGTAGGGCTTTAATGGATCAAGAAAAGAAGAGAGATGTTTCATTAACGTCAGAATGCAAGACAAAAAAATCAGGATTTTCTACTTGGCAATGGGAATCACTTCTCTATTTGAGAAAGACAGAACAGGCTCCTCTCCCTTCTTAAAACACAGACAATTGTACAACTCCCTCGTAGCAATGATTTAACTCTCTCATGTTATCCAGCACTAATTTGTGCTAATGGAATTCCCAACAGACAGCATAAAAATTAAGTTCTATTACAAAAATGCAGATTCAGGTTCAGAGCAGACCTACAGGAGCCTACGGAAAGTGCTGCATGAATCACTGACAGATGATACAGCAGCTCTTGGCTTTTAACAGTGTCGGCTTCCATGGAAGAGAAGCACTGAATTAGAGCCCCACGTTATGATATATCACGCTGAGGATTTCACTGAGAGCATCAGGAGATGATTCAGATCACCAAAAACTCGAATAAAATGATTCAGATCTTTTTAGAAACAAGTCAGTGTAGAAAGTAAATATCGAGGCTTTAGAAAAAGCTGCCATATTCCACATTGACGTGGCTAAAGGGATGTAAAACAGTCCTTTCTAAGGATAACAGACCCATAGAAAATAATTTCTGTAGGAGAAAACTAATTGTGGTGTAGCTAATTTGTAAAGGAGCCTACGCATTAGGGGATTATACTTTTTGATGCACAGATTATAATGACATGCAAGGAAGTGGTTCATCTGATTTTGGTGGAGTGACACTTGTTAGACCTAAGGGCAATGAGTCTCATAAGTGAGTAATATATGTTTGTGTGTATATATGGTTTTCACTAGACAATATAAAGCTGGGAAAAAACAAGATAAAAAAGAAATTCAAGATTATATTGAGGGATAATAAAGAAAAACTGTTCAGTATTGCTGCTGGGAAAAAATTCTCCTTCTGAGGGTGAGGATTCAAAGTACCCAGGGTCTCTTCTTTGCCCTGACAATGGATGTTTTTTGATGTTTCTCCTGTTTCTGAGCAGGCTTGGCTCCTGCAGCGTGTGCATTGAGGCCATCCCTGCTGCATGCAGATGTTCTCAGCCTTACGTAACCAATGTCGTGGAGACAGAAGGATTAAAGAAATTAGTATTTCAAAAAAGTTTCCAGAAAAAAAAGGGGAGAAAAGAAGATAAAGAGCCTGTCGGAAGTGTTGCACTTCCTGTGTTAAAGTGGATTAAAGTTTATTCTGCTTTTTTTTGTTCTGTCAAGGTGATGATAGCCTTTTAACAAATAAGCCACCGCAACTAAAAGTCTTCAGAAGAAACTTCAGTGTATATATAATCATATCAGCACACTGGTACAAGAGCTTTAATCCCTTTTTATCATGCCTTTAGTACCCATAGAAAGATGACATGCTACTCTTCTTCTGTCCTTCTGAATGTTGGAGAACATCATCATCAAAACTAATTCTTAGTTTGTAGATTAAGATACACAATACAATAGGTCTGCTTTGGGCAGACTGTGCTGAAAACCACCCTTGCTGAGCAGAAATACATATTTCTGAGATGAGGTTGGCCAAGAGAGCTATGGAAGGGCAGGAGAAAGAGGTAAAGGTAGTGGATATATTGGTCAGCAGATGTGAGCATCCCCTTCCTTACAGCGTTTGTGCTGCAGCCTTGTGGAGCGACCATCAAAGTCTTCCCAAGCCAAGCAGCGAGTGTACTCATCTGTGAAAATGGGCCATTTCAGGAGAGAAAAAGATGAATAAATGCATACTAGATCTTTCATTTATCTGTTAGGAGGCATTCAAGTGGTCTTTTGCTAACGACTTCAATATATATGTTTCTAACAGATAGCAATTAACCTTCTGGTACAGATTAATCTTTTAAAAAAATCAAAGTAATTAATCTTTGAAATTCAAGCATTCAGTAGTTGCATTAATAATCTGAAATTGTCCTTTAGATTTTCCATAATTAGACCATTCCCCTAATTTATTAATCCCACAGACTGCAGAGCATGTTTCAAATCTTCATCTCCTGCCACAATGACATATTCAAACTCGCTTGAAGTACTCATAATAAAAGTCACTTTGCGAAGAATTATTAACTCAAAGGATCAAGCAAAGTCTTTATATGCTGAAGCATATTTGAAAACTGAGCAAGGAGAGCATTTTCTACTCATTCTCACTATTCCTAAGATCTTGGCCGAATCAGATGGATAAAACGCTGAATTTAGGATAATTAGCTTGCTACATATTCGAGGCCAAAGATACTAAATGTGCTGGTACCTATGGATTGAATTGTTCTTTCTGCCAAAATACACCAATGAGGAGCTACAAGGCAATTGTCTGAGAGCTAATAATGACTGCAAATTGCTGGTGTGTCTCAGACTGGGACTAATTACCTCTGTTCTGGGGCTGCTCCTGCTCCTGGCAGATGCACGTGGTCCTAAGGAGCCACATAGTGGAGAACCAACAGGAGGACCTCTATTAATCCCTCTCCCAACACTTTTGCTCATTAAAAGGGGGTTGGGGAGACAGGATTCACACCTGCTCTGCCATTCTTCCATCTGAAAATCTCTCAAAGAACAAACCATGGCTAATGCTGCATCATCTTGTCACAGCCCAGGTAGCATGAAGAAGCCAGGGCTAAAAACACCTTGAAGCTATAGATGCACCCATTGCACTGCCCCATTTGCACAAGGCTATGGAGCTTGTCGTGCTACTGCTTGGATTATGTGTTTACTTGCATGCTGGGCTCCTGGGTTTGAGAGCAGGGGAGCAGCAAGTCTGCTGGCACACAGACCTGGTGTTTCTGCAAAGCCTGGATGCAGCTGTGCTGGGTCCTGATGTCTATTTGGAGCAGGCAACTGTGGCAGCACCCAAACCCTGAGAAAATTCAAACCCTGAGCACAAAAAAACCCCCAGACATTGCTTTAGGCATAGCACGGCTCCTCCTAATGTCAAAAGCACAAGGCTACAAGTTTATCATGAAGTCTTGGTTGAAACTTGGTTGAGGCATCACAGAAAGTACCTGACCTTGAATAGGGTGTGAAACAAAACGTGCCTTATATGTTCTTTTGCTGTTGTTGACTTAGAAAAAAGATAAAATATAGAACTTCTGGACCAAAGATAAGCCAAGAATGTATCCTAAAATAATCTTGGGTAATTGTAATGCTGAACTACACACCCCTAAGGTAAAATTGAACATGCTAAATAGGGAACCACCCCAGAATGTTTTAATCATTAGACAGCAGGCACATGTATGTTGTAGGATGGGTAGGGAAATAACAACTAACCAATTGAGTATGTCCTGCTAATATAAATATTGTGCCTGGCAATGTTGAGTGTGCTGCTGCTGGGAGATGCCTGGCACTCTGTTCTTCAGAACAGAAATAAGGACAAACATCTCAATTTGGTGTGTGGGTTGGCCTTTTGGACACCAAGTGCAGAACCCTTATTAACAACAACTCTCCTGATGAACACCACATGCTTTAGCTAACCGGAAAATGAGCTAAATTGAGCCTTATCACTTAAACCCCTCTCCTGTCCTCCACCCTCCCCACATCTCTGCAGGGTACGCTGATTATACCCTCTGAGTTGGGAAGAAGAGGTAATCCACAGCCTCCCTGATTTCCAGAAGAACTGGATCTTTTAACTGAGGAAAATCTTCCTCCCACTGCTGGTGCATTTCTGTTGCTTCTGGCATGGGTTTTCTAATTAGAGTGTGTTTTGATTGGCACCCCAAGCACCATGTTAATTTACTCGCATGGCAGCAACAGGATCATCATCCCCATCCCTGCAGCATTACCACTGCACACATTGTCGTGTTTGGCTGCTTTTGCAAAGGTACCACACAATTACACACCTCAGTCACACATTTCAACCCATTTTAATATGTTTAACACTTGAAGTGTACCTGATCTAGGTAATATCTTGCAAAACCTCCCGTTCCTGCTGTTCCTTGTTAGAGAGGACTGTTCAACTCGTGCATTCAGACACAAGGCTCTTGACCATACAAACAGGTAGAACAAGGAGCTTCTAGCTACACCATGACCATGAGTCAGTAAAATTATTGCTGCTTCTTGCTTCTTCAGGAGGCTCTTCCCAAACAGTGATATTACAGCAATCACCTGACAGCCTCGTTAATCATCTCTTTTGCATAAAATGTCCCCAATGAGACGCAGCCACAGCAGGCATCAAGAAAGCAAGCCCAAAACTGCTGCATCCTCCACCACACATTCCTCAGAGCACAGGCAAGTCCCACTGCAACGTGACCCCCCAAAAAACAGCACCTGGGAGACAGTCACAACCAATGGCCAAACTTGGGGGACAAGGTGCCACAGGGATCAAGGACAGGTCCTATAGCTCCAGATATAGGAGCTTTGTTAGATATCAAGACATCAAGATCTTCTTACCCTTCCCAGGGCTTTAAAAACCCATGGATCTTGTTGACAGGCCTTAAATCCCCTCAGAACTTCACCTTAAGCTTTATCTGTGCAGCACAAAAACATTCAGCACAGCCCTAAGAAGAAAGGCGGCTGTAGGGGATCGGAAGCAGCACCAGGGATGGGATTATTCCCATTTCCAGACAAGGCAGGCTGAGGATAGGAGAGAAAGTTTATGCACTATCCCTGTTAGTGTCTTAATCTTGTAGGCGTGACCTATGTCACCCTGCCTGCAAAGCTGCTTTAAGCACAGTATTCTTTGGGGTTTACACTTTATTTTTCATGAAGGATGTTGAATTACACGTTGACTACATGAGCAGCTCCTATCATTAATTTAATTCTACAGAAGGTCTATGAAATGACACAGTATTATTCAGCTCGAGTTTGTCCTTGACATAGCGAACATATTTCTGGTATGATTTTGCAACAGTGGATATTTGCAAATAAAGCCAATTTAAAATTAAAATGAACACTGGCATTTGTCACTTCCTGCGGTATTAAATCCAACCCCATTTTCTTTAATACCACATAAATATGCATTCGAATGAACAAATTTATGCAAATATAAGTTCTTTCTGTGATATCAACATAATGAAACAATTCCAGATTTCCCCTCTCTAAAGCCCCTTTCTTTTAAGTACAGCCACCATCTCTGCTCACTCCTTGGATGATGCTGCCAGGAGGGATCCATCAGTTTGGGAACAAGCCAACGTTCTAACTCACAGAGAGCACAGACCATTGCAAAAGAGAGTGTGTGGAACCAACTTTGTAACAATCAAGGAGATGGAAACCTCTGACGGCTACTTCAGAGCAAACCCTGGCCCGTTCTAGTCCTTTCGTTTCACTAGTCTGGCTGGTGACATATGTACTTTGGTAAGTGAATTGTGGATGTTGTGCTGGGTTTATTTTATGCAACTCCAAGGCAGTTATAGGGTGGGAAATTTGTGATGTCATCTTGGGAATACAATAGAGCTTATTCTTGTACAATGATGATGGGCTCCTGAGCAGGATTTATCATTGAAGACTTCTGGAGATAAGCCTTGCATATATCACTGATAACAAGTGACATCAGCTGCTTTTTTTTTTCCTTACAGTACAGGAATCAACTTTCAATATTTCAAATTCCAAAGTTTTATGATTCTGGAATGAAATCAGCTCACCATGGATTCATACCTCTATTTCCTTGAAGTATCACCTAAAGTCCTCCTAGGTTCTGGCATCTCTGGGGCAATCTAGAACTATTTGCCCTGAAGAATAAGTTATGCGGGTAAGGGTCTGAGCTGTCACACCTTCAAGACAGGTCTCCTCTACGTTTTGTACCAAAGCAGGAAAGCAAGCTGTAGAATTGGATATTTTTTTCAACAAAATTATGACAGTTCAGCCTCGATACCATAAGCCTGACCCAACACAAGACACAGCATTTCCCCATCCTCTTGGAACATCTCTCACTGGCAAGAGACATCATCCACCACAGTTTGGCCTTCTTGGGACACCACTAAATGAAACCAGTAACAAGAAAAACGTGATGCAGCACACCCCAAGGTCTGATGTGCCTTCATCACACTTGTTGCCTCCATATCCCAGACCAGTAATCCTTGAGCCTTCAAATAACAGATTATGACCAATTCAGCTGAGAAAATTCAAGAGAAACGCTAAAGAAAAGCAATACAAATCTGAAAGGTGAACAACAACAGCATGACACAAGCCAACATCTGGTAACAAGCATTCTTCACAGAATTTCTAGCTGTGGAGAGATAAAAACTCAGCATTTTAACATCTGTCTTCTACCCATGTCAACATAACATAATGCCATCCAGTGGAATAGTAGGAGCTTGATAAGACACAGGGTTTTCTATTTTCTCTAGAAATGATTGAAAACCACTAAGGTTTCAAACTCTCTGAAACTCCATAAGCAATTTCAGAATGAGAGTGTCTAGGAGCCATTGCAGAGGCACTGCAAAGAACTGCAGCAACTTTAGAATCAAATATATGTTCCAGAAAAAGAATATAACATTTGGTACAAAATAGCATTCATCACTTCTCCAGCATTTTCTGGAGGGAGGACGGGCATTGCCTACCTGCCTCTCTGGAAATTTGCATGAAGGACTCGACTCCTTTTTCTCCATAATTCCCTTCAGATGCCAAAGTGGACACATAATTCCATCCCAAAGCTTTCACAATGTCCACCATTGCTTGTGCTTGGAAGGAATCTGGAGGAACCACCCGTGAGAAGAAATCATAGCGCCTGTCATCACTCAACTCTGGTGCAGTTGAGGCATAACTGATTTGTGGGATCTGTAGAAAAAAATAATTTCTGATAAATATACATATTCATGTACTCATTGCAGTTCTTGCAGCAGTTGGCTAAAGCAGTTAGCTTCAGCTGAGCCTCGCTTCATCTTCGTTGCATCCATCTATACTTCGCAACCATGTTCTGTTACAAGGTACAAGTCAAAGAAGTAATCTTTTCATTGATACACAAAAAAATAATTAATCAATTGAAAACAACTCTACATATGCACTCTTATAATACCTTCCTTTCAGGCAACCTTATCCAAACACAGAATACACTCCATTTTTCTCACAAAGTCCTTTTTATTGCTGTTCTGGTTTTGCTGAATGCAACCAAATTTAAATCTATACCTGGCTGAAAGACAAAAGGACCCTTCATCATGTTCTGGAGGATGAAGGAGCTCTTAAACATTAAATTGCATCTCCAGATTTAAACAACAGGATGTTTAGTTTTGATTCTTTCTGATGAAGCACAGTTGTGAAGATTGCCAAGCATGGACATCTCTGATCCACCAAGAGAACCTGGCCACGATTCAGCTCTGTCTTAAAGCTCCTCCTGCCCATGATAAACCAGCTTTTCCTTCTCACAGCAGAGTGTGAAGGAGATTGACAGTTACTTTTTATAATAGAGAGACTAGAATATTGTTCAGGGCTATTTTCTCCTTGATAACCAAGGTCCCTAAGCAGTTATCAAGTTGACAGTATGTTAATCCCCAAACCCGTTATCCAATTGTTTGAGTAACAGACTGGGGTCGCTCCTTAAATTAAGGAACCTGCCATAATTCTCACTTGAGATGCCAAGGACGGAAAAAAAATATTTGCAATATACACAAACATAATCATATATAATGATTTGAGACTTTTAGGCTGTGGAAAGGTCAGTATTTCATGTCTCAGTACAAGCATTTTCTGCATTCTCCCAGTCTGTCTCTGCACAGCATTCCTACAAGAGCTGATAAAGCTGTCCTGCCTTCTCAGGATAATGAACATTGTATTTCCCCAGGCTCAATACTGCAAATGGATCAGTGCCCTCAGTTCCCATGGAACTCAGTAGCAGATGAGAGCAAATGCAATATTTCCATAGAATACACTGTATCTGTACATCTGTCTGTACGTTCACAACTACTACAGCAGAGTACAAACAAACCTGTACAGAAAAACTGTTGCTGAAGACCCATCAGATAAGTAAACTTCTCCAAACCAGCCAAAATCATGAAATACCCCAACACTTGTTGAGACACGTTCCTGTTAGTACAGGCAATCCCCCGTCACTTGCCATGGTCTTTCCTTCAGTTAGAATCATAAAAACATTTTGGTTGGAAGAGACCTTCAAGATGATTGAGTCCAACTGTTAACCCAGCACTGCCAGGGCACCACTAAACCATGTCCCTCAGCATCACATCTCCACAGCTTTGAAACCCCTCCAGGGATGGGGACTCCACCATTGCCCTGGGAAGCCTGGGACAGACCTTCACAACCCTCGTAGGGAAGGAATTTTTCTGAAAATCCAAACCTAAATCTTCCCTGGTGCAACTTGAGGCTATTTCCTCTTGTCCTATCACTTGTTCTTTGAGAGAAGAGACCAACCCCACCTGGCTTCAACCTCCTTTCAGGAAGCTGTCAAGAGCCAGAAGTTCTCCTCTGAGCCTCCTTTTCTCCAGGCTCAACACCTCCAGGTCCCTCAGCTGCTTCTCACCACACTCCTGCTCTAGATCCTTCCCCAGCTTTGTTGCCCTTCTCTGGACACTCTCCAGCACCTCAAGGTCCTTCTTGGAGTGAGGGGCCCAAAACTGCCCGCCAGGGTTTGAGGTGTGGCCTCCCCAGTGCCCAGACCAGGGGGATGATCCTTGCCCTGGTCCTGCTGGCCACACTAGGTCTGACACAAGCCAGAATGCTGGTGTTGTTCTTGGCTACCTTGGCACATGCTGGCTTATCTTCAGCTGCCTGTCGATCAACACCCCCATGTCCTTCTCCACCAGCCACTTTCCAGACACTCTTCCCCAGCCTGGAGCACCGCAGGGGGTTGTTGTGACCCAAGTGCATGACCCAGCACTTGGCCTCATGTCCCTCCTTTGCATGTCTGCTGGTTTTACAACCAGCGAGGCGGCTGATCAAGCTGAATGTTGAGATGCTTTCAGTTTCTAATGAAAGACAGCAGTCATCCACAAAGCCTTGCCAGCTTTATTTTACATCTGTGGCTTGTGGACAGCACATTGCCAGCAAGACTTTCCAGTGCTCCAGTCACAGAAAATTAAAAAAGTTAAAATTGAGGCTGCCGGGAAGAACACAGTGTGGTAGTGACCACTGGTACATGATTTACGTGCTCAGTATCTCGCCCAGGGGCCAGCAAGGCTTGGGGATTGCTCTCAAAGACAACGAGATCGATTGCACCAATTTATCAGGGTTCTTTATTTTTAATCTACCTTCAGGATGATTTCAGCCAACACTGCAGCTGCACAGAAAGTGCCGGGCACCCGGGCTGTCAAAAATAAGCTAAATTCCTAATTTGTCTGTGCCTACAATTGCTGTTGTGATAAACGATTGGTGACATTTTAGGATCGCTCTCTTCTCATTTGTGCAAAGCAGTTAATGGAGCTTGCTCAGCTGCTTATCAGCTTAATTCATCTATTCATTGGGTGGTATTATATTAAGTGGAGCAGTTAACCAGGCTGACTTTATATGGGTGCTGTTTACCCGTTATTAATTAGACATGCATCCTATATACAACATATAGCTACACACACAGAGCCCTACTGAGGTAGCCAAGTGCTGGCTTTTTAAATTATAAATAAAGGATGAAATATGAGTTTTTATCCATGGCAATGTTTGCATTCCAACTTCCCAACAACCGCTTTCTCAACTGAAAATCTGAAGGAGCATATTCTGCACTTTAATAGAAAGCAAAGCTTTTACAGAACTCCCTCCATTGCTTATAGTACTTAGGAAACTTTTGGGCTTTTTATTCTTTTTTCCTCTGTCCATAAAGTATTAACCACTTCTGGCTGTTCCAATCACTTGGAGTATAAAAAGCACATATTGGGGGTTTATACCACTGTTTTTTACAGGACATCTCAAAGAAACATAAAGTTCTATGTCTGAGTAGAATTTTCATCAGATTTTGTCTGAATATGAGAAGAAAAGTCCTTAAATGGATATAATATAGAGTGAATCATCAGAGTTCAACTTTGCCCAGTATGTCAGCACATATTGCAGACACCTACAAAAGATGTTTTCCCTTCCCACGCGTCTCCCCCTGCACACAGGAGGCACCCCAGATGTCCAGACTGAACATCTGTTTGCATCAGCCAAAATCTATCAATTCAGCATTTCTTCTCTCCTTTTTTTAATTCACATCCAATTGGATGTGGACAAACCTCCCACAGACACAGATGGAAACCTTTCTCCCGTGCTTCAAACCATATGTTCCTCTGTGTTACAGGTTTGGTTTTATGGAGAATGACTTTAGTTTGGAAAACACAAGTTCAGGTTAACTCCATCAATGGTCAGGCATCCTCTCCTTCCTGAGATGTCACCTCATCAGACCAACATCCCAAAGACAATGTGCACTGCTTCTGTGTACCAGTGGTTTCTCACAGACAGGCACCTTCAGCTCCTGAAGCGCACTTGAAAATAAAAATTAATTGACCCAGTTCATCAAGACCTAACCCCAAGCTGGCCAAATGTCACCATTCTCTGTTCTCAAAGGCAATGCAGATGGTCTCACCATGCAAGGAGGATGAGCAGAGGCCAAGGGAGAACAACAAGGGGTGTAATTTGATTCTTCTCTCTGATCATGAAATTCCTCCCTTGGCTCACCTCTCTCAAGCACACAATGGTGATTCTCGGGGCAGAAGGCTGGAGCCTCCCCAACCTCCCAGCTCACACCATGCATGGAAAACTCCTGCCTCAGGGGCCAGGAGGACAGTGCCTGGGTGCACATGGACTGGTTTTCAGCTTTCAAGGTGGAGAAAAATTCTTAGTAAAGCTATCCACGTAAAACCACAGTTACATAGTTGGATATTTAATAACCTCTCTACCATGACCAGCTTGTAAACTCCTTATTTAGTATTGCCAAAAGGTGCTGAACGATCAGCTCTGTAATGGGCAGTCTCCTGTTCAGGCACAGACATGAGATGAACGAGTGAAAGGCAGAACAAGCTGCAGTATGATGCCAGGGATGCCTGAGCAGTAGACGACCTTATGTCTAGTCCTTCTGCTACCTAGTGTGTCCCCAAAACATCCTCTCAGGTGTATCAACCATTGTCAGACTTTGTTCTGTTTTGGTTTTGAAAGTTGCTGATATGGTTCAGGCTTGTAAACAAAAACCATCTGGCAGTACTTGCTGTCCTCTAACCACACAAAAAATTGGGAGTTTATCCCCTTCACCCAACAGACACACTAAATAGAACCTAACTAAATAAAGAGGATTGCACTCCCTCTTCCCTGTAGCTTTCCTCATTTTCACAAGTTTTTTAAACACATCACTCCTAAACCATACCTGTTCTCCTTTTGGTCTTGCAAGTGTCCAGTTTGAGACATCATGTCCTGCTACCATGGGAAGAACTTGGATGTTGACAAACAAGCATTACAATGGCTTCATGTCAGGATCACAGCACAGAGTATTTTAAGTGAGGTTGTTGTGTTTGTTTTTTTAATTAAGCAGATAAATATTTTCTGTCTCCTGATTTATTTTTCTTGCATTTTGGTAAAATCTGCTATTTATCACCGTTATCTGATGTTCAAAATTTTGGTTTAAAGAGGCAAGCTTTCTCTTCCATCACATTTTTCCTAGTTTATCTTCTGAAACATGTTTGAAACATCAAAAAGCTCTAGGGAATTACCATCTGCTTTCCAAACAGCCCTAACATCTTGGCAGAAGAGCTGTGATCCAGAAAGCACAGGGGATAAAAATGCCCCTGGCTCTTACATAGCAGGGCTGGGAGCGAGAAAAGCCTGTAGTCTTCCTTCATGTGCTGCAGAAGAGGCCTTCTGCCTGAGCCTTCATCATCAGAACAAGGCACGGCTGGAGCTGGAGTTTCTGAAGGACACTTGGGTGTTGGCAGATGAGGAAGAACATCGCTGGTGTGGGAGGCAGGTTTTCTTGAGGGCTGTTTCTGTTTATGGACTACAGCAAACATCCCACCCATGAGTTTCACGTGTTGTTTGCATGGCTGGTATTCTGATTATAGTAAGAGTGATTAATGCTGAGAACATTGCATTAGTCAGTGACTAATTAATGTTAATTGATTTTTAACATTGAACATTAGTCTTAATTTATTTCATTTTCTTCTGGTAATCAAAAGGTCTCTCTGGATCGCACTTGATTGTCCTGCTTGAAAAGCAGGGTCTGTTTGTGAGTAGCTGCACCACAACACACCAAGGATCAACACATCTCTCTGATGATTTCCTAAGCCACTCTTTGCAACACCAAATATCTCCATCCTCAGGTTTGGAATGTGGATTTCAGAGTGAAGAGCAACTGAAATACAAACTTGTTCCAATTCTTCATTTCAAACTTGTTTTACATTATCACCTCAACCTGCATCCTCCTCCTCTCGCTGGTCAATAGACCCTTCAAGGAAAACCACAGAAAATGGTGAGTTCCTTGCTACCAGCCAAGTGTCTCAACTGGAAAGACAAGTCACCCAGTGCCAGGAGACAAACCAGCTTCCTCCAAAGCTGCAGTAAGTGCCAGAAGCATTGGGCTGATTGCCCACACCCTCATCACCTCCACCGAGTACTGCTTGCAAATTCAATTGCACGGCCAAGAATCTCACACATCAGTGAGTACTTTTGCTCAAGGATACAGTGTAGAAGTGGGCCTGGCAGAGATAGATAATGGTTGGACTTGATGATCTTATAGGTCCTTTCCAATCCCAGCAATTCTGTGATTAAAATAATTATTGCTACTATACTACTTCAAATGTGATTTTGTTAGGCTACATCTCCTTGGTAACTTAATAAAAGATTAATAAAATGGTGCACCTGAACCTAACGCTCCAAATGACAGTAGTCAGAAAACTTCAGAAAAGGCAATTTCTCTAAGGACCATGTGCAATTAAGATAATGCATGAGTATACCTGTTGAGATATTAATGAGCTCCCACCAGGGTAATATTAAGTTCACAGTTTGCTGAATTTTTACTTTCAATTTCCTATTAAGTTTTATTGATACGATTTCATGACAATAGAAAAAAACCCCCAACAACAACCTACCCTACTTTGATAAAGCCTCTTGAACTCATCTCATCTGGCAGCGCAGCGTCAGTCTACACAAATTGCAAAACCCTGCCAATAACTTAACTTTAGAAAAATAAGATGCCTGAAGACTTTTCACTCGGCTGCAAAACTCTTTGGTGTGAACTGATGGATGACTAACAATCTTGAAGCTGTTTAGGGCCCCAATTTTATTCATGTAGAAATTTATCATGTCAGGATTTAATCATCAGTTAGTACAACTACTCTTTGTTCACCATTTACATCTCAAATTGCATAACAAACAGCTTCAGCATCCCATGAACTGCATAGAATTGTTTTCATTGCCTTGAATTACAATTATTTGAAATTTCTATCTAGCTGTTTTCTCCAGGCAAAACTCCTCTAGACTTTCTTCATTTTTTTTTTGTTCCAAACGGGAAGAAAATTCTACCCGAGATATGAAATAAAATCAGATTATGACTCCAAGCTTGCAAAGATAATAGGAATGAATCTTCCTGCTGATCTCCACTCAGCTGGAGGGGGAATTGGAATGCATCCAATGGAGCTGACATCTACAGGGGGTGACGGCCTTGGGTCACACCTGCCCTGCAGCGGTCAGTGGCCTTGTGGCCCAACGTCCAGCTCATTGACATGAGGGGGCACCAAACAACCAACCCCCCTGCCTTTTGTTCTCTTCCTCACCAGCCCTTCCAAAAACTAAACGCTGCTAAAATCAGTACCTTTGGGTAGATTTTCTCGAGGTGTCAATCTAGCAGCTTGTGCCCTCCTGAAAGGAGCATATGAAAACAAACATTGCTGCAATTCTTGCTCTAGGGCTCTTAAAAGACTAAGGAATAATATTCCCAACAGTCTTAGGTAATGATAAGAACAAATCATCCTAAAGTGCTTTGATAATCCCTCCTCATTACGTTTTATGAGGAAATTCTAGAAGTAGTGCCTTTCAAGCTAGTTTTTATACTCAAGAATCAAATGTTGACAATGAGAAAATGAAGCAAAACAATTAACAAAAAAACCTTTTCCTGTAAATCCATTTTAAGAGCAACAGGAAGTGCTTCTGTACAGCTCTGCCATGGCCTATAAGGTGATTACATATGGCAAAGCTGTTGAGGTGTGCAAAAGTTACACCATGAGAGCAAATTCCCCTGAGCAAGGAACAAAAGCAGCGCATCTAAAGAAGGGCATTTGTATAACAGAAAATTTTCAAAACCATTAATCTATTTACAGTTCACCTCAGTTTCTCTCACTCTGTTTACCAATTACTAAAGCTACCGGTGTTCAAACAAAGTCCTGTTTGCTCACATCACCACCTCTCTCGTGTTATCCTGCAGTGAATCCCTAATGATGTATTAGAGACCAGCGCAAGCACCTACATGAGAATTGGGCAGATATTTCATCAGGTACAGAAATACAAATATCAACAACATCAAATACAAATGAGAAGCTGAGCCTGGAGGAGAAGTGCATTTCATAAAACAGAAATATCCTCAAGAGCAACTAAAGAAACACTAAGAAAAGAAACAAAATTAATTATTCATGTACACGAATTCCACCTATATCCAGGTTGGCCCTTTCCACCAAACCTCCCCATGCTGTGAGCTCCATCTCTTACTACTAGTCCAGTATTTTACCTTCAGCTAATAGGTGAGTAGGTCTTCCCCCAACTTGACCTTATAGACCACAAGGACTATTAACATGTCAGTCAGAGTAAATCCCACTTTCGGAAGCATTTTCAAGGAGAGATTTTGAAAGTGCTCAGCATCTGCAGTTGAGGACCTATGTCAGAGCTTCCAAGCCTCATCTAAATTCTTTTTTTTTTTTAATGGGAGTTTTCAAGTGGGATGTCAAAATTCCATACTTGTGGAGAACTATAGGAGTCTTGACAAATCATCAATGAAAAACTGGACAAGGTCATTGCTGTGTGGACCTCTCAGTGTCAGATAATTCAAGAGTGACAGTGATAGGAGAATCAAGTAGTGTCAAGAAGGGTGATTCACTGACAAAACATGGAGAACTACAGGGAGAAGTTATCTGTACTTTCATTTCACTGAATTTTCTGGCTGTGCATCACAGACTTGGGTTTCAACACATAACTAATAAACACGAGAAGCTCCGTGCAGATTGTTGGGTGGAAATGAAGAGGGAAGGCCAGTCCTATTTAAGGACTTGCTGTAATTGAACAGTGCAGTAATAAACCTTAACAGAGCTGTTAGGAGAGCGATGCACCACTGCTCTGATGTCCCAATAATATGGAGCAATGCAGTGTATCATCATGCTCCCAAAGTTAGTAAGACCTTTTAAAATTCACAATGCTTTGATTACCAATATTATAATGGATGCAACTCATTACTGGAGCAACACCTCCAATGCAACTTTATTTTTCTCAGATAACTGGCCTTCTAACTGAATACATTTATTATTTTTTTAAAAATACATTTCAAACCTGAAAAGAGCATATAAAATAGCCCAAAACTCAACCTTCATCCCTAGTGCAACTGTCACTGCACATAGACTTAGGATGTCGGGTAGTGGTAGGACTTGGGGGAATGGCTCAAAACTAGAGGTGGGGAGATTCAGATGAGACGTTAGGAAGAAGTTCTTCACCATGAGGGTGGGGAGACACTGGAACAGGTTGCCCAGAGAGATGGTGGAAGCCCCATCCCTGGAAATTTGTAAGGCCAGGCTGGATGGGGCTCTGAGTAACTTGATCTAGTGGGAGGTGTTCCTGCACATGGCAGGGGGGTTGGAACTAGATGATCTTTAAGGTCCCTTCCAACCCTGACAATTCTATGATTCTATGATTCTATCATTAAGTGGAAACATATCCTGAATAATATTGTTGAGCTGGGAGTATTTTCTCATATCTATAAGGTCTCTCCTGCTTCCTTGTCTAGAATAAGAAGTGACTCGTATGAATTACTTCAGAAAAAAAATAATTGTGGCAATTAAGGAAACAACAATTACAGCAGTTAGTACTATCCGCATGGCTCATGGGAGCACTTTATCAACTCAGACAGAAAGCAGGAAGAAAAAAAAAATTACAAAGACATAGTAAAATGAGAGTATCCATAAATATCAAATGTCCCTACATTTCATCTTGGTGACCTATGCCTAGAACTAGGTCTACTTTTGACAACAAGGAGCTTATGGCATAGCTTGGGCTTTTATAGCTGCAGGTGATCTCTTAGCTTTCAAATGTTAAAAGATCCTTGGATAGATGACTTGAAATCAGGATCCACAATTTTAAGGAAAATTAGTCTTAGCATGAAAAGAAGCATCTTGTCTCCTTATAAAGCTGTAAATCATAGAATCATAGAATCATAGAATGGTTTAGGTTGGAAGGGACCTTTCAAGATCATCTAGTTCCAACCCCCCTGCCATGGCACGGACACCTCCCACTAGACCAATAATGTCCTTCTAATAAATAAGGACATAACACATCTCAACAAGTTTACATACTGTGGGATAAGAATTGCCCATTTATACTTTCATCATTAATACTTTCATTTGTCTAATCTGTGCATTAGGGTGCTTGGGCACATATAGATACCTCTATCTCACCAAACGTACTCCTGGTGGCCAAGACCTCCAAATTCTTGTACTGAGTCAATTTATAGTGAACCTACAGGCTCACTTCTCATAAAAGAAACTTTAAAAGAAATCTCTTCCATGACACTGCCTTACTCTCAGAGCAAGTTTCTCCCATTCCTTGTGCCTGCTGGCACTTCAACCTGCTCCCACCCCACCAGAGAGCCAATCCTGGCTCTTCCATATCACCACAATACAGCAAAAACACTTGAGTCAATAAACTAGAGCCACAGAAAAGCCCTTTCAGTCATGCTTCTCCATCATCTGGTGGGAAGAGGTACAAGAGTGAAGGGGTTGCAATCCCAAGTTCTTGTTCCTACACTATCTTCGTATAAAACACGCGACCACCAAAGACCTGCTCAAAGATCTACTGCAAATGGAGAAGCAAAGGCATAAAGCAGCAATATAGATATAACCTACTTTGTTGAATGTTTGGAGATTTACAGCTCCACTAAGTGCCTTTTCTGCAGTTAACAGGCTAATAACCCTTTTCCACAGGCACAGTGCGTTCTTTACAATCAAGCTCCTTTGAGCAGGGTCTATGAAGCAATTCAAAAAGTTTCTGCTTCTTAAAAATAATTCATTCAAACCTCTGGACCAAGCTGTGCCAAAAAGCACAGTTCCCACTGTACTTCTACCACAAAAATAGAACCCCCAGGAGGGAGGCAGAAGAGGATTTTAACACTGCTGTCAACATTCCACATTGTTTCAGAAATAGGTGAGGCCCAAGTGGAATTCAACTGTTCTCTCACTTTGTGTCCTTTAGAGAATTATTTAAATAAAAATCTCAGGCTATGTCGTAGATTGGACACAAAAGCTTCACACATCCTGAAGGCTACTCCTTTAAGAGACAAAAATATGTTCCTCTCTAGATCAAAAGACGTCATGTTCTTTAACATTTCCTTGGCTGTTGCATTACAGCACACCCACATCAACATAAAACATAGGTTATTTTTATTTGCAGGTATTATTTGTGCTTGCAAGACCAACTGTTATCATCTGAGTTGTTAATTTTCCCAGTAAGCTATCATACCATTTGTTTCAAACCATTCCTTAAAAAATTACTAGAAATAAGTATTCGAATTTACACTGAAATGGAAATGGAAAAAGATTTTCAAATACACACTTGTCTGATCTGTGTGAATGAATCCCTTTGGGCATAAAGTTATGTTTATGTGATCGTGAGGAAGATCTCTTCTAAGTGATCATTTCCCAGAAGTAAAATTAGTTTTGATTTATATTGCTTACATTTGAATTCTTTTGTTTTATCTATGTTTTGATATAATAATATTAAATTCAAAATTGAATTTATGTTTCTCATTATTATTCCTAGCCCTAGAGAGATAAAGATCCATCTTTCTTTTAAGGAAAGACTGCCTCAAAGCCACCAGTCCGTCCAGTAGCTGATGGGCTCGGCAGCCTCTAGGCTGGAAAAGACCTTCAAGATCATCCAGTCCAACCATAACCCTACTCTACCATGTCCATTGCTAAACCACGTCCCTTAGCACCACATCTCCACAGCTTGGAAACCTCTCCAGGGATGGGGACTCCACCACTGCCCTGGGCAGCCTGGGACAGCCCTTCACAACCCTTGCCAGGAAGAATGTCCAACCTAAACCTCCCCTGGTGCAACTTGAGGACAGAAGCCCAAATTTCCCTCAGCTGACACAATAAACATTCTGCTACAGGGAACCTCTTACAGCCCCCAGCTGCAAACAGAAATGTTTACCCACCGCACCAGAGAGATTATTGATAATAAAGACAAAGGAACAAGTGCTATTACGGAACTTCAGCATGTAATGTTTTTAAGTGAAATATTTAACACATTAAGAATTTTAGCCGGCTTGCTCACAAACCAGCAAGGCGATAAAGCTTTCCTGGTTTGCAGATCTGGTGTGTGAGATATGGCCAGCACAGCACATTTATATACGCTAGTGCATATTCATTGATTTTACAAGACTAACTAGAATATTCCTCCTAGGATACATCAGTTAAAATATCAGTGGTGATTGCCCCATCCATTGCAATGCAAGAATGCACAGCTCTTCATATTTTAACTCCAACCCTGATAGAATGAAAGCTTGAGAGTAGCATTAAAATAATAGATGGTGCTCTGCTAGAGGTAATTTGAAATCTTAACAAAGCATCAAAGGATCTTATCTATTATGAGCTAATACTTCAAGCCAATTTTTAGCTGAACTCACATCAGGTGATGGGAGTACAGGGACCCTGTAACCTTTCTAACAGCCACATTTTCGTAACGATGTGGTACAGCAAAGCTGCTTATGCAGCACAAGTCTTTTCAACCTCATGCTGTGATTCAAATTCAGCCTACAAACATCACACATGGATGTTCTGTCATGCTTTTAGCCTGTGACACACCACAATGTCCAAGGCATAATGACAAAGATATTGTATGAAAGAGAACGAACGAGTTTAAAAGAGGCATATTCTGTATTCTCTGAGTTTGTACCAAGACTGAATTTACTTTTGGGGTTGTTTACTTCTCTCAGCCTAAGAATGCACAAGAGATATCTCCATCAGATAAAGCAGGCAGTGGTATTTCAAAGGGTAGAAACCATTAAATGCTGCAGATAACAAAATAACTTGTGTCAAAAACGCAACTGCATTTGTACCACATTGCTAAGATTAATGGCTGTCTCACTCATCAGGTGCTGGGGAATGGGAAAGGAGGCTGTCTTAGGTGGGTTCACATTTTGGAGGCTGACATCAAGGCTCTCCAGGACTTGCACAATGAACAGAGGGAGACAGAGGACATGACTGCCTCTGACTCCACCTGAACGCACACCTCAAGATCTCCTAGATGCCAAAAAATCATAGAATCATGTAGGTTGGAAAAGACCCGTCAGATCATCAAGTCCAACCTTCATCCCACCATCTCCCTGACCCCTAGACCATGTCTCAAAGTGTCATGTCTAATTGTTTTTTTAACACCTCCAGGGATGGTGACTCCACCACTTGCCTGGGCAGCCTGTTCCAATACTTGACCACTCTTTCAGTAATAAACCCTCAAGGACTGGAGCCCTCTTCCTGCAGCAGACAGGTCTACATCAACAAGGCAGTCTCTTAAGGGTCACCTCAACCATTCAAAGAAGGGTCATCTCAACCATTCAAATAAGTTCTGGGCAGAGAACCAGAGCCCATATCTACCAAACACTCAGTTATGGGACATGAGAGCAGCAGGTAGATGTGTCGTCTTCTCCTTTTCCATGTACCAGTCCCGTACTCTGTCTGCACTCCCTAAACCTGAGCAGTCACTCATTGTGAGCAGACAGAGCAGTGATGTATGTACACCAACTATATACATATAAGCATAAATATGCTTGCAGTGATTGGAGCTCGCACATCTAAATACAGACTCACAAATTCTAATTATTTTGAAAATAAATCAGAGCCAGGAGATAAACACAGCAAAGCAGCTTTTATGTTTTATTTATGTGTACACATCGCTCCATTCATAGCAAACATATAATTGAACTTTACATTGTCTATGCATATTTTAAAAGGGTTTTAATCTGCAAGTATAAATCTCATAGATTTTGAAAGTATCCTGATAGAGACAACAACAAGAAAGACTTATCCAGCAGACAGGCTGAGATAGAGAAAAGCCCAATAGTTTTCTGAAAGTAATACTCAAACTCAGACACACACAAACCCACCACAGTGGAAACAAATCGCAACATGGTACAACGTGAAACAATCATCCTTCAAAGCTTGGTTATTAAACTCAATGAAAGCTGCCAACTTAGTATTTGAGCATATCTTATAATTGCATTTCGAGACGAGCATCCCTGTTTATGATGTAGAAAATATGACTGTGATTTGAATATTTATTTCTAAATTTTCAAGAGAGCAAAGTGTCTCAGAGTCAAGAATAAAGCCTGTGGCTGCCTTGTCTTTACAGAATAGTACATCTAAAATCTGCCAATAAAAATTAATCTGGATTAAGTGTTTATTTACAATTTCACTGTAAAGTTAAGCTTTCTGCAAGCAGAAGAATATCATGATGAGCAAAACCAAGTTCCTGTGAATGACTTCCACTGATCAGATATTTCATAATTAAGAATCTATACTCATAAAAATTTCTCCAAGTGGTTTTCACTTTAATGGAGAGTCTTAGAGAGCAGACCCCCTCCATTGAAGACGAACACCTACAAGCCTTTAGTTCACATGTGTTCACATAGTGCCAAAGTAGTCTGGGATATTAAATAGAGTTTGTCTCTAATAAAATCCTTGATAAATTATTTACATCTCTCTATTAAAAATTATCAGCTGCTGCAGCAATGACAACTCCACCAGAGGAAAAATCTTCCTGTTAACCCATAACATGAGAAATTTAATACATAAAGGTTCACTGTAAATAGATGAGCTACAGAAATCACAGCCAGGACTAACCTTAAACTACGAACTACAAATGGCATGACAATGATCCAGGTATGATGCTGGTTCCTCAACCTCTCACTGAAACATCAAAGTTTATTTCAGTGTTCTAAAACATATTTAGGTGAAAGATGTTGGGTTCAAACAAGCTTACACTTGTTTTCAGCTTTCACAATTTTAGGGTTTTTGAAACAAAATAGCCGGAGTGGGATCTGACTGGTGAGGCTGGAACAGGCAGGTGGATGGAAAGCAGGATGGTCCTGGTCACCCCAGGAAGCCTGCGCCGTGCTCCTGGCCAGCCTCGGGACATGCTCTGTGTGATGTCCTGCTTTGATCTCCACCTCACTCCCAGTTCATGCATCTGCATCCCCACCACTCCCTAACCTGAAAAGCAAAGACAGGAAAACCCCAGGCACTGAAAAACTCCAGCCTTTGACAATAAGCTTCCTGTCACCTGAAATCACTGCAGCTGGGCTAAGCGTCTTCCTAAAGGACATTCTCCTGGTGAGCTACAGCTTCCCAGCACCAGCTGACACAGGCTGGATCACGTAGGAAATCACATCTGATCAGGACTACAATCCAGGAGGACTACAATCCTTTTCCTCAGAATCTGGCATGTCTCTGCATCTGTGACCAGGAGCTTTACCCTTTGCATCCCTGGACATGCCCACAGGACTGCTCTCTGCATCAGTTTTCCTTAAATTTGCCATCTTCAAATTCATCCCCAACACTTGGGTACCACCCCCAGCAGAGCTCTCTGTCCCACCGCCCCTGAGCACACCAGCACTTTCTCTCATGAATCACTGAATCCCAGCATGATGGGGTTGGAGGGAACCTCTGGAGATAATTTCCTACAGCCCCCCTGCTCCAACAGGTCACCCAGAGCAGGGTGCCCAGGCGCATTTGGAATCTCTCCAGAGAAGACTCCACAGTCCCTCTGGACAGCCTGGGCCAGACCCTGCTACCCTCACACCAAAGAATTTTCTCCTCCTGTTCAGATGGAACCTCTTGGGTTCCAGTTTGTGCCCGTTTCCCCTTGTCCTGTTGCTGGGCATCACTGAAAAGGCTCTGGCCCCATCCTCTTGACTGCCACCCTTCAGATATTTATAAGCATCCTCTCTAGCAAGGTGCAACCAACATGTTGACCTTCACAGTCACTATAATTCCCAAGAGCTTCTCCTCAGTGCATGTTCCCACACAGCTGATGTCCACTTCTACTGCCTGACTGGCATGTACAACTGCTTTTCCTTGGCTTTACACCCAGGCCATGGGCTGCTCACTCCCCCCAGGACACGTAGCATGTCGGAGGGAGAGGGAGAGGGAGAGGCAGGAACCTACCAAGACGAGGGCTCAGACAGCACAAAATGTTCTGCTTCCCCTTCATCACCCACAAGGTCAAACGTTCCCTCCTTTGAAATGAGACAGACGCGGGCAGCATTTAATATTCCTTTGGTAAGTTTAAGAGGCACTTCTGAGGGACATTTGTGCTGACCCTGGCTCTGGGGATGGGCTCCACCAGGGAGACGGCACGATTATATTTAGCCTGCCTTTGATTTCTGATTTCTTTAATCCAAAATAAACATTATCAGGAGCAAAAATGCCTGTTGTGTCCTCTGAGTGTAAGAAACTGAGCAAGGTCCTTCAGGACACAAGCTTTAAGCATAAAGGAGAGTGAGGAAACATGGCAAGAAGAGATGTAAGTGAGAAGGGATTATAATTATGGGAGAAATCTGCATTTGACATTTCTTCGACTATATGTAAAGAATTATAGGGCACAGTGAAGTCTCAATGAATATCCATACCTTTTATTTCCTTATATTTCATCTCTGGCCTTTCACAAAGTGCATCATCACCATGTAATTCTACATATATATAAATATGTATGTTTTATTAGAGGAAAAACACAAGGCAATCACACTTTTACCTTCACTGGTTTTCTTCACCTCAACATTAAGCTTGCCAGCTAAATAATTACATTTCTTCTTATCTAACTTGTGGGAAAACAAATTTAATAACAGAAATACAGCTAGAAAGACAAATACTTAGGGGAGAATAATTTTCAGACTTAAACTTCACAAGCTCAATAGATTATTCTGGACACTGGATAATTACTCGGCATGTCTTTATCGCAAAAGTGCCCAGACATTCTAATTAATCCAAATTACTTTCCAAGGGCCATGTTATTAGACACATGCAGGAGCAACGAGATATAGAAATATATTCTTTTTTTTTTTAAAGGTCTCTAGCAGCTCTGCCTTTCAGTACCCTGGTGAAAACCACACCACAGAACCAGCTCCTTCCTTCGCATTGCAGCAAGCTCGGAGCAAAGGAGAAGGAAGGAGCCTACAGCGAACTTTGTGCAGCAAGAAAGGTTCAGAAAAAGCTGCAGGTTTGGATCAGAGTCTGACCCCATCCAACCTGGCCTTGAACACATCCAGTGATGGATCATCTACAACTTTCCTGGGCAACCTGTGCCAGTGTCTCACCATACTCAGAGTGAATAACTTCTTCCTTAAATGTAATCTAAATCTACCCTCTTCCAGTTTGATCCCATTACCCCTTGTCCTATCACTCAAGGGAATGCTTTTCTTCTTCAATAACCTCTTATTTATTTCTCTTGTTATCTATTTTGCACTTGTCCTTATGGGAAATCATTAATTATAATCATGATAGTGTTGAGTTGACAGTTGGACTTGATGATCTTAGAGGTCTTTTCCAACCTTAATGATTCTATGAAATTTCTAGCTCATTTCACCTCCAAGTGAAAATCATTTTGAAGTATTCTCATACACAACCCAACTCCATACAGGGCTCATTTTGGAGCTGGTGCTGGAGCTTCAGCCCACATCTCAGCAGGATGTCCTAGCTCTGACTGCCAGGAAACAGGACTGGTGTGGCTGGTGAAGTACAGACGTAACTCTCTTCCTCATCTCTCATACTCATCACAGACAGGAACAAATCCCTCAAATCACAGGGATGCTGGTAAACTGAGTTACTTGAAGGATTATGGAAAACTGCAGAAGTCTCCTATGTTTTTTATCATCATTTGTCCTCTTTAACAGCTTTGTTAAGTATGATTTTCCTTGAACCAAATACAAACTTTCAGTCACTTACAGCTTCACTTCAAAAGGCAGCGGCACATACAATTTGGGACAGAAATATTTCTCCCTCAAGTAATTTTAAGTATTCTTATAAAAATCACACAGATGGTAAAGATTTATAGGTGCATGGACCAACAAATCGGTACAGAAATTTCCTCATCCTTCAAGAAAATACTTATCCATGTCTATGATGAAACTAATCATGAGTAAAACATACCAATACAACTTTTCAACGCATAAAACAACTTTTCCTATCCTCACCTGCCTTTCTCTTGCCTTCGCTGAACTGGCCAATGTTAGTCCCTCATGAATATAATTTTCAGTCATTAATGAAGGATCCCAATTCTCTACAGAGTGTCCTTTTGAAGTTTTGTGTGTGCAAATTTGGTGTAAATTGCTGTCACTATGTGGGATATTACATACAATCGTTAATCAAAGAAAAGGTCTATTCAAGGTGCACACCTTAAGTCCATCAGGTCTCGTTTATTTTCTCTCCTGATAGGAGAACTGTTACAATAGGCTTGGCCTGTTACACATTGTCACAGCTCCATGTAGCTGAGCTTGTTTATACTTTGAAATTAAAGGAGTGGAAAAACAAATGCAAACAAAGCCGCTGTTACCCAGACACTAAAATACTTTCAAAACAAACTTGATCATTTTTCCTCTTGCAGGAAAGATAACTCTGGAAGCACGAGTGGTACCTGGAGGACCCACCTAGCAAAATTTGTAACAACTTTTTCTTCAACAAACTGACCACTTTGGGCTCACTCTGGCACTGGAGGGGGTTCTTGGCTGGTTCCAGTTGACTTAAAGCTCTCAGAGATCAAACTAATGGGCTCCCTGAGCAGTCTTGTACTTCTGTAACCTTTCTTTCCAGGTTTGACCCTCTCTCAGTTGTGAGGATTTTGCTGGCAGTTATGTCTTGAAGTTTTGCATAAGATTTTTAACTGATCCATGCACAGGGCAAGCGAGCTTCATGGAGATGAAAGAGATCGCTCTGACCCTGAAAAGCTCTGAAGATAAAAGGTACAGAACCCATTTCTGGAAAGCACTAAATATTTCAAGATTCCCCGCCCTACGTAAGAGGCTGCTAATGCTGGAAGTTCTTTTGCTCATCATTATTGAGGGTCTGATCCTGCAAGGTGCTCATGCACCAAGCCAATAGAGCAGAGAAACCTGTTTACTTTCAGGAACCATGCAAAGTGAGTGAACTATGGAGGCAGAGATGGGGGAAGCTGCAGGAAGGAACGATATGATCCTATATATTTTCCCTTTATGAAATCAAAATTGCATGTGGAGCACAAAATTAACCCTGTAATGAATGATGCTCTGCAAATAGTCGTGCATTTGTATTTATCATATTAAAATGAGCATCATCGCTTTGGAAACCATCTCATGTTTATGCATGTGCAGTTCGTACCCTAATTCACTGCATTTTTTTTTAACTTCTCACTGAATAGATCTTTCTAAGAGAAAGTTTATGCAAAATGTCAAGTGTCAGATCATTTTGAAGCACTGACTATAACAGGTCCTCATCTGCTATCACCAGAACAAATTAAGCAGTGCCGGGAGGTCTGTAGGAAGAAGAGCTCGTTGGGATGGCGGTGATGGGATGTGATTTTCCCCATTAGTCCCTGACCAGCAGGGCAATGCTCTGCTCAGCTCATCATCCTCACTGACAGAAATTAGACAAGCTCCATGACCCATGTTTACAGAAGCCTGAAGCCATCGCAGTGGTTGAGCTCACTGCAAGAATAGATTGGTTCTTCCAGCCCCGATCCCACAAAATGAGGGGTGGGAAGAGAAAGAGAGAGGAGGGAGAAAAGAAGGAGAAGGGGAGAGTATGAGCAGGGGAAAGGGGAAGGGGCCTTTACTCTCCAATTGAAAATATTCTGCAAATTTTGAATGAAAAAAGTCTCTACTAAATGCTAAGTATCAGTGCTCACACTGTGAGCTCTCCCAGACAAGAAGCAAACTGGGACTGTCTTATTCCTGTGCGATAAGCTGTAATAAAACATGAGTGACAAATAAAACCCCCGATATTCTTTCAAAGGCTCACAGACGACTCCTGTTCCTTTGTTGCACCTCCTGCTCTGACTCCCTAGCACAACAGCGTTTTTATCAGGATGCCGGGAGCTTTTGAAATGCCGCCTCTTTGCACTTAGATCTTTGCAAGTGTCTATCAGATTCCGAGGTGTCAGCTTTTGAAATAAGCACAGGGAGGTTTTATTTCCTCCTCTTTCATTGCTTTTTTTTCCCTCCAATTCCCTTCCCTCCAGTTATTTATTTCTCTGGAGGGTAAAAGAACAGCGCAAAGGAACAAGCCCCCTGCGCATCCTTCATCAAGATCTGTAGACTCACTGCTAATTACTACAGTCACAGTTATCAACCTTACAAGCAGTTCAGAAGGATCAAGGCAGTGGTTCAGAGCTCAGCAGGTTGTGCCAACCCTGCAGTTTATGCAGGCCACCTTCTCAGGAATTTTTGAAACGCTGTGTTCTGGTATCGCAAGCAACCAACAGGAAAATTAGCATTGTAAAATGGCAACCTCATTTAGATAAGCGCCATGTGAATCCATCTAATTTGTATACAGAGTCATTATATGGTCACAACTGAGTGATTCGAGCCTCATTCTTGTATTTATTTTTTTTTTTCCTCTCCCCCCGTGCTCCTAAATAACAGTCCTCTGGGAGTATCCTTAGTTAGTTATGCATTGCTGCTAGCTGGAAGTTCACTAGCAGGCATTAAATGGCAGGAACATTATTGCTAATAGCTTGGGAATGACAGCTGTCAGTCAGGGATGGTGGGGGGTGGCAGCAGCTCTGCCCCATGCCAAGAGACCCCCAGCATCAGTCTCAGCCATGAAGCCTTGGATGCATCCCTTGCACCCCTTGCCAAGGATGCTGATCACCTCCTTGGGCTTGGAGACTCCAGCAATCCCCCAAAACTCCCCTCTGCATTGCTTACCAAGGTGTTTACTGGGTTTCTCTGGGATTTTCTAGAGCTGCTGAGGAGCTCCTCAAAAGGTTGGTAGCCACTCCACACTAACACAATATCTACTATGAGATGCTCCCATTATTTGGACATGGGGCAGGAGACCTCGACAGGGCTTGGCAGTATGTGCATAGAGCTGCTTTATTTGCAGGCTTTGTTTTCCCGAGAACTTTCTCATAGCCAGAAATGCCAGAAGATTTTAACATCCATGCTGACAGCTTGGAAATCACCGTGTTTAATAACAGAAAGCTGAAGGGAAACTAGATAAACAGAAATACTTTCCACTCGCATCTTGTCCTGGTCCATTTACATTATTCCAGACATGCAGGAGATTTGTATCTATGTAGGTGCTCACACTGACTCCATCACCATGGTATCCGAGCAGCTTGACAGGCTTTAAAAATAGAACTAATAGCATTTTCTCCTTATTTTTCCTTTCAAGCTTTCAAGAGAAATGCTTGATTCATTTATGGCTTTATTTTATTTATTCATTTGTTTGTGGAAGAGGTTGAGTGAAGTCTGTAGCTTCCCCTTCAAGGTTAAAATAAAAATGAAAGAAAAAAAAGAATTTAAAAGAGTTGTCTATGTAGTCGTACAATGTGCCACTCTTTCACAGAATCATAGAATATTTTTGGTTGGAAGAGACCTTTAAGCTCATTGAATCCAACCGTTAACCCAGCACTGCCAGGTCTCCACTAAACCATGTCCCTCAGCACCACATCTCCACGGCTTGGAAACCCCTCCAGGGATGGGGACTCCACCACTGCCCTGGGCAGCCTGGGACAGCCCTTGACAACCCTTGTGGGAAATATATTTTTCCTTGTGTCCAACCTAAACCTCCCCTGGTGCAACTTGAGCCCGTTTCCTCTTGTCCTATTCCTTGTTCCTTGTAAGAAGTGGCTAATCCCCACCTCCCAGCAATGTGTCCCCAAACCCTCTGCTTTGGAGCTCCTCACCCACAGATACATTACAAAACACAGCAAAAAAAGGCAACAAAATACTAAGTAATGCAGTAAGGGATGACTTTGTCCCCTTTCTGTTGTCTCCTGACAGAAGGAAGCAACTTCACTATGTTCATTTTACAGCTTTCAATGAGAAGAGAAAAAAAAAAGAAAGTTAGAGCAAAACTCATGAAACCAGGCAGGAAAATTTCAGCTCTTTCATTGCTGTCTTTTAGGACTATGGAAATTAGAGATGGAAAAGCAAAAAAATCTTTCAGATCACCTATCCCATATCTAGGCCAATGCGGAGGAGTATTCCCCGCAGATTCCCGGCTGCTCTCTCCTGCTTACTGCAGAATAATTACAGTGAACAACGTGACTTCATGTTTCCCCAGAAGCCAACTTTCACATCCTTCTCACCACCACAGACTCATAGGGCTCCCACAGACAGCCTGGAATGCCTCAGCAATCCCTGTTTCCAGTAACCATGTGGCTTCAGCTGTTGGGACCAGTTGGCACCTCCAACTTCTGACCACGTTCAGCACAGAAATTAACCTCTGAGATTTATTCAGTCCCTTTTTGCCACTATAATAGGAAGGAAGAAATCCTAATTAGCTCAGAGCTGTCGCAGGAATGCATGAATATTAATACAACCATCCAAGCTAATTTCACCAATTACTTCTGTTACAGCAGCTCTATTACAATTCATAAACTGAGGATTGATATGAAGATCACTCTTAATAAGAGAGTGAGAACAACTGTTAATAGAGCTCTATCATGCCACAGATGACACTAACAAGGTTAGAAAATTCTTTTTCCCTGTATAAAGTAATAACAAAAATCTTTAAATATTTTAGGAATAAAAACCTCTTCATCATTAACTAGGAAAAAATACCCCAGCAATTTTCACAGATGCTTTTGTAGCCATTAATCAGACTAGTACTATCTATCCTGGTATTTTATTCCAGTTTAACCAGCAAGGGCTATTGCCTTTCTGCTTGTGCCGATCAGTTATTCTGGCTTTTTACTCAAAACATCAGTGCTAACTGCTTTTCTGTATAAAATACACACAAAGCTTCCTTCCTCACCAACTGAGCACAGGGAAGTTTGTCATCTCCTGTTCCTCAATTCTCAAGCATGGAGCATTTAACACCAAGAAAGATAGAAAGACCCATTAAACCAATGAACTGGTTCCCAATTTGAGATCTTTATTCTCTTCCTAGATTTCACATTGATGTTCCCCTTTAAAGTGTTTGAGCTCAGGAAGACATCAGTATGTGAAATGCCTGATTGATTATATGACATGTTGAAGCTCAAATGCACTTTTATTATGCATATAGCATTACATTTTTGTATTTATTTCCTTTCCCAATGTTCCCCTCCCCCTTCCCCCCCCAACTCTGCAAACACTGCCAATACTTGGAAATTATAAAGCTAAAATCTACTGCAATTACAAAGAAATTAAACCTTTTCCTGGGGAAAAAGAATCATGACATACATTTAGATTACTTTATCAAGTTATACTGATTCCAAATAAGGGTAAAGTATCGTTTTTGTTTCTGAAGATGATGATTGATGTCCACCATGGTTTTAATAACTATTACCTATACAAAACAGATGATGTATAAGATCCAGAGCACTATGAAGCATCACCAAGTATCTGACATACAAATCAGAGCATCAAAAATTTACCTCTCAACAAAAAAACCCCAAGCTTATATGATGGCAACACGGACTGTAGAGATGAATTTCCAGCTCTGCCCATGGACCATGACCATGACTCAAAGTCCACTCTGGCCCCAGTGACCACAACCAGGTACCCACAGCTCTCCAGGGACCCTCATCATGAGCGGGGCTCTCCCCTGCAAAGCACCAGGCTCATCCCCATAAAAAATAGCTTTAAGAGAGAGATCACAGGGTCCTGAACAACTAAATCTGATCTTGATACTCCGAACTTTTTTTACCAAGTAGACTTGACTACATGCCAAACCTATATACCTAAGTTTGTGCCAGATGCTTAACAAAGATCTTTTATAAAAGAAAAAAGGAAACTCAGTTTAATAAATAGCAATGCAAAACATAGGGTCTAAGCACAAATTTGCTCTCCTGTTGGCTTATAATGCATAAAAGTAGGGGAAAAACTAAACAAAGGAACCAAAACCCACTGGTAGCGATCAACAACAGAAGAAGCTGTTTCAAAAATCACACAGATCAGGCTGTTATGGACCAGATGCAAGCCTCACTGAAATTATACAGTATTTTATAACCCCTAATGGTTTGCAATTTTAGAAGAAAACAGCTTCTCTGTGAACAGCATGGAAAGACGCACGAGCCTTTGAGAGGTTTTTTTTCTCTGCTTCCACCTGCTGGTCAGACCATGATAATTTTTGATCCAGATGAGCACTGCGGATGGAGTTCAAAACACCAGGGACCTGGTTATGGAGGGGTCGTGCCTGTGGCCAAAGCCCAGTCGCTGCATTGGAGATTTGCTGACATTTCCCAAGCATCACAATAGGGCATCAAGTTGATCTTTACTTTCTGTAAATAGCCACAATATCAATTTAATAATTTACAATTATTCTCTGAATCTGAATTTATTCCCTCAGTGGTATTGGCAAATTCACGTGCAAATACTGGTCAGGGTATTACACACAATATAAAAAAGCAAAAATGAACATGTAGCCTTTATGTCAGCGCCGTGATTTCAATGGTAATATTGGCAAAGAGAAATTTAGCAAATAGTAATTATTTGAGTGAAAAAACAGTCTTGATGTATTTCAGAAGTTTTTTTTCCAGAAGGGACACTCACTGAAAATTGGAATAGACTTAGGAAAATTGTTCCTAGAGATAATTACTATTAATGACTTTCATCCAGGCTGAATATCGAATTAGAGCCAAATTCTGCTGTGAAGTGCACTCAGGTACATAATTCAGATTTTTAATGTAAATCTACTGCAATGCCAGAAATCTGATGTATCTATTGCAGTAACTATCACCATAAACATTTCTATGCGGTATTCTTCTACTCTTGGATAACAACCCCTGCGGATGCTGCCCAGAATGTACATATGGAAGCAATGCTGATGAGCTGAGAGACCTTCCTGTTCACCTCAAAAAAATGTAAACCTTATTTTTGGAGTATTGGTACTATTTCAAGTGGTGTTTGCTCTATCACATAGAATAAAGAAGATCCTAGAATATGTATTATCTGAAGTTTGATATTCAAAAGGACAAGGAAATTTATCTAACATTGGAAACAATCACCTCAGTACAGAGCAGGTCTCTGCTGGGACTTGTCTGGTGGCCACACAGTCATTTTGACTCCCTTTGGCCCAACAGAGAGAAGTACATGTTGAAAATTGCTGAGAATCTGAATGTCCTTTTGCTTTCTGAAATATGTGCTGTGGGTGGTCAGTAAGCCATGCTGAGATCTTTTGTGAGCCTGAACATCTCACATTTCCATGTAGATTGCAGCCCTTCCCACTCCCTCAAATGCTCATGTCCAGCACATGACCCAACAAGGTCCAGCACCATAAGCTGAATGTCCCACCACAAGAGAACTGCTCATAGCCAGGTGATGTCCAGGTCAGAAAACCTTCTCCTGAGCACGGATAAAGAAGACCTGTCCCAGCTTGACCCAGCAAGGCTCTTCCCAGCACCGTGGGTATTCAACTGTGTCTTGAAACAACCATCAGAGAAACACCCACAAAACTTGACACCAAGTGACTGACTTCACTGTGGGTTATGAACTATTTATACAGGTTCTTTGCCAAATGTGTTTCTGTACGAGACTGGAAAGCATCAAAACCAAGTAAGTGATGCACTTCAGCTCTTCACACGGGCCTTTCTCATCCTCCACATTAATAATTTAATGAAATTGGGGCATACCACAGACACGCAGTCAAAAAGGAGCCAAAAATACTGCAGAGGGTGATTTCAACCCAAAATAAGTGTGGTAATATGAAAAAACCTCTTCAGAACGAGTCCTGTCATACCCTTCAAGCAGCAGCTTTCATTTGCTTCCTGCTTTTTGTTTTTCTTCTTTTAAATAAAATACAAAACACAAATATTATGTCACCCCAAACACAAAGGATACCAGTTCCAGCAGAGATGGCATCATGCGGAAGCATCGCAGGAGGTGGCATCAGAGGTAGCCAAGGATGAAACAGAGCCGGAGTTTCTCTTGTTTTGCTGAACCCGACCAAACAAGCAGGTCTCCAAGAAGAAACTATTTATAAACACGTGATCATCAACTCATCTCAGGGTGGGAACACTCATACCCCATCTATGATGTGCACTTGCAGGTCCAATTTAGAATCACTAACATAAGGAACAATGATGGTCTTTCACAAAAATTGCTATTTTATTGTCATCCAACAAGACAAAATCGTTTGCATCTTCTCAGAAGGAATTACATCCAAATACCAGGTTTCAAAAGAAAATTGCCAGCCCAGAGGTGAAATATTAGAGAGATGCTCAAGCCCTGAGCTGTCTGGTTTGGAACAAGCAGGGAGGAGAAGCTCATGGTGCATGAAGGTGGGAGGACAAGGAGTGGAGCTTCCCAGACCAGGGCCAGGGCAGAGGCAAAAAAATGAATTTGTTCCTCATTCATCAAAGCTGCAGCACTACAAATAGGATAAAATAGAACAAAAGTGTTCAAAAACAGTAAACCAGCCATATTTAGACCAAAAAATGGTACTGAAAATGTTCTGACCTGCTTTATAGGTAACCATACCCTTTGTCATGGCTCCTTTTAAGTCTCTCTTTCCCAGCCAGCACCAGGTCTTTGTTTTCTTCCCCTCAAGGCCTGTTAAGCTTTTCTTTTTCTGACTTTATCTTTAAAGATATTGCCTGTATTTCCAAGCCTTTCATATTTCTCTGTTACATATTCCTGCTCCATCTGGCACTTGCAACACCTTCCAATTTAGATTCATCTGGAACAAAGCCAGTAACAGCTTCAGAAATACTGAAACAGATGCTTTCAACAATGTCTCTTCCACCTTTTGCACCGATGGAGAAGAAGGGAGCTGTCAGACATCCCTACCCTCTCCTCCACAAAGCAGCTCTTCAGACTCCCGAGCCCATAACGCTCACTAAGATCACTGGATGAAAAAGCACTTGACTTCCAGGCTGTTAGGGCTACTTGGGTGGCTTTGGGAACAGGCACCAAGTGAGTCCCACAGGTCCTGGGCAGCTCCTGGTTTCCTCCATGCATCCTCCCTCCAAACCAACACCACATCTTTGCTCCTCTGCAAACAAAATCCCACCTGCTCCCCAATTATCTGCTGCCACCATCTCTCTCCATCTCTACCAGCTGCCTCTGGCGATATCGTCTTCTTCACCGTATCCATTGCCAAATGGCCCAAGTGCCACCAGGCAGGTGGGTTCCCCATCTTTGAGCTACCCTGGGCTGCAGCTGGGGCTGGGGATGGCAGTGAGGTGTCACAGGGACCCTTCTGGATTTTCAAGTATCCCTGAGGTGCAGAGGGTGAGGCAGTGGCTTCTCTCTGATGTCCCATATCCAGAACTATGGGGAAGAAGAGAAGGGTGAACTCAAGGGCAGCAGTGTGGTGAAGTGCCACCTTCGCAGTGCTAAGCCCAAACCCAGAACAAGTCCTCAGACCTGCAGTTTGTTTCTACACCCTCAACAGCACCTGTCTGCCTCCAGTTCTGTCCTGACCCCTCCCAGTGAGGCTGCTTCACTCCTGAGGAGCTCTTGGGACTTACAGATCTTTACCCATCTCTGAAGCTGCTGCCATGACATGTACATACCCCCATGAATGTTTCATTATCAGAGGCATCGGTCACAGAGAATTCAGCTCCACATACACAACTACCAACTCCAAGCAATCTGACCTAGTTAGAGATGTCCCTGCTTATTGTAGGGGACAATAAAGTGGACTAGATGGCCTTTGGAGGTCCCTTCTAACCCAATGCATTCTATGACTCTATGATTCTAAGATACACCACCTATTTATTAACCATCTCCATTTTCTTCTTTGTTTTCTTTTCATCTTCATGATTATTGCCTATCATTCAGGAGGAAGTTACATCTATAATTCAAAGCAGAGCATCAAAACTGGATCCTGTTTCTAATGAGGGTGTCGGGCAGCATTGATCTAGTTTCTTGTATGCTGCAATAAATATAAATCAAACTCATAATCCTCCCCACTTTTAAATGCAAATCCACCAGCAACTAGCCAACCTTATTTTAAGATTTTTCAAGTACATATATAAACAAATTCTTTATCCCCTCTACAGCTTAAACACAAGCTGAACTTAATCTCTGACTGGTTTCAGACTGCACCTTGGATGCTGAAGAGGATGAAATTATCTTCCTCCTTGCAGAGCATTGTCAGGAGTGGGACTGCTCAGGTTTGGAGTGGTTTGGGGCAAACTGGGATGTACCAGCTGAGCAAGGACCTGGCTGGGCAAGATCTCACAGGCAATTAGGAGCCCCTGCAAGTTTCTCAATAAATATGCCCCTCTGTGAGGACTCCTATAGCAACCAGCCCTTGCAGGGAGCTAGTCCAGCAGACAGACCACCTGAGAATATGTCATGTCCGTGACCGCTGTCTCTCTAGATAGAGTGATTTTAATTGCTGAAACTATTAAAAAGCATTTGCTCTTTTTTTGAAGGATCACAAAGAAAGCTAGAGTGTAAAATAAGCAGGAAAATGAACGATAGTCAGAAAACACAGGAAAATTCCCTTCCTCTGCAGGCACTGCAGACAGACCTGGCCAGGTCCTTTGCTGCCTGGATGGATGCAGGAGCTGGATCTCCTCATTGGGATGCTCTGAAGCACCTGGAGCTCAAACCCTCATTCCCTTCAGCTTCCACCCAGACAGGAATAAATCATCCTCACACCAGACTGCAAGCCCATTGTAGCTACTGGAGTAATACTTATTAAGTAAATTAGTGTTTCTCATTGGGTATTAGTAGCCATAGGACCCTGGAGCATTTGATAGCTGTGGGAGCTGTGCCACCTTGGCCCCAGCAGCATGGGGGGCTGATGCTGGCACTGACCCCCCCATCCTCAGAAGAGCTTGGTGACGGCTGGCAGGTTGCACCAGGCAGGGCAGAGTCAAACCTTTTGATCACTTTGGAAATTTATTCCATCTCTTGCATGGTCTTATCAGAGCCATCAATTTGCCATCTTTCATAGAATCACTTTTGTTGGAAGAGACCTTTAATATCATCAGGTCCAACCATTAACCCAGCACTGCCAGGTCTCCACTAAACCATGTCTCTCAGCACCACATCTCCACGGCTTTGAAACCCCTCCAGGGATGGAGACTCCACCACTGCCCTGGGCAGCCTGGACCAGGCCTGAACAACCCTTTTGGAGAAGACATTTTTCCTCATGTCCAACCAAAATGCTGAATTAAGCTTTGAGAACAGAAAAATTGTATTTTGTTTACAGTACAAGACAAAGCTGCTGTAAAAACCCTCCTTTACAAAAGTGCTAATGGAAAATACCTTATGTGTAATTAAATGATACAGTTGTTAAACCCCAAGTATCAAAAGGAAAGGAAAATAAAGGTTTGAAGGCATGGAAAAGGATGTGTTCAGATCTGATTTCAAAATGATGTTGGATAGACAAGAAAGCAAATATCACAATATTATTGTACTCTATTGAGAAAATGAGAACTACCTACTAATCACTAAAACACATTTTTTTAAACCCCTTGGGCAAAGGGGTGAGATCCCACCAAGCAGTGGCATCACTGATGGGTTGTTGTAGTCTCTGGTTAAACCCAGTCATGGGTTCTGGGACATCCCAGATCTCACTCAGTATCGCAAGTGCTTCAGAAAATGGCAAAGGGAGGGATGCTCATCATAAAACTTTACGGTTTCATTATAAAATACGTGCAAAGTCAGCTTTTGTTGTCCACAAACTCACATCATGACTGATCTGCACCATGTTCTACCTTTATATAATGCATCATCTCAGGGGAAATAAAACAATTGCATAAAATAAGCAGCATTTTTCTTCTCAGGTTCTGGATGCATGGTTCCCACATCAGACCTATGATCTGAGGACACTGTCCCCTAAATTCTCACTGAAGGGTAAAAAATTCTATGCATTTGCAAACACAGAATTTGCTCTTCTACAAACAAAAAAGTTAGCAAGGTGAGTTGCCAAAAATCTCCATTTGGTACCAGTTCTCTCTGCTCAATAAATTTAATAAGCCAATAAGCCTCTTTTATTAAAATCTAACACTACAACCTCCCTTGAAACACAGCAAGGGACGAGGTTTCCTTGCCCCCATAAGCACCACTAGACACCAGCTTTAGATTGTCATTTGCAGCCAAGATTTAGATGAAGTAGAAATTTTAAAATAATTCCAATATGTAAAAATTATTAAGTTAGTGAAATGATTCTGTCCATACTATTCTTTCAAAATTTACTGTTACCACTCAAGCACCAGGATCACAACTAATACCTGAAGAACTTAGACATACTTGAAGCAGAAATCTGGGTTTAAGCACCTAAGAATCACACTGAAGTTCACTGCAACAAATCACGCAAAATTAAACACATGCTCAGCTGCTTGATGGAACCAAATCCAGAGCTATGATTATATGAAGTACTTGGTTACTCTACCCTATATGATTTAAAGAAAACCCATGGCTGTCCCTGACCAAGTTTCTGATGCAGGTAGGGAGAAACTAAATAAAAATAGAAATGTAATTAGAAAAACTAACAGGACATTTGGGGGACGTCCTCGTATTCCTGGGGGAAATGGGAAACTAATGAGCAGTTAGTCTGGGACTAGACCTGGAGCTTCCTGACCTCCCTGCTCTGTCCATCCATCAATTGCTCCCAGCTGGTACTTCCTAGGGCCAGACCCCACCCATCCCACAGAAGCAGGGCTGGGGCTCTCATGCTCAAGTCACTATCCCCCTCCTCATCCCTTAGGCTTGTGTGCAGAGATGGGTACGGATGCTGAAAGATGCAGAAGATCCTCTCCCTGCTGCAGAACATTCATAATGTAACGCAGGCAAAGGAGCAGCTTTACAAAACCCGTGGATTAACTCCACCAGTGAAAGCAGGAATGCTTGAACACACCAGCTTTAAGATATGTCAGAATAAGAGGAGGCTTTTGATATATATTTAATTGCAAAACTCAAAAGAAAATTCAAAAGCAACCCGAGGAGAATAACTGATATGAGAGATCCAGCTAGGAGAGCGCCAAGAAATGCAAAGAATCACACGTTTTTCCCCCAGCTGAATCCTTTAGACAACACTTCAAACAAGGAGCAGAAATCTAGGAGGGGAAGGGGCTGTTCAGTACTTGGATGGTCCTGGGCAAGGTGTGCAGCCTGAAAAATTCAATCCCTTAACAACTGCGAGAAGAGTATGATGTATCATCACAAATGGTTTCAAAGGAGACCAAGATGGGAAAAAAACCCAAAAAATTAAAAAAAATACAGCAAGGAGTTCAGAAGTTAATGCTTTTTCCAGGTCTAATTGTGAGTAATTTGATGGAAGTTGTGGATGCTCCAGCACTGCATGTGTTCAAGGCTTGTTATAAACCTGGAACAAGTTGCCCAGGGTGGTTGTGGATGCTTCATCCCTGGAGGTGTTCAAGGCTAGGTTGGGTGAGGCTTTGAGCAACCTGGTCTAGTCGAAGATGTCCCTGCCCATGGCAGAAGGGTTGGAACTAGATGACCTTTAAGGTTCCTTCCAACCCAAACCACTGTATGATAATTGTGTGAACGCTGAAAATTTATGCTATCTCACTTTTAGCATCCAGCAGACAGGTAGTCTCTAGGATCCATAGCCAGTGGTAGATTAAGCAGTAAAATCGGTAAAAAAAAAAAAAAAAAATGTTAGAATTTTGTGGACCTGGTTGGATTCAC
>VYZX01023018.1:92161-187878 GCA_013401335.1 Brachypteracias leptosomus
TTTTTTTTTTTTTTTTTAATCTATAACTCAGAAAAGGAGGAGTAATTTTTTCCCTTCCAATGGGCAAACTTGATACAGGCCATCTCTATTTGCATTAAATCTCCTAGAAAAATACAACCATGGGTGAGCCACCCTGAAAACAGGGACATCACCTCATCACTGCAGAGCTGTAAACCAGCCAGTAATCATTGTCCTTCCATGAAGCAGCAGCCCCATTATGACCTCCAGTTTATCAGCACGGATGCTGTGTAAAGGGAGAACGAAGGCACTAATTCTGGAAGTGCTTCTGTGATTTTATTCTCATGTGATATGTTTTCCACTGATGCTTATTGGGACAGGCACTGTCTTACTCATTTGTGCTCAAGAGATCATCCTGCAGAGCAGCTCCCTCCAGCTCCTAATAAATAATCTTCCTCTGCTGCGTATGGGAGTACATGTGAGAGATGCTGAGGTTGAAGAGCTGGTAAGTGAAGAACTGGGAACAGTTTTGTCTGATTTGTCTTAAAACATGGCAGACAGATGTTTTTCTGCATTGGAGCCAATCCACAGCCCTTCAACAAGAGATATCCCTCAACAGGAGATACCCATCAGTAGGAGACACCGATCAACAGGAGATACCTATCAACAGGAGCTCCCAAAAGAGAATAAGTATTAAAAGATGGGTCAACATTACACCCAAGTTGATTTTTGAAATCACCTTGGAAGATACCACATGCATGTTGATTACCTGTGTGCAGACTTCCCCTTGGGTACTGTTACTTATAGGGTTCCCATCCTCATGGCATTCCTGCATGCGCAGTCCATGCAAGGCATTTATCCCATATTTCTACCAACTGGATAGGAAATGGAGAACCAACATAAGGACACAATGAGCCACTTGCCATGAGAACAGGGAATTGCAGTTGAAGAGCATCACTTGCCCCTGCTCCATTTTTCACTTCACCTCCAGATTCCAGAAGCATTCGGATCAAAATCCAGGCTCCCTTATTTTCTCCTCCCACGTTAAGCAGAGGTTCGTGCCATCCCTCCCAGCCCAGCCCTGATATCTGGTGGAAATCCAGCCCTGGATCTATGAGCTGCTGAGTGCAGGTACCCAGCACCAGGACCTGGCATGGCTGAAGGCTTCTCTTAATTAAGAAAACTGATCCAACTGTTCGCAAAACAAAACCAATGCATTGGGGGACCTCCTGCCAAGGGGCTGCCCTGTGGTGGTGACAAATGGAAAAGGGGGGAGCTCCTACAGCACATGTAGCTCACCCAACTGTGGAAAAACACAAATTTAGGGAAAGAAAACAGAAATAAAGAATAAGAAAGCATTTAGAAAGAGGCTCCCATGCTGTGCTTTCAAGACCTGAGATGTAATTTCATTTGTGGAGGCAGCAGGACAGGACTTGCAGCTGGTGTCAGGCAAATATAACAAATAACAGACTCCAGAGCCCGGGAGAGAGGAGCTGCCGTGCTGGGTTTTAGACAGGCTGCTGAGCTCCCAAAAGGTAAAATATTGAAAATACGTTGGCACATCATGTGGCTGAGATCTTGGCTGTGTGCTCACTGATTCAGAACAAACCCACCCAAATCTCCATCGAAGGATAAATTATGTCACAGTTGAGAACAGATGCTTGACTGTACAGTGACAAAAACTATAAATACACTATGGCTGCGTGTTATATAAACACACGTACTTGGGAGCATTATGTGCTGCAAGACACAGCTCAGCCTGAAGCTACAGAGAGAATAAGAGACTGAGGACTCCAAGGAGAAGAGCCCAAAGCTCTGCAGCATTGCATCGACCTCATCACTTTGAACATATCGGCTGTGCACTAGCTGATGGGAGGCTGTCAGAACAGCATCTCTTGCAGTGTTTTATTAAATATCTTGATTCATCTTCCAGTAGTCAGGGATTAGCTGGTCAGCTGCGATTCTCTAAAGCTCTCAGACCTCAGGAAGGAGGGACCAAGCAACTCAATGTTCTATAAGAGAGGAAAACTCCAGAAATACCTGACCTACTGGTGGTTTCCAGCATCTCCCCTTATGCCTCTCCTTAGTGTCACTGCTCACCACTTGTGAGGGTAAAACAGGGACCTGCCACATAAGCCACACACTGTCCTCACACCACAATCCCATCCTCACATCACACACTCCTATCCTCACTGATGGCAAAGTATCTGAAAGGAAAAGCTCCTCCTGAAACATTGGGATCTTTGCTTGACAAACCTGTATATTACAGTAAAAATGTAACTACATTTGTGTAGGGTTGGGTTTTTTTGGCTAATGAAGCTTTTCCTCTGAAACTTAGATAATACAATAATTGTTTGTTGAGCAACATTCTTCATTTATGGATGTCAAAGCACTAAAGGAATTCATTAGAGTATTGTCCAACAGCGAAAAAGTATTTTGAATGAACTCCCACAAACCCCAAACAAGCCAGATGAAACAAGAATAGGAATTCATGCACGAGAGCAAATGACAAAGGAGGAAAAATTAACAGATTTGAGGGCATCATCATCTCCCTCTTGTCTTGACCCAAACAGGTGGCAGAAGCCGTTCTGGTCTGAATGCAGCAATGGTCTCATCACTCCAGCCCTGGATGAGGTTTAATGCAGGGGCTGGTGCGACCATGCTGGGGCACAAGGAATCTCTTGTTCTGCAGCTGAGCCTGATCCTGAGTTGCTTTGATGATGGGGAGATGGGTAAAACTGAGAGGAGGCAGCTACAGGTGCATGGAAGAAGATGCATAGATTAGAATATATTTTCCTGCAAGATCAAGACCTCATGTTCAGAATATAAATAGCACAAATGGTCCTCCTGAGAACTAAGTTGGAGAGAAAAGCTAGAGTTGGAGAAAGTCTCCTAACAAAAACTCTCTCTACGCTGTTCTTCCTTCCCCTGAAAGTTTTTTTTTAATTAGGGGGCTAAACAAACAGGAGATGCAATCTTTGTTTAAGAGAGAAGAAGCTTCATCTCACCCTCAGGAAATACATATTAGAATTTAATTGTTATAAATATCTTTTACAGCTTACAGAGTTAATTAGATTGAATTCATTTTGTTTTCAAACCATTAAATGAAGTTTTTTCATTGATTTACAGATTATAGGTTGATACATCACAGCAAAGGTCCTTCCTGGTTTATTATCCCCCTAGAATACTTTTAAAAATATTATTCAGTCTGAAATCAATAGCTATCCTTGCAAAGGAAAAAAAACATCGATATGAAAAGGCTCCCAAATGCCAGCTTTAAATCTATGGGTGAATGTTACCCAAAGCACTAAGGAAACATTTTGATTCCAAGCCCCCAGTGAGACTCTCAGGAGAGGAACAGGAGGATGAGGAGCAGAGACCATGACATGTCAGCAGCATCTCAGCCCAACAAATACCCACAGTGACAATGAAAACGTGACATTTTGATTTCAAAACACTTCACCAAAACATCTCATAATTTGCACTCTCTCCTAATTTCTTTTCCCACAGTGATTTTTTTCAATATGAAAAAAGTGATAAATAGAATCATAGCATCATAGAATGTTTCAGGCTGGAAGGGACCTCTAGAGGTCATCTTGTCCAACCTCCCTATACAAGTAGGGACATCTCTACCTAGGCCAGTCTGCTCAAAGCCTCATCAAGCCTGACCTTGAATGACTCCAGGGATGGGACCTCCACCACCTCCCTGGGCAGCCCATTCCACTGATCTATCACCCTCAGATTAAAGAACTTTTTTATAATATCCAATCTAAATCTATCCTTTCCTAGCTTAAAACCATTACTCCTGGCCCTATCATTACAAGTCCTTTTGAATAGACCTTCCCCTGCCTTTATGTAGGCCCCCTTCAGATACTGGAAGGTCGCTATAAGGTCCCCTCGGAGCCTTCTCTTCTCCAGGCTGAACAGTCCCAACTCTCTCAGTCTGTCTTCATACGAGAGATGCTCCATTCCCCTGATCATTTTGGTGGCCCTCCTCTGGACACGCTCCAATATGTCCACATCCTTCTTGTGCTGGAAGTTCCAGAACTGGATGCAGTACTCCAGGTGAGGTCTCACTAGGGCAGAGTAGAGGGGCAGAATCACCTCTCTTGATATGCTGACCACAGAAAATAGCTACAAGCCTTTTTCACTCACAAAAGAGAATGCACCTCAGGTTTTTTGGTCAGTTTTTTGTATCCATTTCAGTGAGATTTTAATACAGTTTTCAAATAAGAAGTGGATCCATTTAGAAAGGTGTGACATTTTCCACAGAAAGGGGAAAATATATCAAACAACAACATTATGTTGTAAAGAATGCATTTTAAAAATCATTCCTCAACAAGTACAATTTTTTTTCCCCAAAAGCTTTAACCAGTTCATCAGCTGATGAGTCATCAGTCTACTTGAAGATGTTCAAGAATGACTAATTTTAATTTTAAAAATTAAAAATACAAGGTTTACATACTTGAAGCTGCAGGCTACATTCAACTCTAGTGAGATCTTAGACGAGAAGTGAAGGAAGAAAATAATTTCTACTCCAGATCAGATGGAAGGTATTTTTCCTGGCTGCCAGGAGGTCCCTGGGTTGTCCCTCCCTGTCCTTCCTGCTCTCAGGACCTCTATTCCATGCAATTTA
The DNA here is from genome assembly GCA_013401335.1 of Brachypteracias leptosomus. Taxonomy (NCBI): domain Eukaryota; kingdom Metazoa; phylum Chordata; class Aves; order Coraciiformes; family Brachypteraciidae; genus Brachypteracias; species Brachypteracias leptosomus. The sequence goes on from VYZX01023018.1 coordinate 96,756, forward strand.
ATCCTGTTGCAACACACAGCAACTGATAAGCATTTCGCACTGGTGTTTTTATGGATTAATCCATGAAGACAGGCAGCACAGTCAGCATTTTAGATGATCAGCAGCTTAGCAGAGGACCAGCCCTCCTCAACAAGTGGCAAGTGCATCCCACAGCCCGTATGCGATGCTGGGAGCCTGTGGAGGAGGTGGAGACACCATCGTGGGGTAAAGAGTTAAGAATCGCACATTTTTCCCCATCATCAAGCAAAAAGTTAGTTAATAAAATCAGAGGATCCATTATTAGATTCAGTTCCAGTCACTTTGACCGTGCTCAGGCAGTGATGCTCCTACTGGGAGTGTGCAAGGTGGAGGGAATAAATAAATAGCTAATTTTTTACCCACTTAGCTCCATACCTGGCAATGCCTGCCTGGCGACTCAGAGAAGATGGAAATATATGAACTCATGACAGGGCTTTGTTAATATTCCCAGAGCTGAGCTCAGGAGCTTCTGCTCCTCCCGCAGTGACAGATTCATCACAGGCAACAAAATGTGATTTAAATATTTCCATGGCAGAAAAGTTATACAGTGTAAGACTTGAGTGTTTCTGACCCTTTCTCAATCGCATCTTTTATAGCTGTGAAGAGGGAACATTTGTGGTGTTATTTTAAATCTAGAAGACTGAGACATCAATGAAGATCTACACCTCAGGACAGCTTTGTTGGTCTCCTCTCTCCCTCCCAGCAGGGTCCTGTGCTCTCACCCATCCCCAAATAAATCACTTTCTTCCAGTTGTTTTGTGCTACTTTTAATAACAACTGCCTCCAATCTTTATTATAATAATGTGAGACTGGCTAGAATTACTTAACACTATAGGAAAAAATCAGTGATGAAGGGCCTGATTCATGAAAAACCCTATGTATATATACATATTTAATATTAAATGCAAAAAAAAATTCCCCTTGGTGTACACGAACTGTACGCTGCCAGTTTCTAGAAGCATTTGTTTCTGGTGTCAGCCTGTTGCTCCTTGTACCTTGCCACAATACGGCACTTCAGCACCTCATGCAGCAGTGCCAGGATGACAATTGTTGTCACCAGCTTCTCCAGGTTTTACACCTCTTGCTCATGTGTCAAACTGGGATTTCACTTTCCTCTGCCAGCCTGGCTGCTCAGGGCACCTCCATAATGAGATTATAATGCAAGATATGCTGCATTGACAGATACTCTCCTAAACCAGAGCAACTCCCATTCCAGAGCTGGTCCTCGCTGCCTGGAAGGTCCTGTTTATTGTTCAAGAGGAGTAGATGTGGTGCTTCAGTGCATAGCCGAGGGGTCAGGGAGATGTTGCGATTAAGGTTGGACTTGATGATCCTAGAGCTCTTTTTCAACCTAAATGATTCTATGAAATTCTTGTCCCTTGGGAGACGATCTCATCTCCATGGGTTCTGCCAGCTCCTCCATGTGTTACACTTGGCTGTTGATTCTGACACTCAGAGGCTCAGCTGCACCTCTCATGTCACGATCTCGCTCATTTGTTCGCAGTTGGTTGGGTTTTTTTCTATATTCTACTTGAAATTTTGGATGTTTTTCACATTACTTTAATTGTTTTGCTTTTATTTAAACAAGCCTGAAATTGTCTCCTGCTTTTCCCTCAGCGAGTCTTTTTTCCCCCCATGGTAACTGCCCATTTCATCTTTTCATTCACCTCAGTGTCTTTGCTCCAGAGCCCTTCAATGCTCCTTTTCACACCGTGCCTAATACATTTAATCTCCCGTTTTACTTTCCTTGTCTTGTCACACGCACACTTTGATCAGAAGTTTCTTATGCCTGATTCTGTTTCAGCAATGGATGTACTTCAGAGAAAGCATCTCCAAAAGAGCTTTTTTCTCCTACATTTATCTTCCAGGATGGTTTTCTGTCCTGCTTTGCCTCATCAGTGTCAGCACTACCAGCTCTACTGTCTCACAACCAGTGACAGCCTCCAAGAAAAGTCACGCTATAGTGGAAGGATGGAGGGAAGGCTGTGTCTACTGCCTCTCTAGCCAATTATTAGTAGGCTTCTTATTAGAATCATAGAATCATTTTGGTTGGAAAAGACCTTTAAGATCATCAGGTCCAACCATTAACCCAGAACTGTGAAGGCATCACTAAACCATGTCCCTCAGCACTACATCTACATCTTTGAAACCCCTCCAGGGATGGGGACTCCATCACTGCCCTGGGCAGCCTGGGACAGACCTTCACAACCCTTGCCAGGAAGAAATTTCTCCTAATGTTCAACCTAAACCTCCCCTGGTGTAACTTGAGGCCATTTCCTCTTGTCTTATCACTTGTTCCTTGGGAGAAGAGACCATCCCCCACCTGTCTCCAACTTCCTTTCAGGGAGTTGCAGAGAGCAATTACTACTAAAATTATTTTAACCTCAGAGCTTTGCTGTATGCAGCAGCTGAAGATAAAGTCAAAACTTCGGTTCTTCCCTTTCACCTGCCCACAAGCCCCCTCAGGCAGCACTGGTGGGAAGCAGCCGTGATTTAATGGTGTTTCTTACCCATTTCCAGCATAAATAAAGCCAGAGCAGGGGGGGTGGTGGTTTTTCTTCTTTGCACCAGCATAAACCAGGTCAGAGTACACTCAGCAACAAGCTCATTTGGAATTACTGATCCCTTATTGCACTTTGTAGATTGCATATAACAAAATGATACAATAAATAGGAAAGTATCTTATTTTCCCTACCTAGGGAAGATCATTCCCATAGAGCAGTTATTACACACTCTAGCTCAGCCCAACTTAAAGAGGAAAAGTGATTATGAACTAACATGATAATGAAGGTTTTTCTTTACCTGTATCCACTTCAGAAAGAATAGAATCAGAAATGGCACTTTTCATCTAAACAGTGTTTTGCCAGAGAATGTACACCCAGCAAATATATACCCTATAAAAACCAGCTCACTTAAAATAAAATCAATTTGCTTTCTACTGTACTCCTTGCCCGAGGCATTAATTTGTTTAAGAAATGACAGGGAACATGATCTGCCTGTCCTGGGTACCACAGGACAGAGCAGCTCACAAGGTCTGTGTTCTCCTGAGTTCTCCTGTTCTCTCTGAGTTGGTTCCTTTTTAAATTCCTGGTGCAGAGCTCCTCATCAACCCCCCTGTATTCACCCCTGGCACTTCCAGATATGCAACAGATGCATCTAAATACCAGATACAACTTCATGAAGTCCCTCAAAACAAGCTTTTGAGCTATAAGCCATGGTCCAAGGTTTCCTTGGGTGAAGATACAGCACTGACAGCTCCTCCACTCCAGATTGGATAGACAAAGAAGAAGGTGCAACCTAAAGACCCCCTGAGAACCAGCAACTTATCAGTTGTCATCCCAGGTCCCACATTCAGCCTCCTGTGGGTCACACCTTCCAAGGTGAAGAGCACAAGGGACTAATACTTTACACACCCACTGTAGGGACTGTGCCAGCTGATACCCCACAGAGCTCCAAGAACAACTGTGTCTGAGCCATTTCTATTTGCTTTTGTGGATTATTTAATTCTACTGAAAGAAGCAGCTAGGTGGTGGGAGCAGGGGAAGAAGAGGAGCTGACTTCATTTTGGTGGGTAGTACAGCAGTCTTGTACACCCCAAGGACATTCCCCTGCTCTCTCTGATTTTAAAATTCCTTACTTTAATTTTTTAAGGAACAGATTCTCCCGGAATTATTTTTTTCAGCATAGACCTTGATTTAAAGATAATCTAGACTGCTAGGTCTAGACTAAATAAAGATATAATAGTCCAAGGTGGACATAAGCGCTTATTCCAATTGGAAATTGCAAACCACGTCAGCTTTACTATCTCCTTACCAGCAAACTGTTCTTACTTTTCATCTTGAAGCATTTTACTAATGCCTAGTGCTACATAGGTACCAAATCAAGCTAGGAATTATGCTTAAAGCCTGGCCACGAGACACTAAGTGTTGTAACATTTTCCAGTCCTTTCCGGGACACAGGTGACGCTTTAAAAGCACTAAAATTCATATGTTTAATTTGTTTAAGAATTTATACTTATTCCTTAACTTCCATGAATCACTCTACTTCAGCACTACAAGGACTCACATGAAAAAGACAAGGGGTGATGGGCACAAGTTACTCCTGGGGAGATTCTGATTGGACACAAGAGGAAAATCTTTCACAACTTGACAGTCAGTCACTGAAATAATCTCCCCAGGGAAGTGGTGGAGTCTCCATCATTGGGCATTGTTAAAATCTGGCTGAAGAGGAGCAGGGCCAGCTTGTCTAGACTGGGCTTTGGCCAAAAAAGGTTGGAGCAAATGATCAGTGAGGTCCCTTCCAACCTGGGATTTATGATTCTATGATTTATGTCATTGTAGTAGATTGGATCCTGTCTCTATGGTTATTCTTTCTGCCACTGAGAAACATGTTTTAAGAGACTACTAAACCCTGGTTCCTCATCTGCATGTGCTGCTGGTGGAAGAGATGTCCCATGGTGAAAGGTAGTACAGAAATGTGTGGTATTAGAATTCATCTTCAAATATGTAATATGAATATGCAATACGTAAAGCTTAGGAGACACATCCAAGATAGGTCACATTGCCCACACTTTACTATAGAAAACCCCAGCGTGGGTGCAAAGACCTGAAAATATTAGCATGGGTGCAAAGCCCTGCGTGCAGCTACAGACAGTTACAACAGAGAAATAAGGGGTGATATCATACACAGCTACCTCAACAGCATCCTCGAGGGAAAAAAAGTTTATAACTTTACCATCTAATAGAGTCTTTGAAACTTCCTACTGAGTCATTTCCCTCTGAAGTTCCAACAGCTCCTCTTCCTTTTACTGTGGTGAATATTTCAAAGCAGACACTATGCTTTTATTTCAATTATTCGCTTTTTTTTTTCTCCCCACCATTTTTGTGGGAATGACAGTTTTCTACTCAAAATGGTTTGTTTTATATTTTCAGATAAGCATTTGCAGAGACATTATACAGATGCTGGTCTGTAGGAAGCTCATCACACTCTCTCCAACGTTTGATGCTGTCCTACTTTGAGGGTCCAATGCTGTGTTACGTAGAGGCTATATTAAGCTCACACATAAATGCTCTCTAGAATGTCTGGGTGCCTTTGAATTAAACAAGTGATAAAACAACGTAAAACGGGGCACACATTTCAGGCTGACAAAATTATACACATCAAATAGGGCAAGAAACCTCGAACAACCTCATTGATTAAAATCATGTCCCTCTTCATGCTCAAACAGGTAATGCACCTTATTTATTTAAAACCAACTATGTTAAGTAATACTTGCTGAAATTGAGGTTTCATAATGAAATTAATGCTATTTGCTGTTGGAAACAGGAGGAAGGTGCACATGAAATATCTGTCTGGGGATCCAGAAGAAACATTTAACTTGGAATTCATAAATAATTCCTTGATACCAGTAAGCTCAGTAGCAAGCTCTTATTAAATTCCAGGCTAAGTCCTTTAAAAAAGCAAAACTTCAGTGGTATTTAGGTACAAGCATCTGAGCCTGCATGCTTGAAAATCCTCCTTCAGCTACCACCTAATCCTGGAGACATATTTGTGGGTGTCAATTGTTAGGTTTCCTGAGCAGCTCAAACCAGGGAGAGTCAGAGCCCACCCAAGCCATGGGTCAGTGGCTGGAGCACCCACTCAGGAGGCAAGAGCCCTACACCCACTCCCAGGCTGTGGGAACATTCAGCACGCCAGCATCTTCCACACCTATGTTTAACTTGTACCATTCACACAAAACTTGGGCCCCTCACTTCAAGAAAGACATCGAGGGGCTAGAGCGTGTCCAGAGAAGGGCAACGAAGCTGGGGAAGGGTTCTACAGCACAAGTCTGGTGAGGAGTGACTGAGGGACATGGGGGTGGTTAAGCCTGGAGAAGAGGAGGCTCAGGATAGACCTTCTGGCTCTCCACAACTCTCTGAAAAGAGGTTGGAGCCAGGTGAGGTCGGGCTCTTCTCCCAAGGAACAAGCAATCGGACAAGATGAAACGGCCTCAAGTTGTGGCAGGGGAGGTTTAGGATGGATATTAAAAAAATGTCTTCCCCAGAAGTGTTGTCAAGGGCTGTCCCAGGCTGCCCGGGGCAGTGGTGAAGTCCCCATCTCTGGAGAGGTTTCCAAGCCATGGGGATGTGGTGCTGAGGGACATGGTTTAGTGGTGACCTGGCAGTGCTGGGTTAACAGTTGGACCTGATGATATTAAAGGTCTCTTCCAACCAAAAATATTCTATGATTCTATGAAACAACTGCAGATGGCGTAATAAACAGAGAACACAGAAGGAAATGAGACATTAACACTAGAAAACAGTATGTTCACCTCATTTGAGAAATATAAGGTCCTGTTCTCTGCTCACAAGCTACTTCTATACTAAGCAAACACTGGATACAAAGAGCGGCAGGAAGACCCCTGTTCAGCTTTCAAGTATGCCCTGTCCTGCCCCACAGTCCAAACTCCCCATGGGAGCACCATGGGGACCCCAGGCACCGAGGATTTCACCACCAAATCAAAGCAGTAGTTGTGTGACACTGATTTAGTAAATGCCTGAGTCCTATATTGGTCTTTCAAGGTAGAACAGCTCTCACGTTGAGTGTCCTGATGGACTGCAGCCAAAGCAACCTCCTCATTGAGCCAGAGCCCACTAGAAGGAGTGATGAAAGTTTTATACGTCTCAGTCAGCTGTGAACCAGACTATTTTTTTTTCTCATGATGAAGTTAGAATTCACTAAGTAAAACTAATTATCACAGAATCACAGAATGGGAGGGGTTGGAAGGGACCTCTGGAGAACATCTAGTCCAAACCCAAATCATTATCATTAGCTTTTTTTCCATCATTTATAAACTTCAATACCTGCTACAACCACACAGGCAATCCAGGAACAGATCCCCATCTCCTGATGGGCCAGGATCAATAGCTCCTTCCTTGAGTAGAGCAGCCTAGATGACATAAAACATCTTTAGAAGAACAAAGTGCTATCAAGACTTGGCTGCTAAAGTAGACCTACACACAGTATTTAAGCTCAAGTGTAAAAGCAGAAAGATTTTGCTCTATAGTCATTTTAAAAGTCAGGAACACCAGAAGTTTCTAAGAAAGAAGCAATTCAGTATATCAGTTTAATGGAGGAAACAGGGGAAAAAAGAAAAAAGCAATGACTGGTAGCCATAAAATTCTGTAGATCAAATGTTTGAAGAGTAATTAAAAAGAAAGGAGGATTTCTATGGACCTGAATGTATAATTAGGAAGCTCCTGTTGAAGTGACACTGCCTAATAATCTCATTGTAAAAACTGACAAAAGTTGCATTCAGGGGAATTATGTAGAATTGGTAGTTTAAAAATGAAATGGAAAAAGGATGCTTGTACTGTTAAATGTTACTAATGAACAAGTATCCTGAAAGAAAAAGCTTCTCAATTAAAATACTTGCAATATAGTGCCATTACTTATCAGCTGAAATGCATTTTGTGCTGCCATTCTCTTTGGGAACGCGATTGTTCACTGAATTGGGAAATTAATGGCCAAATCCAGTGAAGTGCTGTGTTCTCAGTCCTACAAAGCAAACTCTTGGGACTTCACCAGGCTTTGCTTAATGCTTCAGACAGAGCTAGATTTTTAATCCGGACCATGATATACATCCTCTGCCTCACCCATATTATCTGAAAAGCAGAAACGGGTGATGGGAAATTGGAGGATTTTGTTAACTTTATAATATAAAGTGTTCAGAATGCAACAGTGGACCTCGACACACAGCCAGAAAGGCTTTTCCCTCCCCGTAAATTTATGATATAACTGTATTGCAAGTAAAAGTTGCCCTTCTAGCAAGCCCACGTGGACAGAAGAGGTGGTGAAGACTACACTGTTGTCTTGTCTCGTCATGGGCAGAAAGGTTGGCAGCACACATTGCCACTTTCATGTCTCTAGAGAAAGCAAATTGCTTTAAACACTTAAAACAGCCACGAGGAGATGCGGAAATACAGACCGGGAATGGGATGGGCTTTATCTTGCCTAGCGTTAGATTTGTCTGGTGTAGCACCCATGGGTGAGCAAGGTTCCATCAATAGTTAATGGAAAAATAAGGCAGGTCAAGGACATGTTTCTTTTAGATGTCCAGTAGAGGATGAAAGGCCTGCACCGTACAAGAGCCTGGAGAAACCCACTCACTACAGATGATGAACATCATCCTTTTAAACTCAGAGAAAAAAGAAACAGGAAGAGTAAGTGTTCATTTTACCCTGATCCTTGGCTCTAGAGCATTGGGAATGTGATGGGCTATGACCCTGCCTCACCCTTCCACCCTCAGTGGGAGCCCAAGTCCTCAAACTGTCCAAGAAAGATTAAGTGGAGAAGGATAGAGCTGGACACAAGACATAGGAAGATGGCAGTACTGGGATTTTTGCAGGGCAAGAGGAAGAAGAGATACCTTAACCTCCACACTTCACGTTAAATCCACATTTAATTCAGTTCATGCATCCTGTGCTCAAATTCTGCTGGCATTAAGCACTGAGATAGAGCAGCTCTGAGTGGATTTTTCTTGATCTGGCACCTAAACACACATCACATGCAAACACGATCTATTTTAATTAACATTGCAGGGCAAAAGGTCGGTTGCAACTCCTTGAGTAACCAGGAAAATGTCTCAAAGAGATGGTGACTCCACCATGGACCCCCAGTCACTTCAGTTCACATCCAGAGAGCTGCCCAGGGAAGAGCAGCTCAGCTCTGAATTTTCTCAGCACACCTGAGATCCAGCACTGAGCCTCGCCTCACTGCCAGATGTACTCCTTCCCCTTCCACTGAATTATAGATGTTAGACAATTCTGAGATAGGAGTGTTAATTATTAATAGGAATTATCTGAATTGATTTTCAATTACAGAATATTATTTTCTATTACATTGCAATAAGACTGCAGGAATTCCATTAAATTCAAAATGAGGATCATCAATTTCCATTAAGACACATGTAAACTAAATACATTATATCTCTGTTGAAGCCAATGATTTCCATTATCCCTTTCCATTAATTCCCACTCATTTGAAGTGACTCCCATTTGAAATGGGTCTTAACGACTTGATGGCTTACCAGTATTCTGGGCTCTCTAATTTGACAGGGACATAACCTTGATGCCGTCACCTCTTCTGCACATTCACAAGTTGAAAACCTCTACTGAGCATCATCATGACTGGCTCCAGCAGACAGCCAGCTCCTTCAGTTGTCTAAACACAACTACCATTCCTGCCCCAGTATCAAATCTGGCTTCTGAAACCTGGCACATTAAAATGGCAACTTGTGTTTCTTTTTGCTGATTAAAAAATGGGGGAGAAGGGGAAATACTCTTTTTTCTCCAAAGCTTATTAGTCTTTTGACTATTCTGGGGTTGAGCTAAACCCACTGATACCAGCATTATTCCACTGCTGGAGACAATTCAGGCAGGGAGAGGATTTCCCCTGAAGTTTGTATAACATATGTTTGGAATAATGCTGAAAGGGAGGTACCACACAGGGGAGCAATCTGATGACCAAACACCAGTCAAATGATTCCTAACCTTCTAGATAGTATGATGTAGAAAGTTAAAAACAAAGTCTGCCTTTAAAGAGGAGGAAATATCTTCTCTGAAGGCCATTTTGTAAATGAGATTATCTGCCCTCCCTTGTCTCCTTAGAAGAGCATGAGTACAAGTGTCATGCTGTTCTAACATAAGCATGGCTTTCATTTCCAAGTATTTCTCATAAGCACCCACCAGCAAACACACAAGACCTCTCCCTTGTGAAGGATTCCTACAAGGACAAGGTTTCTGGTAAATCTTAAATTAGAACTGGAGAAAATCACAAGCTGGACTTCTTGTTGGTGCCATGTCCCATCACGGTAGGTATACATCCTTGCCAGTTTAAATGAAAATACTTTTGGAATAAGTCAGATAGGGAAGGATATCGAAGTCTGGGAGCATGAAAGTGTGGGGTGTGGGTTTTTTTGTTTTGTAATTTTCATTTCAATTACATGCTTTTAAATGTAGTGTATGTGGCAGGAGCCCTGAGACCCAGACCAACGGCCAGAGAGAATGATGTGAAGACAAGCACACCAATGGAAGAAAAAGTTATATAAAAAGTTATGCCCATAGAGTAGCCAACAGGTAACTGCTCCATGGGGCTGCACACCTTGGGATGTGCTCTAATGTCCTCTCTGGAGAATGAAGAAATACTCTCCAAAGTCCTAAAGCTGCTTGCTACTACAGTGATCAAAGCACTAAGAAGTGACCCTCATAGTATGAAAACACAGCAAGAACAGGAGTGAACAACTGCACAGCTGGTCTCCTCAATGGGGTGACTGCTCCTGAGCTCACAGCATCACCTGCCCTCTCCATCCTGCTGCTCTTCCACACTGCTCCAGACACAGTGCTGCTCTGGCCTCAGCTCTTCCTAATTTGCTGGGATCACCTCCTCTTTCACCCCAGGACACTTTATTTTTCCATACTTCTAGCTAGAATCCCAGCATGGTAGCGGTTGGAAGGGTGTGCCCAGTGACAGGATAAGGGGCAACGGGCACCAACTGGAACCCAGGAGGTTCCATCTGAACAGAAGGAGAAACTTCTTTGCTGAAAGAGTGGCAGAGCCTGGCCCAGGCTGTCCAGAGAGGTTGTGGAGTCTCCTCTGGAGAGATTCCAAAGGCATCTGGATGCAATCCTGGGCACCCTGCTCTGGGTGACCTGCTGGAGCAGTGGGGTTGGATGAGGTGATCTCCAGAGGTCCCTTCCAACCCTCACCATGCTGGGATTAAATTACTGACTGCAGTACCAGTTCAGTTGTCTTTAATCATCCTTTTGATGGTGGTTCTGAAAACCCTGCATGATGAGAGTCTAGCACTAGCGCTGCTCCTGCAGGTTATCATATGTTGTGTGTCCCCACTTTCATCTACTGCAGGGAGGTGCCAAAGGCGTTGCTTTGCCTCACTGCAAGCTGTGCAGGAACTATTTCATCATTTTGCTGGTGGTTTCTAAAGTGCTTTACTAGTCCTCCTCATAGAAGCTCAAAACATGACCAGCATGAGAACTTCTCTTCTGGTGCTGGACTGTAGGTGAGACAAGCACCGAAGTCCCTGCCCTGCCTGCAGAACCCTGCAGACCACTCACACTTGGGGTTTTTTTCCTTCATGAGTCCTTTATAATTTTTTTTTCTTCTCTCTGTGTAGGAGGAAGAGTTTTATAATGACTTTAAGCAGATGGATAGGATCTGCATGTCCTATTCCATGCTCCACTCCCTGGTATTTGTCTGTAAAAACAAGGCGGATATTATAAGAACCAGAAAGCTTCATGCTGACCTGAATGTTATTGCCATACTCTCATTGCTGTCTCTTTTCCCTTCTTATCACCCTGATGTCTCACAGGACAGAGCAGCTCCCTGTAAATGTGTGTAAATCTGTGATTTATAAAATTTTCTGTGACTTTTGATAATTACTAATCATTTTGGGGCAGTGGTTTGCTGAACTTGAAAATCTTGACTTGCATATCCTTTGCTTTGACGTTGTAGAGCACCATCCTAGCAAGGTTGAGAGGAGGAGAACACCAGAGGGATCAGATAGACATCCTAAATGGGGCAGTGGAGGGAAGAGAGGGAAATAAAAAATTGAAAGGAGTCAAGAATTTGTCACACTTAAATTATGAAGCACCTTGAAGGCAAAACTCAATGTAAAGATAATGTAGGAAATAAATAAAGGTCATTGAATGGCTTTGAGCAGGGGAAGGATGATCTGATTTGTTGGAGCAACTGGTTTAGGATGTTCAGTTCTTGTTCTGTTAAATATGGCAGATTATTCATGAGGAAAAGCTGATGAGGTATATGATGAAAGACTGAATATGCATGGAGAGGTCAAGGCTGAGCACACAGAATCAAGACTTCTCCAAGGAGAAGGTACTAACAGTAAACCTTAAATTGCCCAAGGATATCAAGAAGTAATAAACCAGGAGCGGACCAAGGACAAAGCTTTAATGCCAGGTGCAGAGAAGGGAAGAAGACACCAGGAGAGCTGGTCCCATGAGGAGGATCATCAGCATGAAGTGCAAAACCTGAAAAATTTAAAGGGATGTAGTTGATAAAAAATACTATTCTACATATTATTCTACAAACCTACAGATTATAATTCTTTAGATAGAGAGGGTGCTACACACAAGTTAGACAATTCACTTAGAGATTTGAGATATCTATTCAATTTCACAGAAATTCATCCTATTTCCCTACAATACATTAAATACAGTAAGTTTTAAAATCCCTTAGAAAAAGGTCATTTTCTGCTACAAAAAGTTTCAGTCAACTCAGGCCTTCAGGATCACCTAACCTTGAGAAATTGCATCTCTTTTTTTGGATGGACTGTAATAACTTCTGAATGACATATCTGATCCACTCAGAAACGCCTGGGAATTAAGCAGGCATCAGTAGGCAGAGCCCGATTGATTTTGGAGAAAGTCAGGAAAAGAGGAGAGTAAATGAGCCACATATTACTCCCTTTATCTGGTTAGCAGATTAATTTCCTCCAGCATCTATATAATAAGTACTTGATGGAAGCTTTACAAAAAATAGAAAAGGAAAAAAAAAATCTGTTCAAATTGACACCTGGAATGGCTCACTTCCCATGCAGAAGGAAAACATGATGGGAATTGGGCTCACTGGGGCGTTCAGGGGCATCTTCCTGAGGAACCCACAAGCTCTTGCACCAACATTGCAACACAGAGACAACTATATTATTTTTAAATTGCTGTTTGGAAGAACTGCAAGTACAATCTTAAAGAAATATATAGTGTCCACTATCTCTGTTTTCCTCCTAAAACCAGTGTTGCCCAGGGTATTTTTGTAGTTTGTCCTTTGCTTTGGCATAGGTGGTTTTTTGGGGCACTTTTATTCTTTGCTCAAAAGAAGTAATTATGAAATCCCCTTTGGTTGTTTGCTGTGAATTAACCCTTGAGCTAAGGTGCCTCTTTATGTAAAATCAAAGTTATGTTGAACAGAAAACACTGCTTTCCTTTAAGTGAATAAGTGTAAGGAGCCTTCACACTCCATACTGTCTAAAAACATTAAATATGCAGTACTTGTACCATTTATGTTGACTCAAAGGCATTCTCCCACCAGAGGAATGTGTTATTTTGAAGGGGCACTAAATTGCATGAAAATTCATGATATTACATTACAGCAATATCATAATAGATGCCACAGTATCTCGTGAGGATGCTGTATTTCACTTTTTGAGATTTCTGGCCATGACTTTTTTGGGACCTTTTGGGAGTCTCCTTCCCACCCAGCACTGACCATTAACACATCATTACTCTATAATTTACTATTTGCCCATATGAAGCCACCTTCTCCAAGCAACCTGAAGCTTAATCTTGCTGGCTTCTGCTGGCAAAAGTATCTCTCTAAGAACCTAGATGTCTCTTAGATACTAAGAATGATCTACTAATGGTTTTATGGGGTTAATTAACTGTTTCTTTTTAGAGATAATAGAATTTGCAATGAGGAACATCAGCATTATCTTTAGTGCTACCTCTGCAAATGGGAGAATACAGGATAATTGGTACTGCCATGTATTGCCCATTATGAACAAAATTAAGGCAGGGAATTTACACATAGTGATTAACATCGGTATTTTATTACCTTCAATTCTTATAATAGATTGCAATTCACACAATAGATGTGCTAACCCCTTGTTTCTATCTTTTAATAAAACTATGTATTCTGCTAGAATGCTCCTGTCTATGTCTCTGGGGTTTTTTTTGTCCCCTATAAGGAGACTGCATCTCTCCAAAACCCGTTGAAAGCATTTAAAGTCATTCTGCATCACATCCTAAACCCTAAAGGAACGTTCATTATGATATTAAGTGATGCTCTATCAACTTAGGAGAGTTAAAAGGTTACAAAATGTCTTACAATTGAGATAAAAAGCCTTGTAAGGGACTACAATGGTCCAGCCCTAAGATGTGGTCAAGGAACTCAGGGCACAACAAAGAAAACACAGCTGATAGGAAACTAAGAATGAGTTGAGACATAGTCAGGGAGCTGTTGGGCAAAGGTTGGACTTGATGATCCTAGAGGTCTTTTCCAACCTAAAATAATTCTATGAATGAAGTCATTTTCTCATTAAGCATAGGTAGTGAGTGCATGAGCATCTGTATTTTGCTAGTGGGAACCTGGTGCTGGGAGACCAGGTTCTGGCCTCCCTCTGAAGGCCCCATACCACAGTCCTGTGCAAAACCATAAGCTTGGTTTTTGCTGAGCAGATCCTGAAAATTGAAGCCTTCACTAAAAAGAAAAAGAAAAAAAACCAAACATTGCACTGCTCTAATGAAAGAAAGACAATCTCCAGTTTTACGATGGGTTTGTGAAAGAATGACTCACACAGGCAGAAACCTCAGAGCTTTCCAGGAAAAAACACAGCGACATGTACTCTCTGTTGTAAAATATCCCCACGCAATTATCTCCCTCCTTGAGCTCTGCTGTTCTATGCTGCAAGCCCAGTGCTCTTCCCATGATGCTCCCAGCACAGGATCAAACCAAATCAAAAGTAGCCTGAAGATGCTGCTTGAACCCCTCCAGGGAGGGTGACTCCACCCCCTCCCTGGGCAGCCTGTTCCAGTGCCTGACCACTCTTTCAGTAAAGAAATTCTTCCTAATGTCCAATCTAAACCTCCCCTGGCACAACTTGAGACCATTCCCTCTTGTCCCATCATAAGTTACTTGGGAGAAGAGACCAACACCAGCCTCACTACAACCTCCTTTTAGGTAGTTGCAGAGAGAAATAAGGTCCCCTCTAAGTCTTCTCTAAGCTAAACAATCCCAGTTCCCTCACCTAGTTTTATGGAGTTCTTTTTCCATAAAAAGCAGTAAGATGAAACTTGAATGTGATCTTTTCCTGCATAAAGCTGACTTTTCACACTTGGTCTAATACAACAGAGTTTTCCATCAATATCCATTAGTGCAGTGGAAGCCTTGCCACGGCCATGGCCATTTGCACACAGTGCCAGGTCCTTCACAGTTGATACTGCCTCTGAGTTTTCATTGCCGGTCTGATTGCAACACTGGCCCACCTTAAACTCAAATATTGTCCTGAACCAAGAATTCCCCTTTATAGCTGAGGTTATTTGAATAAGATGTGAAATGTACTGGGTTGGAGATTCTTTCTTTCGGATAGGACACAGGAGCAGAGGAACAGCTTTTCAAACTCCACAGATGATGCAGGTACCTTCTTTTCTCCTTCCTCCCTTCAATTAAACATGAATATACTTAGCAGATGATGTCAGTAAACATCAGTTTTACCAGAGAAACCTATGAAAGATGTCCTATTTTCAGTGTTATCTGGAATTTAAGAAACAAATATTCCAGCGTGATGGTACAAACCAAGCTAAGCCACAACTGCCTGACTCCAGCAGCTATCACAGACCCTGTAGAAGGAGCTGCACCTCCCATGTGACTTCTCAGCCTCACCTCTCCATCCTTTTAATCAACAGAAATATTCCCCATTATTTTGGAGGCATAGACCATGTCGACACTGAGGCTCTTTAACTAATTGCTTTCACCACACACGTGCGGTGTCAAAGAGGTTTGCACAGCCATTTGTCACTGCCTGGTAGAACAACAGAACACAATAAACCACACAACATCTGCTTGGCCTCACACCAACCTTTCCCTCACAACAAAATGAGGTTTTTTATGGTACAAAGACACACAGGGTGGTTGATCACTGGAACAGGTTGCCCAGAGAGGTGGTGGAGGCCCCATTCTTGGAGACATTCAAGGTCAGGCTTGATGGGATTCTGAGCAACCTGACCTAGTTAGAGAAGTCCCTGCTTATTGTAGAGGGGTTGGACTAGATGACCTTTGGATGTCCCTTCCAACATCCTATGATTCTACGATTTCATGTGCAGCGGTGGTTAAAGTGCAGATTTTAAAGACATCTTGGAACTCTTCAAATTCTGAGCATCCCAAACAGGACTAGAACAATTGCTCCTCATTGGACCAGACATCCACAAAAAGGGCATTAATAAAACAGGGCAGACAAATTCCTTCCTCTGGATTGAAAACCCCTGAGCAGATGCTACCACCTCCTCCTGTAATCCTCCCAAAGAGTGAATGAGAGAAAGTGAGAATGTGTGTGAGACCAACAGACATAACATTTCTTTGGAGTAAATTCTGTTCACTATTGCAACATTCTGGAAAATTATCAACAGTTTCCAATCAAAATTGAGTCAAATATAGGCAATTTGTTGCACTCCTCCCTTCACTGAAAGCTTTATATATTCATCTCATCTTTGTCTCCTGACAACAAAGATGCCAATGAAGCTCCAAAATAACATTGAGTGCATTGTAACTAAAACTAAAAGGTCCCAAATTAAATATTAGTGGTGTGCAATTTAATTTTTTATTTTATTTGGTTTTCTTACAGCTCATAAAAACACTTAAATTGTGTTTCTGCAGCTTAGGACATCAGTAAACTCTCTAATTGCTTTACAGCATCATTGCTATGTTATGAAGAAACTCCATCCTACATCTACAACTGGCTAATTAAATTACTTTTTTTACAAGTGAGGTACACAGGAACCATGGCCACATTTCCAGTACAACCAGCCACAACTGCTAAAACAGAAAGAAAATCTGAAGGAAACAGGAGGTGCAAGGATCAACCTCCAGTCACATCAAATCCCCTCTGGACCAAGGCACCAGAATAATGGGATCTCACAGTGTGCGCAGATGGAGAGATCCCACCTTTGCATGGATGTTGTGGCTGCTGTAGAGCTGTGTCATCACTGATCCCTGTGCCATGGCAGGGACACCAAAGTGCTCTCAGGAGCAGGTATGAGGCTGCTCTCCAGTCCTTAAGGCTTATTCTTGGTCCTTAGACCATCCCATCCTTAGGTCCAAGACTCAAGCAGAAACCTTGTTTCTAACCATGGTGCTGTAACAAGGACAATTTGACGGTGTTTCAGATAAGTTTAAACTTCTGGAAAACTATTATAAACTCATCGAGCTATACTTCACACCTACCTCTGGATAGTGGCAAGCATCTGTGGATGCTTTGACCGATCTGATTCTGACAGACGATCATTTCAAGGGCAAAATCTATTTCTATCCATTTTAATGGTTTTCAGATCATCCACTACTTGCCTTGCTCCAGACAAATCCAATTAACAAGTCTTCTGGAAAACTTGGGGCTACCAGGATTCTATTTCCTTACTGTCAAAAACAGGTCATTTGCACATAGATAAATTCACCCACTTTCTTGCTTTTTCAAACTATTTATCACCATTTTCTCTACTCTCCCACTGTAAATTGTTAATTTTCAGAGGACTGTCCCATGCTTTTCACACTCTGCCCCTCTCACTTGCGCTGGTAGGGCTATTACTGCACAGTCTCCATCCAGCCATCATTTCCTTCTCTCAAGATCTTTTTTCTACCTCTTAATTGTTTTTTTCCTATTATGGGGACAGGCAACACATCTTCTGTGGACTTCCCTAGAGCTACCTTGTTTTGCTAGCCTTGACTTTTTATCGTCGTTTTTTCCCTTTCTTAGGCACCTGCTAATTTTCTCCAACTCTTTTATGCTTTAATCATATATCAAAGACTCTCTTGATGATCTCTTATTCTTGAAAGATATGCTCCTTTTTCCATCATGCGTAATTAACTCACTGGTGACAACTGCTTATTGGACAAATCTCTGTATCCTCCTTTGAGTTTGCCTAACAAACAACTACAGTTACAATTGGCCTTAATTAATAGTTGGCCTTATTAATTTCCCAAAATGTCTTGCACCGTACTCAAGTTTGAATCCCAGAACATTAGTATTGCTACATCCTTCACATGATTATGATGCAATAGCTGTCAATTAATTTATATAATCTTTATTTTTAAACAGAAGCTTAGGGAAATACGCACAGACTTGAGTGTATCATTGCAAATCTTTCCAGAAAATTCCTTGATCACATCCTTATAAATCCTCATCTACCCTGCCACTTGCCGTCGATCCATCTGGGGTTTGTGCTAATTCACAGGAGAGTCCTGTAATTCCTTGTCATAAACATGAAGGATTTCACCCACCCTATTAACGAGTAGAATTATAGATTACCAGGGAGTAAATCACCCACACTTTTCTAGTCGTATCAACAATGGATTGAGAAAAATTACTCATTCATTTTTATAATCCTTTAATTCTTGCAGATGTTCCTTTGAAAACTGATTTAAATCAATGAATCTTGGGGCAAGATTGGTGTAAAATTTTCAAGCTGAAGACATTGCCTTTGATAGAGCAATCACCGCATGCACCCCTATACCTGCCATAACTCCTCACTTGTGAATGTTTAACACTTAAAACTCTGGAGTCAGCTCCTGAGGCTGCAAGAGCAAATGGGGTTTAATTAGATGAAGTCCAACCTGTTCTGATACTTTTTTTTTTCCTCCTGTTTCTCAAGTGGAAGAGAAGATAGAGAAGAAATTCACCTTCTTCAGATGTTAGTGACTGACTCGTTGTCCAAGAGCAGATCATTAAACATAAACAAGATCAGAGCACTCACCCCACGTGCTGTGTTCCCATCAACGCCTCATTTATGGACACAGCCACAGTGTGATCTGCAGCCACATCCTGGACCTGGTGACCTCAGAGGTCTTTTCCAACCATAGCAATTCTGTGATCAGGTGGAGTTTGCCCTGTGCTGGCCTCAGCAAATGCTGCACCCATTAAACATCTCAGGGACAACATGAAGTCATGAGCATCTGCAACAAAATTCCCCCACTGGAGAAGTCACAGGACAGCAGGCAACCATCTGCAGTTTGGCAGCACATAACCAGAATTAACCATCTGAAATGACTTGGCATCAGCCATGGAAGGAAATCACTTTCCAATGCTTTACATAGTCTGTTCTGCAAAAATAATCGTGAGATAATTTAACCTACTTTGGGTTACTGCTGGTCAGCCACTTCAGAAGAGAGATTTGCCTGAAATAATTTGTATGGGGATGAACTAAACTAAACCCCTAACTTGATCATAATTACTCTGTTTCTTGTTCTATGACAACAGAGGATCTAAATTTCAGAAGTGATGATGCAAAGCCATCAGCTAAGCCTGGAAAAATCTTCCTCTTACAGAACAAGAGAAATGTTAAAAATAATTTCATTGTCAACACAACATGAAGTTACTACCCTCTACTAATGAGAATGGACTTACAGTCCATAAAACAGTGAAAGCCAACAGGAAAACCCACAAACATTTATATTTATCTGTATTTATCTATTTACCTACAAATTTTAGGCTTGATGGGGCTCTGAGTAACTTGCCTAATTAGAGATGTCCCTGCTTATTATAGGGGGGGGGTTGGACTAGATGACCTTTGGAGGTCCCTCCCAATGCAATACATTCTATGATTCTGTGATAAATATTGTTTTTAAAGTGCCTCCATTAGGACAAGTTTTAAAATTTAGCTTGTTTATATACATATGGCATAGAATAATAGAATCATTTGGGCTGGAAGAGACCTCTAGGATCACCAAGTCCAACCGAGGATGGGCTTTTATCTGGGTAAACAGCAGCCACTGTTGTAAACATTTATTTAGAAATAGAATTTGAAGATCCTTTCAGAGTGACAATTTAAACTGGTTGGGAGGGTGTGGGAGAGATTGTGGGCTCCTGTGGAAGTGCTGTGGTCACATCCAGAAAACTTTTCCTGTGTAATCCCTGAAGTGCATTAGCTTCCCACTGGAGAGCTGAGGCTGAGAAGGGAGAGCAGGAGGAAGCGATCGGTGCCTTGCCTGTATGATAGAATTACCACTGAATTATATTTCAAAATAAGGCAGCTTTCATACATTTAATTTAATTTAGGGCTGGAAATCATTCTTGTTACTGTTTCAAATACATGTTCCCCTTGCATTCCTTAATACACAGAAAAACTCTTGGGGAGGGAAAAAGGAGATAGTTTTTTAAATTATTTGCAGAGGAAGAAAGTGGAGGTTACCATCTCCACCTTCTCTCACACTCTAGTTTTCTTCACATCTTGGGACCTTGACCAAAAAAATGTGACAGGTTCCAATATGAGAAGGAAGCCCCCCTGTCCTTGTCTATGTTTATGTTTAAGTAATCTCTGTATTTGAGCACAAATCACTGCTAAAACCCAAGGCAATGACTTGGGGGTGGGTTGTGACTTCTGAGATGGGAGAGCAGAATGGCCAACTGCCCACACAGTAACAGCAATTTATTGCTCCCTCAGCCCTGAGTCGCTTCTGGGTAAGGACTAAGGTCATATCTGAGCCTTTCTTTCTTGAAAGAGAAGTTCAGGCTGAGGCTGCAGGTCTTTGGCAGCAATGCACATTGAGCTGGTGTCTGCCCTGCACTGCCCTTGCAATTTGTCTGGCGTGACTGCTTTAAGGAATAATCCATGGACCTCATCAGCACCCTGACCCAGCCTGTAAAACAAGCCCCAGCTCCTTAAAGAGAAACAAAGAGGTCAGAAAAGATTAAGACCAGCAAGAAAGCCAGAGTGGCTCTTTGGACACAGGAGGCACCAGTTTTGGGGCAGGCCCATCCACAGCATCACCACAGATCCTCTCCATCTCTACGTATGGACATGCACAGACATCCCATCATCTCCTGGCAGTCATGGAGTGGGTGCCTGCCTAGTCTGTCTCATTCCCACCCTGAAGACTGCTGTGAGGGCAAGACATCCAAGTTCCTACTTCTACAGAAGCAACATAACTGCTGAATTTTTGCTGTGCTTGTTTTGCCAAGGAGAGCCTTCTGGGCTGCCTGAGTGTGTGCACAATATCTATTCTGTAGTAATTGCTTCTTTTTTGGGGGGTTAGAAAACCCCCATTATGACGATGCCTTTAGTGTAAGCATGTACTGTGGCTCCCAAACAAGGGGAGCTCTGTCAAAGCAATGAGTGATTACTGTTTTCAGTGGTTCTCTTTCCCAGCAATTGTTTTTTTTTTTAATAAGCAAAAAGCTCCTAGGGGACTTTTTTTTCTTCTCCCTGCAGAGCGAGGGCTATTGTGTTGGAGTATCAGTAACAGAAGAGCTTCTCATCCATCTGAGGACAACACAACAACATAGCCTCATTCAAAAACACAATTTTAACAGATACAGAGAGATTGAATCCAGACCAACATCAAGCTCAAGTGAGAGATGGTGACTCCTGAGGGAAAAGACAGAACATGGGTTTGAGCCAAGGGAAGCAGCACCAAAGTCACGTTGCTTTCCTTGGGCTCCTCACTCTTCCCTTCCCTATCTATGCATAGGACAGCAAGAACAAGCTGCACCATCTTCCCAAAGAATAGATGAATTACAGGATTTACTAGATTCCAGGTATATATATCCTGGGGTATACATCTCCTCTATATACCCTTTTTGCTGATAACATGCCCACCGCTGAGTTGGTAAACAAAGAGGACATCAGTCAGACACCACCAGGAAAATCTGGCCTCTCCAAACACACCAGATTAAATTTTTGTATGGATGGAAAGCAGGAAAGAAGCTTTCTGGAAGAACTAGGTCATTTCAAACAAAAACAAAAAGACAAGTTGAAGCTGGCATAGAAGGGGATTTATAATTTATATTAGTATTACCAAAATTTTTATTTTAGATGTTGCTTAAATATTCAAACTACTGGCATTGAGTTCTTAGTAAACAACAGCTGGCTGTGCTCAAGGTTCTTGTTATGTCGGTTGTCTTCTGCACTGATTCCTCTGGCTGAATCTGCTACAAAACCTGCAGGACCAACACCCAAGCAAAGACCTTTTTACATCACAGCCTCTGACACATTGAAGGATGAACTTGTTAAAGGTGGCTTCGTAAGCCACATGTCCTGCCATGCAATTAGATACCCAGCCTTGCCTGATCCTCTTTCTGTTTATGGGCTTCTTAACTCAGGGCTGAGTGCAAGGAGTAGGAAAGGAGGAATGATGAGGAAAAATAAATGAATGAGTGCATTAATAGCTTACAAAACCAAGTATGCACCTGAACAGACAAGGAACACTTTATTGTTCTGGTCATTCACATCCTTTCACAGTCTGGCATCCCCAGTACCCAACACAGGCTCCCTGTTAGTCTCCAAAAGCAGAGTTTGGACACCTTGAGCAGTAAGCTCATTGGAGTCTGTAAGAGTATGCAGTTCATGGTGATGAGGAGTTTATTGTAAGACAAAACACTGTTGTGAGACAAAGCACACATACAAAAAATATAGGACACCAACCCAACTGGAACATTAGAGTACTTGACGTGAAAGCCACTGACAGCTTTGGCAGAAGTAGGTTTTAACACATATCCCAGAATATATTCTTCTCTCTTCCTCCTCTTAATGTGGTTTGGAGAGCAATTCTTCCAATTTCACGTTAGGTTTTCTTATACAGTTGGAGTCCCAGCAGACCTGTCTCTCTGCTGCCCAGAGAGAGGTGTAGTCATCACACTGGGTCACCAGGCTGGCTCCATCACCTCTCCATGCCAGCCGATGGGCTGTGGAGAGCCAGGTCTGCCTCTGGAATGAATCACAGCAGCCCCACCACACATTTGGCTGAAGCTATTTGGTGAAAGACCCTGGAAAGCTATCAGAGGAAGAAACACCAGCTGTACATCAGCAAGATAAGAGCAAACATCTTTCCAGTGGAGAGATCTTTCCAGTGCAGCTCACCCTGGGAGCACCTGGGGTCGCTTTGCAGCCCTTGAACACTTTGCCATAGGTAAAAGCTGCTCAGAATGTGTCCATTTGTCAATAATGCTGTACAAAATGCAGCCTATGATCTCAATTACCTTTCTTCCCCAGATTGCCTCACTCAGCAGCCTGCACCTATTGCAAGATGTGCTCTGACATTTCAGAAGAATCAAAGGAGACATCTCAAACCCCAGTTACAACAGAAACCTGGCTAAGTAAACACTTCTATTGAAGAGTTCAAAGGAGAAATACTTCATGAAATCTAAAGCACTCTGCATATTAATTCACTGGGAAACAACAAGCACTGAAAATAAATGGAAGTGACACAGGGACTCATGACATGTATGAGATCAGGATGTATGACACAACAGCTACTGTCAGCTCTCCTGGAGAATCAAGGCTTGTGTCCTGCAACCTTCAATGTCTGGCTGCAGTGGACACATAATTGCCTGACAGGAAGGGGAAGAATCAGCCCAAGCGTTAGACCTTTCCGTTACTGAGGAAATCAGTGTTCCAATAATTGACAATAAATTAGTAATGTGCCCTAATATTTCCATAGCTCCTCGCCAGCTTCTAGGGGAAAAGCCTGCCAATACTCTCCACTGCTCTTTATTTTCTAGTCTTTGATTTTATGGAGAAAGAAGAGATATTCCAGAGTATTCAATGTTGAAGTCAATTAGAGTATAGCATAAGTAGGTCATTCTGGAAAGAGAGAAGTCACTTTTTGTAATATTACTTGAAATCAATAAAGTTCTTTTCAAAAATTATTTCTCAAGACAGGATGGTCTAAGTTACATCTAATCTGAAATCCTAGGAAGGTGATATAGGAGTACTCTGTGTCTTTGATATCACGACCTTTAGATGTAACTTCAGCATGCTATGGAAATAATTCTAAAGTTTCTGACTAAAATTAAAATTGCTTGCCTAAAATCCTTCTTACAAAGATCATCTGATAGCACAACAGCTGAAAGACAATTTTGAAATTGTTCCACATGATAAAGATGTTCCCATGACCTGAAACCTGGAAGACCCAACAAGTAGTCAATGGCTGCCCACTATGAACAGAGACAATAATTCCCCTTTTGAAGAATAGGGTTTATTCAATGAGGCTGATTTGAGACAGAGTAAGGAGCAAAAGGCAGAAAAAGGAGGAAGAACAAAAAGAGAGACTCTAGTGCCAGACTGAGTCCCTCTGGACATTGCTCCTCAAGTGAAACTCCTCCACCCTACAAGCATCTACATCTCCTTCTCTGGAGACATTCAAAACCTGCCTGGACACCTTCCTGTGTAACCTCATCTAGGTGTTCCTGCTACGGCAGGGGGATTGGACTAGATGATCTTTTGAGGTCCCTTCCAATCCCTGACATTCTGTGATTCTGTGATTCTAACATGTTAAACTTCCTATGGTTTGGACAGTGAGCAGAGCTTACGAAGGGCAGACAAGGCACATTATGAATGCTGATGTTTGAATTAATTTGATTTATATTATCAAAAACAACAAAACCTCCCTTAAGAGAGCTGTTCCCACCAGCAGAGGACCTACAGTGATCTCAACCACTAGGAGATTGCTGTTCTGGGCAATGCAAATCAAGATAATACAAACAGATACTTGGTCTACAAACTTCATTGCTAGAAGTGACTTCCCAGTAGGACACACACAATTTTCGAGAAATCTAATATTTCAAAATGCTTTCTGCCAAAGTAGCACTTTATATTTGTGTCATTTACCAAAGTGAGCAATAATGCATTTTAGATCTAATAGTCTCTTCAGCAGACGGATCTCAAAGTGCTTTGCCAACACTAAACAGCTACAATGCAAGATATCAGGAAATTCTCTTGTAAAGATTCCCCACCAATTAAAAATAATATAGCTACCTCCATATTGAAGTCCATGAGAGAACAATTTACAACACTCACCTTACACATACACATAGAAAAATATATGATTCAGAGGAAAAGATCTGCAGAAGATAACTTTAACTCCTTGGAGCTGAGATTCAGCAGGAGACACTCCAGTAAATATATCTGCTCTCCAGAGAGCAGCCAAGGAGCCTTGAATGCCTACTGTGACCATACTAAAGATAACAGCAAAAACCTGGGGAGTCTAAAATACTTTCTCACTATATTGGTTTGCTATTGATTGAAACGTGAAGTCACTAATGCTAAGAACAACTGTTAGCATTTAAATACTTCATCCCAAGCTGGAGCAGCTTGGCTCAACAGAGATGACAAAAATATAACAAAAGTTGCATCACTCCAGAGCCACCTTCTTCTGCCACAGAGCATGTAAACGTTATTGGATTTGAACTGTCTGAAACACGCATCATTAGCTGCTAACAGAGACAGGCGTGCACTTCTAGCATAGTAAAATACAGAATTATTTAGGTTGCACTTTCTTAATTTCAAGTACAGAATCACAGAATTGCTATGGTTGGAAAGGACCTTTAAGATCATCAAGTCCAATCATTACCTATCTCTACCAGGCCACTTCCACACCATATCCTTGAGCACCATATCTAGACAGCTTTTAAATACACCCAGGGATGGGGATTCAACCACTTCCCTGAAAGTACATAGAATTACTTTTCTTAAATCGAGGAGTTTTAGAGCGAGGAGCATCCAGCCAGCTGGTTGAGCTGCCAGCCAGGCTTGGAAAGGGCAGAAACCCAACACGTGCATGGAGGGTGTCTGGCAAGAGATGGAATTAAAATCTGATCCTCAAAATAAGTGAGAAGCAGCCATTCAATCTCTTTGTGCTGGTTATCTGTCTGAGCAACCTTCTGGACTTCCAGATTACAAAGAATGATGTACTGGGTGAATCTATGACTGTTGCCTCAAGCACTTGACAACCAGGAAAAAATTATGCGACAGTTTATCATCAGTATGGATGTCTACAGTGTAAGAAATACAGGATGGCCAAAAAAAAAAAAAAAATTCCCCAATTCATCAGCAGGCGTTTCAAGAATCAGAGCAGCCAGGAAGAATACAATTATTTTTGATGTTCATTGACGCTCATGCAGCTTTCCAGTTAGAAGGAAGAATGGATTCTTATTCTTTTTGATTTCTGGATCAGAAACATCCTTACTTACAAATTTTCCTTTTAAGAGCTGCATCTTTTGCTTTGTCTTCTGCTTCAAGTGAAAGAGTCAGTAAGTTAGCAATGACTTGATGGATCAACAGTTGTAACTGAAACCCAGCTGATAAGGACCAGTAACAGGAGATGAACTGATAACACACATGTATGGGCTGTGTAAGTCCTTACCAGAGAGGTACTAAGATCTAACAAACAAGATACTGTAGATGTAAAAAAATGAGAGTCACCATCCTGAAGCCTGCCAGCTCAAAGACTAGTGGTGATAGACTATCCACAGCATGGCCATATTTACTTGTCTGTGGAGGTGGCACCTCTTACTTAACAGTCACGGGTTACAACAGGGAAAACTATTTCCTTTGTCCATTTGAACTCTTGACCTAAAAGGTGTCTCAGCCCAGAAATTTTCAATGTCCTACAGCTTAGTCAACAGGCTATAAAACCTACATTAAATTTTGAAAATTATAAATTGTACACTATTTTATTTCATGCTTTCCCTTTATCAAAATTCTCTTTTAAAAAAATGACATAAGAAGAATCTGAGATTTTTCCACAATGCTCTAAACCTGGGATAAAATTTGGCTCAGCTAGGAAGGGAAATCTTCAAAGAGAGAAGTCCAATAAAATGGGCTTTGATGAATTCCTGTCAAAAAAAGATCATATAACTACCCCTTTTTTCCCCCACTGATCTCTCAGAGATAATTCACATTAGACTCCACAGTTTTCTTGATACAACAATAAAATATTTTTTCCACAGTATGTCTTTTTTGCAAACCACAGAGTAATGATATCTTTTGAAGTTAGGAGATACATCATTATAGGATGCAAGACAGCACTATTTGCTTGGGGGTTATGTCTTAGGATGGCGGGTCACAGATCTGCAGCACATGTGACTGGCTGATGCCTTTACAATACTGGGACTGACAAATGTCAGCGACCAGATAACTCATCTTTCCCTTCTCTCACAGGCTGACCTGTCTCCTCACCACTAAAAGACCTCAATATAAACACCAAGGCAAAGTCTTCACGAGTGTGAAGTCTGGCTACACAAGTATTTCGATCTCATTGTCCTGAAACATTCAAACTGGACCAAAATTGAAATGTTTTACCCCAGATTCAATGATCTATATATATCAGTGAAGTTTTCTTAATGGAAGATACTACAAGCTTTATAGCTAAATGATGCAAAACCAAACAAGTGTGCTCATACCAGAACAGTTCTGATGCTAATTAAATTTATTTCTTCTCCTCTACAGTTAATCTTGGAAATGTACTGCTCTGATAGATGACTGCAAAAGAGAAGTAAACAGTTTAAATCTTAATGATTATGCTTGAAAAAAAATTATTTTCTTGTACTATTAAGGTATCAAGTTTCCCAATTGCTTAAAGGAAAGGATAAGTGAGAATTTGCACTAGTACTCCAACACAGAAAGTCATAATTACTGGATTGGGCCTTGATGACCAGAACAGATGTCATGTCCACCTTCAAAAAGGGCAAGAAGAAAGATCTGGGGATCTAAATCTTGTTTACATTATAGAGAAAACTCTCCTGAAGAACATCTCCTGAAACCTGAAGGACAAGAAGCAGAGTGGGAATACCTAGCATGGATTGACTAAAGGGAAACTGGGTTTCCCTCACATTCTCTTCCTAATAACTAAAAGCCTTCTGAAGGATTGATGCCAGTTATGGAGCTCTGCAACACAAATTTAAAGAAATACCCCTAGAAATGCAAAACAAAGGGTGGATCTCTGCATCAAGCACAAGACAAGTTATCTGGGCTGGGTGCACGTTTTTAGCCCCTCAGCATGTTTCTGCTTTTTTTGGTTTACATTTCCTACCATTTGGGGAAATCAAGTGCTTACCATCAATTAAACTTTCCTATATTGCCTCAAGAACTGGATTTAGGAAGTCTACAGGAATTGCTGGATTGTTTGCATGGGCTCTGGGTGAGCTGAGTGTTGGGAGCACCCCTTTCCACTCCTCCTTGTACCAAACAGCTGCTGTAATCACATTAAATGTCCAGAAAAAACTCTTCTGCTTGGAGAATTCTCTTTGCAGGACAAGAAAAACACCTTTATAAAATTTTGAGTTCAATTAATAGGTGTGGGAGCATTAATTAAAACTTGATATTTAAAACATGTATCCTGCTTTTCATAATTCCACAGAAATATAATATACATGGAGAACTGTGAAGGGAAATTGGTAAATATAGCCCTGAAAGACTGGAAGCAGCTTTGATCACTGGTTACTCTTATCATCCTTCCATCTAGCATTAAAGGCTAAGCTACTTACAGGGAGCTTTTTCACTGCCCTGCATTCTGGAAGAGCTGCCTCAGGTCTTAAAGAAAGGTTTAATCTTTAGAGCCAGGAGAAAGACTCTGCCACTTTCCCTCTTCCTTGCTTCAGAAGGTGGAATCCTAGAGAATAAAATGACTGAATTTTGCTGAGCTCATCAGAAAAAGCACCCTGCTTTGGAAGCACTGCAAGTGATTTATTTCCACTGCTACTCTCGTAAAGGCAGGTCTCCCCGTTATTAATTTAAACCAACTAGAGTAATTAGTTGCCAAAATCTGCAAAGTCTTTCCCCTAAAAAATTAAATACTTGCATAAAAGCATCTTCCAATCTTCAAATCCGATAGTACGGCTGACAAAGCACAGTTAAAACTAAGAACTGCAGAGACTTATGCTTCATATCCCAAAAAGATGGAAGGGTGAGTCACACACACAGACTTCAAGAGAGCCCCTGGTATATTTATATTAAATAAGTTTACTGCTGAGATAAGCACTGATTTGGGGCTCATTTGAGAGCAGTGCATTTGAGACAGTTAAAGTTTGCAGCGAGTTACACTAATTGGATAATACATTACAATGGGGTGAATATTTCACTCCTGACACTTTATTTTCAGCTATCACAGCCACATTTCCCTCTCCACCAAATATCACTCACCACTGTGAAAGGCAATTTGATGCCGAGGAAAGCAGAAAGGAGAGAGAGGCACATAAAGCATAAAGAGGTGCATTAGGAGAAGGGAGAGGCTATTTCTTGAAATTCCCTCCCACTTTATCTTGCTAATGACACTAGATTGGACAGACAGGCAGAGGAGTCCATCAAATATTGAATAAACAAGAGCACCAAAGACTTTCTTAGCCATAAGTCCAGAACAATGTACACCAAGAATTGCTGATGGCTCTTTCAAGTCACAGCTCAGCTGCCTCAGGAGGCGGCCACTGAAGCACATAATGATGTGTTTGCCTCTTTCCCCAAGCACTCAAGACTCACCAACCTCTGCTGCTGGAAGTTGTAACTGATGTTTCCTTCCACAGCTTGAGCGTCCAGCAGGTGCCTGTCCATGCAAAGGGAACAAGATGCATCCCTGGAGGCATTCAAGGCCAGGTTGGAGGGGGTCCTGAGCAACCTGGTCCAGTGGGAGGTGTCCTTGCCCATGGCAGGGGAGTTGAAACTAGATCTTTGAGGTCCCTTCCAACTCAAATCATTCTATGATTCTATGAAATACCCTAGAATATAGGTCTCGTACACATTTTGGAGAACTTGTGATGACTTAGTATGTTAGAATTTGAACAATAATCTCCACGACTTTATTTTTATTTAAACTGGAGTCTGCGGGGTCCGTGCACACAGGACTCATTACAATGAACAATTACATAACAAAAATTAATCCAGCCATAAGCTAACCACACATGGTAAAGACTCTTGAAATGACATTGAAAGAGCCTTAACTGCATTAGTACTTGCAAGATGCTTTTAAAGAAACCATTTATATATGATAGTGATATTTTTCCTCCCTACCAGTGCCCCACTTTGGTGTTTCTCAACAGGTAAGAACACCACCTCCACATGCAAAACAGATGACACCAGATTGAAGTCTAGCTGAGCAGCCCAGATGATGTGCACATCCTCATCACCTGGACACCAACACACCCTGGATCAGGCCATCTCCATAACTAGGAAACATTTAAAGGTATCCCGATGGCAAAGCAACAAGCTTTTGAACAAGGATGCTGACACAAACTTGGAGAAAGGGCAAACTAATCACACCCTGGCACCACAAAAGAATTGAGTGCATTCAGAAGGCACAGAAATAGCTGGTAATTTCATTAAGTTTGTGTTATGTGTAGAAATGTTGAGTGCTAGGTCAGACTTTTCTCATTATCTTAATGGGGATACCACTCACACACAGAAATATGCCTGTCTAGCTGTCATGGCAGCCCTAATGACTTGTGCTGGGAATACAGAGATGAGGGGGAGGAGATACACACTTCAACTGCCTAAGCTGAAAGTTGTTACAACAAGATGATGATAGAAAATCAAATGTCCCTGCAAAGCAAGATTTTCTATCAATACATCAGTGTAAATTCTATCAAACCTTAGTTTGTCTCCTTGATGAACTGCCTGAAGTGGTGGTCCTTTATACACCCCAGACTGACCAGCTCAGGACACGAGCTGCCAGCTTCATCTGAAGCCAGCGGAGCTCAGTGTGACTTTCTGCAGGGTATCTGGATGACTAAGTACACAAAAGGAGCTGAAATCAAATTATTATCCACTTGGATTCCCACCAGCCTCCAGATTAAGTTGCCAAATTAGTTTCCATTAACTTTTATTTTTCCCACAGCCATTCAGTTTTCCTCTGTACTTTAGCTCTTTGCCAGTAAGTATTTTAATCGCCAACCCTTTTTCTTCCAGCTATCTCAGGGTGGTCTGGTGGACTTGCAACCCTATTTGTCCTCTGGATGTTGGCATACAGTCATGGATAGTAAAGAAACTGCCTAATGCCTATACGCTGGATGCAAAATCCATCCAAGTCTAAAAAAAACTCTTCCATCACCTCTCACAATCTTGAGGTGAAAAGCTATATATCAAGCTGCACCATAGAAAGGCTCTATGTATGTATATGCATCCATAAAGCTATAGAGAGCCTATATATAGCCATTAAGGAGAAGCTTTTCTCCAGGAGGACAGCCAAGCTGGGGAACAGGCTGCTTAGAGCTGCTGTGCAGCCTCCATCCTTGGAGGTTCAGGACCAGGCTGGATAAATCCCTGAGCAACCTGGCCCAGAGCCCCACTGGAAAACCTCCTGACCTTCCCACCTCAGATACTGTGGGATTGCAGCTACTCCTATTTGCAACTCCACTCTCTCTTCTTGCTTCCCCAACCACACATCATATTTACCGCGCATTAGTACATATTCCATCTCACGCGCTGCCCAGTTTGCTATATTTTTATACACTACAGTGAGATTCAATATCAGCCCTACAGAAAAAGAGCGAGGAGGGAGGGAGAGGGATGAAAAATGCTGGAGGTTTCCAACTCAGCCACGAAGGAAATTTAAGTGGTCTGATGTCAAATCATCACCATTTCCATAAGCAAGAAACTGTCAGCTGATGGATGGGGACATACAAGCATCTATATTTTGCAGGCAGAAATGGGACTAAGGGTAGAAATATCACCGCGTTTGGTGTGACATTCTCACTTAAAGTCACCAGGTTTTTAAATATTTTACTTTAGGAGGCTTGTCCCACAGCAACCATTTCAGTTTTTCAGCCTAGAAAATTGCCTTTCAGTCATTCTGCTGGGACTGATTAATTATGCTGCTTCCAGTGAAAACATCTAAGAAACAAAGATCTAACATCTGATTTACTTGCTCTGGGTAGAGTGACCTACCCCTTGCTGGCACTTAAGAGCTCTCCACATGACAAAGAGAAGGGCAGCACCAGGGACACTGAAATAAGTGAAATCCTGCTGCTGGACACCACAGAATCGTGGCAAGAAACGAAGGTCTTACCATGTAATTTTGGTCCCATTAATGCCCCATTTTTTTCCCCGGGGGACATTTCAATCACAGCATTAGTAGCACATTTCCACCATAGAAAAAAAGTCCGGGGAAAAATGGCACTTCTAATAATAAATCTTCATTTACCTGCAAATTTTCTGCTTTGGTGCTTTTTCTGCCTTGTGTTTATCACTGCAGAGGCAAAGGCTTATGGTATGAGTGGGATGCAGACCAACATGTTTATTCAGATAATACTAGTGAATCTATAAATACAACTTTGAAATATCCTCTTTGATAACATCAGGCCAGATTTCATAACTTATTTACTCTGCACAGCAGCTAACTCTAAATAATCCTACCAACTGCAGAAGGATTACTTCCACAATACACCCTGGCGTAGGACAAGTGGCAGGGTCAGGCCCAGGAGATGTTTGAGGTTGAGCACCATGGTACAATTTATTGGGTTCAAAGGAGGTTTTTTACAGCATCTTGGGTCAATATGCCTGGAGTGTGGGCAGTCTGGGATGAACTGATCTGTCAAAGGTTTTCAGGACTGAGTAGAGGACCCTGCTTGTGTCTCCCACCACCCCCTTTGCTGGGTCCTCACTGGTTTGATGCTTGCCCAAACCAACCTCTGACCCTCACATGGGAGAAACGAGAGATGTCCATTATCATGCACCTCTGAAAACAGCTTAAAAGCACCATGGAGCAAGTGACTGCTCTTGCAGCTGACACCCAAACCAGCAGGCAGTGGTTGGGCCCCAGCATCCCCCACCAGCATCCCCTTTTTCACCTGAAGTCCTCCATTCCCACTAGCCTGGCACACAGCCTGGGAGGTTTCTAATGCTGCTTACCCGTCTCCAAGTGCTTACATCTTTACTTAGCTATTAAGAAACGATGTGCTGGCATCAACCCCAGAGGTTGTTCTAGCACAGTGGGTGCCAAATCCCTTCCCTACTGTCAGCCCTTATTAAAGGAGGGCTCAGGGTGTGTGGAGGAAGCAGATGATGCTCCTCCACCCCAAAGTCCCCAGCACTGAGCTCATTGCAGCTGAACACAAGCCACCCTCCTGCTTACACTAGGACCAAAGACACAGCCCACAGAAAGCAATGCAGAAAAGACATCACCTAGCTTCATAATATTGGCAATCTACTAAATACCCCAGACAACATCCTCCAGCAGCATGCTAATAACCCAGAAGAGGTCCCTTGATGTAGTACCACAGCAATCAAAAAATTTCCAAGCCAATAATAATTAAAAAAATAAAAATCTCATATTAAAACATACAGTAACCCAGATTTCGATACTCAGGAGCTCTGTAATTTGCAACGTTCACTTTGATTTCATTTCCAGTGTGCTCCACTCCTGCCCAAAATAACAGCTCATCTCTGTTTGTTGGTCTTGGAGGACTCCAGCCTGGCAAGAGCTCCAGGTCAGGTATAGAGGGGCCCTTCAAGTAACATTAGGACTAATCCTTGCTGTGAAAACCATTGCTTCTCAAACTCATCTCATAGCCTCAGCAGTCAAAAACATGTAGACACCCAAAGCTCAACAGAGACCCTGCTGTAAAATGCAAAAATCCCCCAAACTCCTCAAGAACAATGTCACTTTCTTTAATTATGTTGACAATTCCTCCTATTCTTTGATGTTGCTTTTCTTCTAAAAAGAGGAGAGAGTAGGGTTTTATTTCTGTTGTTTGTGCTTGAGAAAGACTCATTAAAAAGTGCTTTGGGATGTAGATGTTTTGGGGTTTTTTTTCAAGAATTTTTCATTATTTTGCAGATTAATTGACTTGAAGGATCATCAGGGGACTAACCCACATGTACATTTGATGCAATACCATTTGGTTTTGAACCATAAGCAAGATTTTAAACAAAACCAGAGTGATTTATACTACGCTGAGACATGTTAATGGATGAAGCAGGCAGGAGCTGGATCCCAAGTCAATCACAGATCTTCACACCAAAGAAGAGGGGCATGGCTGGTGGCTGCAATTTGCATGGGCTGGAGATAAGAGAAAGCCACACATTATTTGCAAGCGTGAATGTGGCAGGAAGAGGGACTGCTCAGCAACTGATACAGCCGTACAGAGAAATCAGTTCCTTTAGTCTGTGTTGGTTTCTACCAGCTGAGGTGGCGTTTCAGGGTATTTTGTATAAATAAGCATTGCATTAAGGAATAACTGACCTATATACGATTGTAATGGAGCTGGCTCTGGAAGCCGCAGACTTTGCTAGCTGGCCAGGCAAAGGTCAAAGCCCAGCTCAATGCTCACCCCTCCGTGAGGGACAAGTGTCTTGGGGAGCAGGACCAGGCTGCTTGCCTGCAGTGGGAAGCAAGAGGAGGCTGCTTGCAGGCTTGGGTCAACCATTTGCAGGGATCCACAGGAAGGTTTAGCAGCTCTTTTATCTTTCCTTGCCTTCTGGTGCTATTTCAACGTCGATTTGCATAGTCAATATAAAACTCTTTAGGTATAAACTGCCTGCGAGGATGACACCATCAATCCTCCGCTCTATTCACAACATTTATTATTTGTTTCAATTTAAGAGAGATCACTGCCGGATTACACAGTTGCTGATGAGGATTTATATTTACATTTACAGCAAGCAAAACATGTGTCCTAATTTTTTAAATTTTTTTTCCCAACTCATCTACACAAATGTGAGAAAGGGAACAAAAAATAAAACCAGTGCACAGACACTCATGAATTCCTGCAGATCGTGTTCGGCGACTTATCTTCTTTTCAGACAATATTGCAAATTAGTCAGCATCTGTATAACAGCAGTAGCATGAGCTTGATTTTAAGGAAGAATTAAAGGATATTACTCAGACAGTCTTAATCTTAGGTGGCTGTGAAACCAGACACTCATATATGTTAAATAAGATGCAAAAAGCATCCAGTTGTGGTTCTGTGACATCCTATCAGACATCAGAAATCCGCACCCTGATTTACTAAACAAGAATATTAACTTCCAGAAATGGATTTAGCCATATGGAAATGTCAGGTGGTGTGAAAAACAGCACTGGAAAGATTAAAGGAGGAAGAAACAGACTTTTAGGATATATTACACTTATCTAGTCTGACCTGTAGAGCAGCATAAAGCTTGTAATGCAGCAGATTTCATCAAATAAGTCTTTTGACATAAATCTCATGGGACGTGGGAAAAAAACAGGGATGCATCACAAGCCTAGCTAAACTCTGGTTTCCCCAATAACTCAGGAAAGAAGGTAACTGAGCTGCAATATTCTACATCACCCACAGCAGAAGTTCATAAATGTTATGATTTCTCTGAAAAGAAGAGGTGCTTGAGTGTGAAATGATCTGAAGAGAGGCTGAGTGGGAAGTCCTGCCTTGAAAAAAATGAAAGCAGAGTTGTTTTCCAGGACAATGGTAGGAGAACCAGGTATTGCAGACACATGTTTCTTGGAGGGCTGGTGTGACCACACCAGGAGTGTCCTGCCTTCCTGGACCTGCCAACACCTGCAGCACCACCTTCCACAGCAAGCATGGGCAATTTCCATCGATCTCCAAAAGCACCAAAGTGAGAGCTGGTAACGCAATTTAAATTCACATGCAAAGCTGAAGAAGTGCTAGCACATCAAAGATCATGGAAGCAGAACAGTGATCTGCTCACAAACCTCCCAGCTCCAGCTTGGATCTATCTAAGCCTGAAATGGTGCCATCCTGGGATCAAGGATTCATTTTACTTTCCTGAATTATCACCTTCAGAAGGTAACAGATACGGAATGATTCATCAATGAATTAATCACCCCATGATTGGTAGAGATGACAGAAGCTTTATTACTTCAAAATTGCTCAAGCCAGTATGAACATTGGTCCCTTGTTAAAGGTCTTGGATAAGTGAAACACATTCAGAGGCTTTAAACCCCTCCAGGGATGGGGAATCCACCACTGCCCTGGGCAGCATGGGACAGCCCTTCACAACCCTTTAGAGAAGACGTTTCTCTTCATGTCCAACCCAAACCTCCCCAGCACAACTTGAGGCCCTTTCCTCTTGTCTTATTGCTTGTTCCTTGGGAGAAGAGACCAACTCTCACCTGGCTCCAATCTCCTTCCAGTGAGCTGAGAGTGAGAAGGTCTCCCCTGAGCCTCCTCCTCTCCAGGCTCAACACCCCCAGGTCTCTCAGTCACTCCTCACCAGACTTGTGCTCTAGAACCCTCACCAGCTTCACTGCCCTTCTTTGGATATAGATCCAAACTGAGGAACATCTGACCTCTTACTTATCCTACCAGACAGATTGGCCCTAGGCAGCTTTGGGGCAGAATCACAGTAACCTACTAACGCAAAATGAAGACCATAATATTCAGTCAACAGAGTAAAATTCAAGCCAGGGGGGGCCAATCCCCTTCTTTTTCAGCTCAGTTTGAAGTTTGAATCTGCATCCTGCTCAGTGCCAAGACCATGCTACTGCCTGTCACTGAAGTCAGTTGAACATTAGAGCTGTGACTTCCATTTGACATGTGGTGCTGCATTATTAATGCATTAATAATAAAAAGGAATGTGTGGGTCTCTCTCTCTCTATATATATATATAATGTTGTTGCTTTTTAATCAGAGGAACATTTGTCTCAGAAATGACTTTTAATTGGATGTATATCAGCAATCAAGGAGCTGCAGAAATCTCCATCACAGGGCGTGCAGAGCTCACATATTTCTTAGGGAGATGCCCTGTTTCCCTACAAGCACAGATTTGTTGATCTGGACAGTACAAGGGTTTACAATCAATTCAGCCTGGCACAAAGTTACTCAAAGATGAGTCAGAAAGAAATATAGTGCCCAATAGATTCAGTTAGCCATTGTGAAACCCAATCTGCTCAGCCACCACTGACACAACTGTCTGAGGAGGCTGCCAAAGCGGCAGATGTTGCTAAAGCTTCCACATGTAGCATCTGGATAGGGTGCTTGTTATTCAAACAAGAAACAAACCAAGGAAACAAAGTGCTTCAAGTGACCAGGAAAGCCACTGCTCGCTGCAGGTCTCACTCAGCACCTCATCAGAAGCCTGGTAGCTCCATGGCATGATCAAGGGCCACATTCTCTGAGCAGATACTGATACAACCTGGCTGCAAACTCTGTAGGTTTGCCACTAAGCACCAATGTCATCTTAGTTATTAAAATGCATCCCATTTTACACCACTTCCTATTGAAAAAAAGAGCTGTGCTTGAACTGAATTGCTGACTTGAAACTTGTTCTACAAGCATCATCTTCTATGCTACAGGTGTATGCAAATCATATTTTAAAAAAAAAATTATCTCTGAACCAAAAATATATATTTTCATGACTAGACTTCCAAGCACTTGGGATGCAGTGGAGAAGCCAATCACCATTTTATCCACAGTAAAAGAAGCTAAAAGATAAATAAAGGAGGGGTTATTTGACATATCCCACTTGATGGGAAGACTGTAGCAATAAATTTTGTCAAGATTATGAACAAGACCCCCATGAGTACACACCACTCCTGTAAAGATGTGCCTATAGATTCTGGTAGAGCTGCTGTGCTTCCTGGAGCTCCAGCAACGTCATGTTCCTCAAGACATGCACCTGAGCATCCCACAACCCATTACCACTGAGCTGGGGCTTCACTGGGGTTAACACCAGTTGAAAAGGACAGCAATACAGGATCTGTGCCCAGACTTGCTTCAGGGAAAGAATTTCTGATTTATGTATCTGTAAAAACAGATTAAATAGTGCTTAGTCATTTTCAAAAGCAATTGGAGAAATGACCCAGAAATTAGTTGGAAAGCATCACACTTATTCATCACTGCTTCTACTACCAGACATGAGTGAAACAGTCACCAGTGAAAGAAAAAGAGATTAATGCCTCCCTCCTTTGTTCTCCTTCACCTCTGAACGCGGATTTCTTTAACATTTTAAGACATTAGTGTTGTTTTGTAAAGCTTAAAAACACACAAATGCCAACAATTCCTCTGCTGTGATCTGGAAGCCAGTAAAACCATCTAGGACTTGGCCACATGGCAACAACTCAAATACTGATTCTGTCCATTCAGAAGTAAAATCACCTGTATTCACCCTCTCTTATAAAAACCTGCTCAGAATAAGGCTGGAGCAGGTTTAATCCACTTCCAGAGTGAGACAAACTAAACCAAACTACAGCTGGTTCTGCAGGAAATTTCCACACAAAGTTTTAATAATCTCAACCAGAATTAATTGATCCCCTCCAGCCAGTGTGCCATTAGTCTGAGCCCATCCCTGTTGGAACAGGCCAAAAAATGAAGATGTGCCTGAGAACTTCAGAAGTTTAGATAAGGATATTTCACCCAATAAAGTTTATAAGATTATTATTACTTTTAACGTAAACAGTCACAAGAAACTCAGCCAAGTTAGCACTAAAAAAACCTCATGGAATATCCAACTCATTTCTTTTTAACATTTCTTCACTTGGTTATAGTTCCAGACAGAGGGACCCAGTAGGAGCATATTTAATCTGAACAGCATCTTGTGAAGATTTATGATAATTGATATTTAATGGGGTAATTTTAGACTGGTGCAGTTAGCTTTGAAACCGGAGAGATTTGAAAAATCTTGCAGTGGAAGTTCCCTGTATATGAAGAAAAATGTTTTCTTGTGAAGCCAGAAAAGCCTGAAGTCTCTAGAAAACATTTAGCCACAGTCTTCTTCAAAGTGGATAAACAGTTATCTTTAAGACAACATTTTTGTGATCTTTCCTTATTGCAATGAACTAATGGAGAGAAAGGGTGGGAGGAAAAAATTAGGAAAATACCAAAGTGGCAGAAGTATGTGGGATCTGGAAAGCAAGTGTGGGCACCAGGGCTGGAGAGGACACCTGGGAAAGGGAGTGAGCACATCTGAACAACGAAATCGGAGTTAAGGGGTGAGCTCATATGCACATCCCAGCATGGGAACTGTAATGCTGAGTAAATCTCACCACCCCAGAAACCTGAGAAGTAAATGAAGCTGGGAATATGGAAATTGGATTTTTAGGTTTCTTCTCCCTTCAATCAGGAGGAATCAGTAAGCCAGATGCTACAGGTACGACAAGCGTCAGAGGCCATTTCACTTAGAATCTGAGCAGGAGCTTCTCTGTGCTCTACAGCACTTCCTGAGACTCTCACCACTGCCCTTTTTGTTAGAGGTCCACCCTGGACTCATTAGCTTAACTGTGTGTAAGATTTTGTCCTACCATTATCTGTAAGTCAGGGCGTTTCTGATCCATTTCTTTTACTTAATACATCCCTTTCATTGAAACTCTTTATTCCTGTACTCAGCTACTTGCTTCCCAAACCCCAGCATCCCAGGCAGATAACAGTATCCAAGAAGCATCATTAATCCCTCCTCCCTTTGGTTCTCCACAACCAGTTACATAACAGTATCCTCAGACACACTGTGCCTTTTGAGCAACCACTGCTCTGCTCTCTCCAAGATTACAGTTTTAACTCCACCAAAAAGTCAGCCTAGCAGTCAAGTCCTCACAGGGTTCTTCATGTCAGCAAGGACAGATGAATCTGAGCTGCTTGGTTTATTCTCCCTCCCCTCACACCCATCTAGACAAAGAGAGAGCAATTCTCCTCTCCCTCTCTCACACAAGCAGAGCCTGTTACACATGCCAGCGCATGGCTGAGGACATCCCAGACGACCACGCAGCATCCAATCTGGCTTCTAAGCTTGTAAGCAGTAAACAGTTGATTTATTTTACCTTTGTTTCCCTAAATTTTCCAAACTCATCTCTAAATCCAGCACTAGGTCAGCCCCAGCATCTCCCCTGGAGCCATCAGCCTACAGCCTTGCCTATGGACAACCCCGATGAGATCTGCAGGACAACCTGACGTTCCCCAGCTCACTGCCTTCCCCTCGAGGAGCATGAGCTCCCCACCACCTATGAAAACAAATAAATACATACCCAACTGCACTTCAAATTATCTTGGGTTTTAAGAATCCCCTGTTACCTCGATAATTATTTCTCTTTCACACTGCTTTAAAATATAGCTTAGAGTTCAGCAATCAAGTCTTTCCCTGCCAACTCAAAGCCAGCTTGAAGCACGTTTTTCTGCTGTGCAGCTTTAACCACTCTGGCTATAAAGCCACCAGAAGGTTTTGCTCCTTTTCTTCAGGAAACATGAATTTACTGTAGTCTTTTACTCCTTATTTTCTCCTCCTTCATAAAGATCACCTCGATCTTTTGTATTGCATAACGGCAAGCCTCTCCCTTCTCGTCAGCCTCTAACAAGGATGGTTATTTAAAACACTTAAGTATATTCCTTTGATTTGTACATTAGTATTCACTAGGCAGGAAAAAAAAAAAAGACAAAAATGGGATTTGCTTTAATGCGGTCTCATCTTCTTGTTTATTTCTTATTATTTCCACCCTGTGTAACTATGTAGGTCAAAAAGACAAAATTAATTTTAGTGCATCTGTCCTAACACCAGTAACATGTAGGTTAGATGGCACTGGTGCTAGGTGCGCTGGATGGGAACACAGCTCCATTAGCTCCCTGAACTGGAATCACTTCGACCCACTTATTAAACTTCAGTTTTACAGCCAACATTCCATAATCTGCTTATAACTGCATACCTGATCTTGTCAAAATTCTCTTGATGCTCCTAATTCCCGGCCTCCAGCACCCTCAGACAATGCAGAAGCCAGACTAAGACCACAGCGGGGTGTGAACAGCAGATGACAGCCAAGGAGGTGACAA
Source organism: Brachypteracias leptosomus (assembly GCA_013401335.1). Taxonomy (NCBI): domain Eukaryota; kingdom Metazoa; phylum Chordata; class Aves; order Coraciiformes; family Brachypteraciidae; genus Brachypteracias; species Brachypteracias leptosomus. The sequence goes on from VYZX01023018.1 coordinate 137,008, forward strand.
CACACATTGGGTTGGCATCACCAGCTGTAGCTCTTACAGCTCAGCCTGGAAACCTGTCCTTTCTGTGCAAAATGGATTTGCAGCAATATTTAGATTATTTCCTGCTAAAGGCAATATATCTCTGAGTGCTTCCTCAGGGCAGGCTAGGCAAAAATGTGGCTGGCAGAAATGCACAGAAACCAGGGAGATCCACCATCACCTGCCACCTTTGAAAGTTGCCAACTTTGCCAATTCAACATGAACCCAACCCACATTGGCTGGCACAGGCAGTCCCAAGATCATTCCCTACGCATTTTGCTAAATAAATAAATAGAAATATTGTGGGAAAAGTTTTCAACAAAATTTGATTTAAAGTCATTTTGAAGGTAGAAAACCCCCCAAACTGTAAGGATGTAAGTCCCTTTCTTCCCCTTCTGCCACTTGGATGTACTTGAGCAAGAAACTACCCGACTTATTTCCCTCCCATACAAGCAGCCCCAGAAGCTTGAGAAGGAGAGCAAGTCGTGCTGGAGCCCAGCACCTCCTCTCCTTGGGGAAGTGGGGAGCAGCTCAGACCCAGCACCTCCGTCTGAGCACTCCCACCACAGAATCCCAGCATGGTAGGGGTTAGAAGGGACCTCTGGAAATCACCTCATCCAACCCCCTTGCTCCAGCAGGTCACCCTGAGCAGGGTGCCCAGGTTCGCGTCCAGGCACCTTTGGAATCGCCCCAGAGAAGGAAACTCCACAGCCTCTCTGGGCAGCCCAGGCCAGGCTCTGCCACCCTCACAGCAAACAGGTTTCTCCTCCTGCTCAGATGGAACCTCCTGGGTTCCAGTTTGTGCTGTTGCCCCTTGTTCCTGTCTCTGGGCACCACTGACAAGAGTCTGGCCCCATCCTCTTCCCCCCCATCCTCTAGCTGTTGATCAGCATTGATCAGATCCCCTCTCAGGCTTCTCTTCTCCAGCTCAATAGCCCCTGATCACACGTTATTCTAACCCTCTGGGTGGTTGAAAGAGAAAAGCTGGCACAAAGGACAGTATGTTCCCCTCTGGGATTACCTCTGTTCATTTCTAATGAACTTGAAAAGACTTCTCCAAGCCAGCTGTCTGACCTGTTTACCGCTTCCCTCTGAACAGGCTGCAAATTCAGTATGTGTCACACCCCATTCATTTCTGTTTTCCCTCAATGAGCTCAGATTTATCTGAATTATTGCCTCATTTGCAGAAAACAAAGATATTATTATGAAATGCAGTTCTGAAGGAGAAAGGCTTTCTGTGGATGAGTGAGAAATTCATGATCTGACAGAAATCCAGATTCAATAGTCTCCTTGTAGGGAAAAACTCAATGCATCATTTTTTGATCAATTGTACTTTGAAGTAATTTTCTTATTTATGGTGACTGAGAAGACACTTGAGCTAGAAAAATAATTCATGTTTGTTTGCACAGACAAAACCAAATTTAATAATGCAGCCTTTTTTAAAATAAAGTCATGCATTACAAAAAGTGCATTTAAAGTCATTCTTCGTAGAAAACTCACAGCATGAACTCCAAAGTGCTCCTTTTCTTACTCTTAAGTGAAAAACCATCTCTAGAGTTTATGTGATAGACTACATACTCCACTAAAAAAAATAACCAGTACCTGAATTTCTGATGCAAGTCAGGAGATTTCTCCTACTAACTTAGATTCATTGATGCCAAAACTTCCACTCAGCTCCCCAGGCCCAGATCAAGGTCCTAGCAAAGCTGCACATCAACATGTGAGAAGATGACTACTACTACCACGGAATAAAAATTACTTTTGCCTGTCCAAGGGGCTGTTGAACACAGATTTGTGGGAGCCAGAAGATGACACATGGGAATTACTGAGGAGAAATTTGGGTCTCAGATACTTCATGGCAAGAGAGGAACTCTCTTTGGGAATTTTCAGCCCCTTGTTTTAAAGGCAGTGGAAGTATGTGGAAGGAGAGGAAAGTTAAAGGAGCTTTTTCACCAAGACTATCTTCTGAAATTCCTTTCAAAAAACATAACCTATAAATACAGTACATTACAGTGTCTGAATATTCATCTTGCAACAACAGCGGTTACCCCAAGTTATTTGGATTCTCACTCACCTGATAAGAACATGCTCCTTCCTCCATGCTGCTCCTCACTGCCCTTCTGCTGATCCTCTCCTACCACTCTCAGCTCCCCACCCAGCCAGTTCCTCTCCCATTTATCATCTTCCTCATTCACCTCCTGATCAATCCCATCTGTGTCTCCTTAATTCACCTCCATCTCCTATCTGCTTTAGCCCTCCTCCTTCCTTGAACACATACTCTGGGCCATTCCTTTTTTCCCTTGCCTTTTTTCTTTCCTAAACGGAATTAACTTCCTCCTATACCGATATTTTAATCCTTTCAGTTTTAGACCCAGTTTTATCAGTAAACAGCAACAGGTGCTTAAGAACCGTCCTTTTCTTAATCTGTAAACTTTCATTACCTGCCAACACCTTCACCTGGCAAGGAGAGATCTCACCATGCTCTGAAAACAAACTAGAGTTGTCACAACCCACTATCCCTTCAAGAGGAAGAGTTTTGCCTTAGAGATGCTTGGAGCAGCGTGGGGGATGTCAGGAAAATATTGATCCCTAGAAGAAAGGAGGGAGGAAGAGGAGTCATGTCCCATCAAAGAACACTCCCTTCTCCCCCATTGTGTGGATGATTTTGAGGCCGTGGCTCTCACAGGGACTTAAATTATCCAAGTTCACTGCACAGCTCTCACAGATTGTCTTAAATGATCAGAGGCAATTCACTTAATCTGTTATGCCTCTCAGTTTTCCATCTGCAAGAGGGAGATAATACATCTTTCCTCCAATTCCTTTGTTTTTTTTCCTGCTTAGATGGTAAATTCTTTCAAGCAGGGACCATCTCATTGTGGCTTTAAACAAAGCCTTGAAGAACCAGTTTGGTTTGGGGCCTTCCAGTCAGTGACAACCCCCACCCCAGACAACCCCACCCACAGAAAAATAAACAAGCTGGCACCCAACCAGGCTTCTGCCTGTTCTTCTTGGGAGCAAACAGCATTTAGATGCTTTGTTTACCTTCCCTATGGCCTTAGAAATTGCTTTAAGAATTATTTTTCTGCTTTCTTATGACTTTAAATAAAAAACAAATTATGATGACATTGAAAATGCATATATATATATATTGAATTTTTTATATTTTTATGTGCGTCCTGAATTTAATTTTGCCCAAAAATGCTTTTAGGGGATTTGTGTAGTTATTTTAATAGTCCTAATTTTAAAGCCATTTGAATGTATTTATGCACCTTTAGACCAAACTCATTCAGGCATTCATACCACAGTAATGAATTGTATGACAGCAATGTATACACAGAAAGAAATCCTTCCTTTTTGTAGAGCAGACATTAGCACTGATTTATAAATTCAATAGTTAAGTTCATTGGCATGCATACAGTCAAGGGACCTTTGTTAAACTAGGACATTTGATGTTAACTATGTGAGAAGATGCACGTCAAGAAAGTCTTTCCTATTTTAATGTCAGCAAATTAGAAACATTATAATGAATTCCAATTTTTCACATCTCTCATCAAAGCCTTTTGAAAAAGGTCAGTATCTGAAGTTGTTATTTTAAAATGCCTCCTGCAATTGGCCTTGCTGTGGTAATTACAAGGAAGGTTCCCATAGCAAGTGTAACACCAGAGCAATCCTGGGGGACTCTTTGTACTCCTGATTGTCAAAAAATTCCAGCATCTGAAGGAAAAAATGATGCATTTCATCAGCAGAATGAGTATGATGGTCACAGTAAGCATTATATAAAGTATTTACATTTCATGCTTTCTCTGAACTGGGAGATCCCTAAAGTCTGGGGTAGCCCCAATATGCTGAAAAGATTTATTTTTCACTTTACATTTTCAAAGTACTCCTCTAGGTTTTTCTATTTGTTTTTTTGTTTAGACACAACTATTCACTGAATTTGACCCACATTTCCAAAAGGTTACACTCTGCTGCCTCTGCTTTTCTGCTGTGGTGACTCCCAGCTGCAAGAGCTCACTCAGATCCCAGCTTTTCATCTCTCCATTGCTTATTCAGATTCCATCCCAGCCCCAAGAAATCCAGAGCTGCTGCCATCCCAGGGATGTTTGATGGCTATGAATAATAGTGAGTTCATGCAGAATAATAATTAGCATCCCGCCTCCAATAGAGTGATTTTTCCAGCTTCATGCCCCTCCATCTGAGCTGCTGGTGCAGAGAAAGCTTCTGTAGAGGTGATGCCAACTGGTGACTGCATCGGTGACCACGGTGAGGATGCTCCTACTGCTGCTTTACCCAGGTAAAGCCAAAGGAAACCCATCCACAGTTATTTGGCTCAAATCATGGAGCTTCTGCAGTGTAGGAGCATAAGGAGTGCCAGGAACATCTGCTCAGCCTGCCCATGTTAAGGACCAGGAGTGGTCAGGGTTACCCATCTGACCTGCTCTGCCTTGGGAGCATCTCACTTCCCCCCCCAAATAGAACTGTTTGGTACTTGCTACAAAGAAAATCCACCTCCAGATCTTCTTGAAGCATCTCTTTCCATGCTCCCAAAAGACTTCATATCTGCTCGGGTCCTGTAGCAGCCCTGTGAGGTTAAGAGAGGGTTTCCTCTAAGAAACTTCTGCCTTCTGACCAAGAAATAACAGTCCCTGAAAAATAACTCCCAGATATTCAATCTACATCTAAAAGTTGGGTTCAACCTTTCTTTATTACAGTTGCAAAACCCCTTGTTACCTAATTCAGATCAAGTAACAAAGCTGCACTTCCAATGATTGTAACTAAATGCAGTTAACTTTAAAAAATCACTTTTACAAACAGAGCAGATTTATCTGGATTTAAATTTGAGTTCCTGCACAAAGACTTAAGAACAGGTTCCTCCCCATTATTCAATTTAACAATAATAATAAAAACCTCCATGACAACTGTAACAAAAAGACTCTGATAAAGCCTGAAACCTTTTTGATAATGAAACATACAATTTCCCTGTTTGAAGCATAATTCCCCGGAGAACATTTTAAAAAAAGATATAGAACTGTCGGTTTAATACTGTTAATGTAAAGAACTGTGTATGAGAAGAGTCCGTGTAAAAAATAGACTTTTGGAGAAGCTAGAGAAAAAATAGTGGGTGGGAGAGACGAGACAAGTTAAATGCAGTGTCTCATTAGGACAATTATAGGAGTCAATAAAAACGGGCAAAATTGGAGAAGATTCACTAGGCTGCTCAGTTCAATTTCCATTTAATTCAGAGACAGAGGTCAACTACAGCCAGCAGTCAATTCATTCTCCTCCTAGGGTGGAGACGACTTCACCATGCTGGTAACTACCTTTTCTTCTCTTGCCATCTAAGTACACCTTTTGTTGGATCATGACAGCAACTCACCATCTCAATGCTTTTTAAAATAAGTCTGTGATCATGTCTCCATAATGTACTTTCAACAACATTAATTAAGAGCAGAAAAACTGTCAGGTAAGAAACAGTAACTCGCATTAATTAAGGTTAGTCCTACTCTTACTCAATTCAAGTCTTAATCTTCCAAATTGCCTCATCGATACCTTATCATCATAATGCCAGAGAGGAATTAATGCACTGAGAGGATGTCAACTATTTGAAGAGGATCAAACACTTGGGATGCCAAAAGAACCAGCCCAAGTGCTGGATTAGTGAACTAAATACAAGAGAGAGTCGAAAAGTGCAAATCCATCAATGTGATAGGTCCACGTGGCATTGACGGGATTCCAGAGCACATGAATGATCCTTATGTCCTCTACTTCACACCCCACATGAGTACAATTTTTTGCTATGTAAGATTTTAATGAGACTGCAAGAGCTTTTTGTACTAGTATTTTTAAATCAAAGAGCATGAGACCTCTTTATTTTTACCACATCTACCTTCACTTGTCAAAGCACCAAAATCCACGGAATCAAAATTTAACAATTGCTTCTACACATGTTGGGTTTTTTTTCAAGTTTAGGATCTTTCCCCTCCTGGAGAAAGTTTTGAGAAATGTCCTGAACATCTTATTTAGATCTTTGTAATTTTACTGCCATTGCCATTGTCTTTGCATGATGTTTTATAATCCTAGCTCCTGGAGCCATGAGAATTTACACTTCTATTAAAATAAATGCGTTAAAACTTCATGTTTTGAGTTTTGAGCCTTTTGGGCAGGCCCATGTCTGCAAGTTTTTTAAAAAATCTGGTTTTAAGTGGTTTTTTTCTGACTTCATTTTTTACAAAAAATGTCAGTCCCCAGAATCTGAAGAGTGTGATCACATCTTAAATAAAGTGTGTGATCACATGTCTCCTTTTATCCAGACAGCTCCATTTGTTGCTTTTTCCAGTGCAGTGCTCCTGTCTCATCAGGCCCTGGTAGATGCTTTTGGGTAGACACATTACCAGCAAAGCTGTGATCCCTGCTCCCCAGAATAATGTTCTTGTCAACAAGGTGTGAATTTACAAACTCAGTTGGAGATACATAATGATAAAATGCAAAGTAGGGGGGGGGAGTCAGCTAATTAGCCCGAGGAGCTCATTTTAAGACAAAGAAAAAACTAATACTACTACAACACATTTGCCTGTTCTTAGGATCCATCCCAGTAATACCCAAATCTCGATGGGCTGGATTTTCATAGTGCTTAGTGCTCAGCACTTCAAACTGACATCAATGAGCTGGTCCTAACAGAGCTCCACTTACATCTTTGAATCTGCAAAAGCAAGTTTTTCCTCCTGACACTTCAGGGATAAGGTTTCTTTCACGGAAGTTAAAGATATCATTGATTCCCTTTTTACTGCCAAGAAAAAGGCACTAATCTTGAAGCTGGGGTTAAAACTCACAGCTCTGTGTTCATCCACACCTCCCTTGGTTCATGCTCAAAGCTACTTTAGAAACAAATATTAGCTAGTGCAGAAACCAGGTTTCACCACAACTCTTCCCATCTACCATCATAGCTGTTGACAACACCAGCACATCCTTCTGTCCAAAACCAATCAAGGTAATAATACTTAATTGCCAAAATAACCAGCTCATTCTTCTGACCAACTGGGATTCTCAAGCCAAGTGGTCACCAATTGGTGACCTTTTGGTCACCAATCCTGGCAGAGATTAATCCGTGCTAAAAGTGGACAGGATTGTCTTTCATGTGAGAAGACACTTCACTCTGTTAGTCTTTGTTAGACAGGATTTCTCTTTTTCCAAAGCGGCAGATGAAAACGTTGGGTTGGTTATTTATGGGCAGATTTTGTGTTCATCTCTGAAAGGCAATGAGCAAAACCCAAAGGGAAGGGCAATCTCTGCACTTCTGCTGACAAATTAACTCCAGCCAAAATAACCAGCTCTTTGTGCACTGTCATTACAATAATTTGTATATTTTTAGTATTACACTGGCAGTTAGAAGCTCCAGTTGAGGTCAAAACCTTGCTGGACAGCTTTCCAGACACATGTACTTAGGATAGTCCTCGTAGTGAAGAATTTATACTCTATACGCAAATGAGCATGCTGAGTTACACCCTCATTTCTGTGACAGGCTATATTTTATAGGTCAAAAAAACCCAAATAATGTCTTCCAAATATTTTTTGTATATCAGTGATGCCTGGAATGATGATAACTTTAAAAAAAAATAGGTAGAGTGCTTTGTGGGCTGCTAAGAAAAACAGATTCCTATTGTACCACATTTTGCTTAATTTATTTGAGTACTAGGATAGAGATTATGGGGTGGGGAAGCAACCTGGAGATCAAAGGATTTTTTTTCTTCTTTTTTTTGCTGTTCTGACAATAAACTTGCCAAGTTCAAGCAGCTCCGGAGAGCTCCTCCACACCCAAGCATAAGGACTAGCTAGGTCCTGCTCAATCAGCAGACAGTGCTATGGAACTGCTGCCCATCCCTTGGATGCAGAAGGCAGTGGTGAGACCCATCTGATCAGGTATTATCTAATCCAGGTCCAAAAGATTTCATATGATGCAAGTTTTTACAAGGTAGAGCAAGCCAAAGAATCACAGAATTGTTATATTTGGAAGAGACTTTTAAGATCATCAAGTCCAACCATTAACCCAGCACTGCCAGGTCACCACTAAACCACGTCCTACAGAGAAGCTGGTTTTGTGCTTGACCATCACATCTGGTCCAGCCACCAGCAGCCCCTCACAGCATGCAAAAGTTCAAGTCTGAGGGAGTTCTTTGTCCAAATTAGGAATAAAAATAAATTTGATAAGGAGAGACATCTGAGAGCAGTAACTTTGCTCCCACCCGCAGCTCTCCACCCCAGCTGTGCTCATAGCTCTCCATCCCTAGCACAGCTCAAGGTCCATTAGGACCAATTCCTGTCTGTCTGAGTGCTGTGTACCTTCAAGTCCATTTTTTCCCTGGTTTCTATTTTTAAAATTACTGTTTCTTATACGAGTATTTTGTTCAGTGCAGTGACAGGCTGTCATTTAGCCTGACTATGCCCCTTCCCTGCGGTAAGTGTCCCAGGTAATTCACAAAGCACATAGAGACCTTCCTTAAAGGCTCTCTATAAGGTAAGCTGTAGGTTTTCCATGGAGCCACCAGTTCCTGTATCATCTACTGTCCAGTGTCACCAGAGGTATGCCATGGACCATGAGAAAATGCTCACAATACAAGAGGTGCAAAGCATCCCTATGGTGCCCACTGGTCAACCAAGTTCAATGTGGATTTAGCCAAAGCAAACTGAGGAACTGACCCTGCAAACGTAGACCATGGGAAGAGGATCACTCAAAGGGCAGTGAGAAGGACGATCACAAACAGAAGGTTTTAGAAATTCACTGCAACTTTAATTTTCACCATTGAAACACTCTCCAAAAGACCATCACCAGTTAAAAATCAAATGTCTTATTAAGTTTTACAGTAACAATCAATATAATGATTTGGTTTTCATAGGCTGGGATAAAATGAAAATGGGAGGAACTAGAAATGTACTTTATTTCCATTTACTGGCTTTGAGGGCCCCCAGGATCTCCAAACCCCCGGGTGCATTTCCACCAAGTAACACCACAGCAAAACAACGCTACAGCCCAGGCTCCATCTGACCTCATAGCAAACCACAGAACTGCCAAGAAACTTTCAGCATACCAGGTAAAATGCAAAGCCTAGAACTGGGAGGTAAACTGCCCAAACCTTGGTGCAATTTTATTTCATTAAATAACTGGCATTTTTAATTTTTCTTCATGGAGCACGTTAAAAAAAAAATCTCAGTCAACAAATATGCCAAAAAGATTCATGAACAGTACAAACATGGTTCAATTGAGAAAGATCATGTTTTCTCCCGGCTATGTGTTTAAACTATACCTCATTATTTTTATTATTTTTAATGTGTGCCGTATTTATTACAATTTAAGTGATAAGATTTAGCGTGCTCTACTAAAGTAGTAGGAAAGACAAAAGGACCAGTTCTTTGCTAGCTCAATGATACCCTTATAATGGCACAAGAAATAAAACTTCATTTCATGAACCCAATAGCATCTTATCTAAAATTCACCCTGGAGATTAGGATCAACTGTCAGACCAATTTTCCAGGCTGCTCAGGAACTGAGCAAGGCTCAGCAGAGGGAGGGGAGAGGGAGAAGCACACATGTTCCTCGCTAAAAAATTCAACTGGAAAAAGGAGCAAAAGGAAAAACAATGCAATATGTATAAATAAGCCATCGCATAAAAATGTATATAACCATTTGCTGCACTGAGGTGCCACAAATCAGCCAGCTCACCCCATGGAGCAGTTTGTATTTTTGATAAACTGGTACAACTTTTTCCATAGTTTTAAAGCATGAGTGATAGACCTTGACTGCCTCGTGGCTGCAGCACGTCCTTGCTTGCAAACCACAGAATGCTTTGGGTTGGAAGGGACCTCAAAGATCATCTAGTTCCAACCCCCCTGCCATGGCAGGGACACCTCCCAATAGACCAGGTTGCTCAAGGCCCCATCCAACCTGGCCTTCAACACATCCAGTGATGGGGCATCCACAACTTACCTAGACAACCTGTGCCCGTGTCTCATCACCCTCAGAATGAAGAACTTCTTCCTAATTTCTAATTTAAATCTCTCCTCTTCCAATTTGAACCCATTACCCCTCGTCCTATCACTACATGCCCTCAAATATGCAAACATGTCCTGGTATCCATCAGAGGAGCCCTAAATCTGCCCCAAAGCCCAGCTCAAACTCTGCACATGGCATGTGCACTAGGGCTGGTCAGAGTTTTGAGCTGGGATCAACTGCTGGGTTATGAAAACCAGGAAAGAGTCATTAGATATGTAAATATTAAGCACAGGACTACAGACCAGATGCAAGCTCAGAAACAAACATGGGCTTTACTTCACACACATGCATTTATCAGAAACACAGCCATACAATAACACACATTTGAATAAGGAATTATTATTCCATGAGCAGATGGATTTCTTAGAGAGCAGCAGCCTCGCTTGTTTCAAGCAGGACATTTTAGAGGAGAGTTATCATGAGCCTCATTCCTCAAGGCTTTTGTGCTTAGAGGTATTTATTTCCTTCTGAAATGTAAGAAGATTCTTCCTGAGAAAATCAGCACAGGGTTTGGAGGCTTTTTTAATAACAATTTGATTCTCTAGCAAAATACATTTATCACAGGTGGGAGAAACTATATTTGTGATTTCTTTCATTTCTTCGTGGATTTAATGCCCTTCACAGTCTACAATATCACAAAAATACTCGCAAAGATGGAAAGCTGCCTTTGAATAGACATCAGCACCTCTGCAGCCCAGCACACCACCCATCCAGGCTCATGTTGAGATGTGTTACAGAACTCAATGTGTTACAGACTTACCCCTGAGGCCAATGGGATGAGGCTCAACAAGGCCAAGTGCTGGGTCCTGCCCTTGGGTCACAACAACCCCCTGCAATGCTCCAGCTTTGAGGCAGAACAGCTGGAAACTGCCCAGCAGAAAAAAAACTGGGGGTGCTGGTTGAAAACCGGCTGGAGATAAGCCAGCATGTGCCCACATGGCCAAGAAGGCCACCAGCATCCTGGCTTGGATCTGCACTAGTGTGGCCAGCAGGACTAGGGCAGGGATCATCCACCTGGACTGGGCACTGGGGAGGTCACACCTCGAATCCTGGGGTCAGTTTTGGGCCCCACACTCCAAGAAGGACATTGAGGGGCTGGAGCGTGTCCAGAGAAGGGCAACAAAGCTGGGAAAAGGTCTAGAGCACAAGTCTTGTCAGGAGCAGCTGAGGGACCTGGAGTTGTTGAGCCAGGAAAAAAGGAGGCTCAGGGGAGACCTTCTTGCTCTCAACTCCCTGAAAGGAGGTTGGAGCCAAGTGGGGTTGGTCTCTTCTCCCAGGGAGCAAGCAACAGTACAAGAGGAAACAGCCTCAAGTTGCACCAGGGGAGGTTTAGCTTGGATATTAGGAACAATTTCTTCCTCAAAAGAGTTGTCAAGGCCTGGCCCAGGCTTCCCATGGCAGTGGTGGAGTCCCCATCCCTAGAGGGGTTTCAAAGCCTTGGAGATGTGGTGCTGAGGGACATGCTTTAATTATGAGTTAACATGGCATTGCTGGGGTAATGGTTGGAGTCAATGATCTTAAAGGTCTCTTCTAACCAAAACAATTCTATGATTCTGCAGCAGTCCTGGACATCCTACATAAAGCCTGAAGAAGTCAAGTCATTTCTCCGTTTCCACATATCTAGTTTAGATAACCAAGTGAAAACAAGCTGGAAGTCTCCAAGGGCTGATGCCACCATGGTTGCTGCAGGCAGATGAAAACTAATTTTGTGTCACCTTCCGAAGTCTTGTAGAGTACCCAAATCACTTCACATCAGACACTAACACCCTAGCATAGGAAATGTTTTCAAACAGGGGAACAGGAGGGGAACTTCCAGTTGCCACAGAATTGCTGGGGAATCAAGAGATCAAAATAGGCTTTCATAATTTTCAAAAATCCTTCACTGTAGCAGTGGTATATGCACCTTTAAAAAAAATTTCCTTTACATGACTAATACCCTGGGATCTTCTGTACTGCTGTCAGATAGAAAAGCTACAAAACCACAAAAAGTCATTTAATTAATTTTTATTGTCAATATCATTTCTATGCATTCAAGTACTACCACAAAATTACCTTCTTTAAAAATCACTACAACTTCTCTATTAGCGCTGGATTTTATTTCTATAAAAATAACTTCCAGCCAAATTTGAGTTGACAGTTTCCCTTTAACTTTTGATTTATTCCTGCCATTTTTTTATTAAATGGGATTTGGCCTTGATCCTACCTATTAGGGCCCCATCTTGATGGGATCAGCACAGGATACAACTCCAGGCACTTAGTCTTGTCTCTGTAGCAGCAAGGCACTAGCCCAATAAAAGCCGGTGGTGATGCTCTCTAGGCTCTTAGGAGCTGTAGTTACATTCAAGACAACAGAAGAAGTTATTGGTTTTCAGCTATTAGTTTAATCTGTATCTTGTTGCTTCATATTCATCTTTTCATTACATGACCATGCATCTCAGCATACTCAATGCCCTAAAGATCACAGAACTGGGGAACGTACCCATTTCCAAAAGGAGTAAATATATAGAAAACATACAGCTGGTGTATGCTGTCAGAGCTCCACCTCAATCCATCAGCACTGAACTTGACCCCAACCATACTGAATTACTTTTAAAGTAAATAAACCCAACTACACCCTCAGCCCTCATTAATCAGGAATAGGTGGGTGGTCCTCTGGGAAGTCATGGTCCCAACATATCCTCATGTGAGGGTGGGAAGGGTTATCCCTGCAAGGAGGGATAGAAAATGCAAGAGAAACAAGTGGGAAAGACAGAAGGAAAGTAACATTAATAATACTCCAAAGAGACCTTTATCATTGAAACAGGCTGCCCAGGCATGTGGTGGAGTCACCATCCCTGGAGGTGTTCAAAAAATGAGTAGGTATGGCGCTTCAAGACATGGTCTAGGGAGATGTCAGGATGAAGGGTGGACTTGATGATCTTTTCCAATCTAAATGATTCCATGATTCTATTATCAGCTCCATTTTATACACAATAGGAAGGATGGGAAGGCCTAGGCAACACAGGTCATTCTGGGTGCATCAGCTGAGATGGAAGTTCTGAACTTTGAAGTTTTACAGAGAAATCAGCAGCGAGCCCTGGACACAACCAGAATATATGTTGGAGCTCAAGAGAGGTGGTTACGGATCTGAGTGTCACAGAAAATTCGAATGCTGAAGGCTGTGGAATCAATGGAGAATGTAACACAGTGAATATTAAACACAGTCTTGTCCTTGAGATACATGAGATACAGGCTGATAGGTGGGATTCAATCAAGTTGCCTTTGATTTTTTGTTTGTTTTAACATGGAAGTTAAGTACTGGGATACATGGGATACACTGTCCCAACTCAAGATGAGCATCAGAGATCTATCAAACATCCAGGAGCTTATCCTGGAGAAAAAGATGATCTTTTTTTCACTTTTAAATTAGAGAATATACACTTATACCTATCCTCAGTGCTTAAAGGATGTTACGTGGGGTCTTGTATTACTGAGATTAAACATTAGTTGTCTCCTTGTGTGACCCCCTCTGAAGCCGGTGTGGCCTATACATGATAACATCATCTATGGTGCAACTGGCACCTCTGTATCTCCATTTGCATTTTATCTCTAATCTATCAAGCAGCTCTTTGGTTGTTGTTGCTGGAAATAGAAGCTCTTAGGGCCTAAATCCTCCATTCTCATAGAAGAAAATTTCCTGCTGCCCCCTTCTTCTGGATATATTGAACATGCCAACAGCTGGAGATCACAATCCTGCAAAGATGTAAATTTCTCCAGTGTCACCAAGTGCTGCGATACGTTTCCAAAGCAATTGCATTCAGCTTGTACTGTGTACAAAAATACCATGCATATAATTATGAGGCTGGATTTAATGACATTGAAACAAATCTCCATTCTGATGAATGCGTAATTACTGTTATTAAAATATTTATGAAATAATAAATTTATTAGAAAAATCTTCGACACGTGAGCTTGCAGAATGCTTGCTCTGCACAAATTCTGAAATGGCAGCTGAGAAAAACTTATAAGGCACCAACCCAGAGCATTTCCATCTGAGCAGATGTAGGCACAAAGGTCTCCTGAGCTCCTGAACCCTCTGGCCTCTCTAAAGATGCTGAATAGAGAGAACTGGGATTTCATTATTTTCCTCATTCAGGAAATTTTCAGTTCTTTAAACAAAGGCTACTGTGGAAGCAAACTTCTCTTGGGATTATTCTTGGTTGTTTTTTAACACAGGTAGTCTAGACTGGAAATGAATCACTGGGATGAGACAGAATTGAAAATAACCACCAGTGCCCATCCTGACCATTGGAAATTTCAGCAAATGTCTGTAGCCTGAATCAGAGTGAGATGGAGTTTCACAAGTCGTAGCTGAGTGTATGTTAATCTTGTGGATCCATCTCTCCCACTAAAGCATTCAAAACCTCTACTTTTGGCACCTAACTTCCAGCATAGAAGGGGGAGCTGAAGTCTTGCTTTAGGAAGATTTCTACTGCATCCCATGTTGCACTCAAGTGTCAGAGCCTGCTGTGAAAGTACAGCTTAAACAAAGCCAGGAGAATTTCCAGCAAAGAGGATAAAAGCTGACTATTAAGAAGAAAAAAAAAAGGTCTTTCACATAAGTTGCAGAATATTCTTCAGAAAAGTTTATAAAAGAAGTTAGCCAAGCATCAGCTATGACTAGCCTAGTGACATGGGCCCCATCTCCTATCACGACTATGGAGAATCACCACTGAGGAATTGGGAGCAGGAGCCACATCAATAACCTCTGCTCCCAGAAAATGAGAGGGGAGCACCCAAGGTGCCAGAGCAGGAGGTCAAGGGTATGGTACCAGGAAAGGTATGCCTGAAAGTGTCCAAGCAAATCAGCCAGATCCCCATCCAGCTTGCTGCCTTCCCACCAACATCGGCCAGTGCTGAAGCACCCAAACAAAATGCTGGAAAATTGTGCTAAGACAAGCACATGTTCCCATCCTCTACAATCTTGGATTTATAGTCCTATTTATATATGGACATTTGAAGTGCTGGGGCCTGGGATGTGGGCTCCGAGTTGGAGTTGACCTATGGATGAGTCACAACCCAGCAATGTGTCTTGTTCCCCAAGTGGTTTCAGGCCCCAGAGACAGAACCTGGCCCACCTGTGTGAGGCCCTGCCTGCCCCCAGGGGATCATGGTTGGGGTGGTGGGCGAGGCTAGAGATATACCAACCAGGAACCCACCAGACTGTGAGAAGCGACAAGGAGCTGATCAGTTTGAAGAGAGTTCCTGTGGAAGAGAGTTCCTGTTGGGGGCAGCTTGCTGAGCTCTCTCAGTGCTGTGTTCCCCTTGGCTGATTTGAGACAGAGATGAACAAATAGATGAAGAATAAAAGATGAAGGTATGCTGAGGGGATGTTGCTGAGTTTGGTGTTGGTCTGAGGAAGAAGAGAGCTAGGAGCACAACACTTTTCTGAGAAAAGCTAGCCTTTGTATAGATATTCATAAACAGCTGCTATGAAAGTCACATGCAGAGGTTTATATTCACTTTAACACCATCATTTCTATAACCAAAATTTGGTTTATGAACAAAAAGGATGAATTCTCCAACTAGCCCTGGAAAGCCCCTATAACCACCCTACAATCAACTTTTTCACTCTTCCAGTGACAAGGGGCATTTCAAAACAGCTCCTGTAAAGGCTGAAGCACTGACAGGGAAATGATGCTCATTCCTGGGGGCTTGGACCACTGAACCCCACCAGTTCTGGGCACCCTGAGATGTTCTGGGCTGTTTGCTACACCCCACAATCAGCCACAGAAATGTGAAATCTCTCATGAAGGAAGTGGAGGTATGAGTCTGTAACAACCCACCTGAGGAGAACCTGGATCAGAGTCATTTTTCAGGACAACTACAGCTTAAGGTTTTGGCTTTGTCAGCATTTGTTATACCCGCAAGTGAAAAGCCAAAACCAGCTGTAAAGCTGTAAGAGCAAGATCTAAGGGCATATCTACAGCAGGCAGGGGAGTACAGGGACCACACCAAAGCCAGGTCCAGATTATCTGGTTTTTGAACTGGAAGCAGCAAAGCAGCTCCAGCAAGGTATTGCCCCTGGGCTATGCAAGCAGTGACCTGCTGTGTGACACCATGATGGAGCCATGTCATCTCTGGGACTCCTGTGCAGATACCAGACTTGACCTTGACTGCTTCCCCTAGCAGGGCAATGCTCTGCTGCACAGTGACCACTCTCAGCTCTTCCAGTCTGACCTTGATCCATTAGAGCAGCCTCCAAGCAGAGGCCAAGGTGACAGACACATGGCCAGTAGCCTGCCACAAAGAGAAAAGCCACCGAGCCCTGTTGTCTATCCCCTCTGCCCATGCCAGGGTTGGAAAAGCCACCCCAGCTGTTGTCAGGGGAAGACCTGCTGGTGGGCAGAGAGGTCCCACAGAGCATCCTCCTTCCAGCACCCTCTCACCTTGCACCAGCCACACACTGACCAGGCACTTCTCCCCATTTTCCATCACAGTTTCTGCTTGTCCCACCTTCACTCCCTTCCCAGGTAGGACAACCAAGCCCAAGCACAACCCGCTGACTGTACCGCTGCACGCCTTTGAGGTGGCTCTGTATTACTAAACCACTTTTCTCTATTAATCACACATCATTGATTCTTTTCAAGACCTAACATCATAATAATGCAAGACAGATGGAATGGAGAAGCCAAACAAGGAGGTGACATGACTGTCGGCTCACTGACAGCGGCAGGCAGCAAATGTGGAGGTGGGGTCTATCGTCTCCTCACCCACCGTGGCCTGGCACTGGGGACTGCCCTCCCCTTCCCAGCCTTAACAAGACGCTAAAAGACAGGTCATATATGTTTACAGCATAAATATCTACCAAAAAGTATATTTTTTTTTATATATGCAAGTATATATATATATGAAAAACACCTACATACACAAACATTTTTATAGGCAGAACCATCAGCAGAATGAAATCTTTCAACTTATGACTGCTCCTACCAGCACCCTCCACCCCCACAGGTCAGGAGATCCTTTTAACAGAAATAGAACTATTTGATGTGTCCTACATGTTCCAAGATTTGCTTCGTGCCTAGCCAGGCAGCGCAGGGCATTCCAAAGGGAAGGTCTCCCAGGTCTGCCTTCTCTACAAGGATTCCCATGGAAAAGACAAAGGGTTATGGGGACAATCTCCTGGGGAGATTCCAACTGGATGCAAGAGGAAAATTTTTCACAGTGAGAACAATCAGCCATCAGAATAATCTCCTCAGGGAAGTGGTGGATTCCTCAACACTGGGCACTGTTAAGATTCAGCTGGATGGGAGCTGGGCCAGTTTGTGTGGACCAGGCTTTTCCCAAGAAAGCTTGCACCAGAGGATCCTTGAGATCCCTTCCAACCCGGGATTCTATGATAGCCAGATGGAGACACTTGCCCCCTTAAGGTGAAAGTTTCAGCAGCCACCTCGCTGTTGACATGCTCATAGTGCTCCATCCTGCACCCTACCACTAGGTCCAGATTTGCATAGTGTTGGTGAAGGGTTGTGTTATAAAATACCACACAGGGGAGCCCAGCCACCCCACCTCAGTCCCTGCTCCATCACACTCAGCAGCTCCCAGGCTACAAAAACACCACCAAACCAGAGTCGTGGCAACCTGCGCTATGCTGTCTGTGCAAGGGTGGCACGATGGCCACCTTAGAAGAAAAAGAGCTTCTAGGCCATTCCTACACACTAATTGCTATCATTTGAGGTCTTTTCCTGATGTAGCACAGTTGCATCAAGAACTATTGAAGTTCTGTTGAAGAACTACTGAAGAAGACTAGAGTTGTGTGTAAGAACTATCCCAGCTCTGCAGGTATGAGTTACTCCAGCAAGGTAAAACACTTCGTGACTGCACGAGTGACCAGTGGCCTGGGGCAGGGCAGGGCTACCATATTTTAGCGGTCCACAGCAGGACCATGCTTCATCCTTAGCTAAATTGGTGCTGATTCAGAATATCTCAACTACTTTCAGCAGAAGGGCTTTAAAGGACCTTGTGAATCATCAGTAACAAGGAAAGCTTTAGAAATACTTGTTTTTCTTCAGACTTCTCTCTGCCTGGATACCCACTCCACCACACTAATGACCTGACTATATTGGATTCCATGCTCTCCAAACAGCCTTAATTACATGCTTCGTATCTTCCAATATTATGACAAAATCCATCATAGGGCTACGTCTGGGACAGTCAGATTGTCACTCATTGAGATTCATTTGAATATCACTATAAATAGAAATAACAACATCTGATATTGCGATGCTGAGCATTGTGTCGGATGGTTTTAATGCCTCCAAGCAAAACTCATTTAACAGAACAAAGTAGAGAATATAGTACATGCCGTTTTACAGTATTAGTGTTATGAGATTCAAACCCAGATCAATATTTCTCTCACAAAAAATTAATGCCTTGAAATGATCCCTCCATTTGTCATCCCAAAGAGGTCACCTTATTTCATTTCAGAGAGTAAATTGGGAATTTCACAGAGGTACTTGCTGAGTATCTGCTGCAGGTCCCAGCATCCCATGCCAGCCCCAATTATCTGCTAATCCTTTGCACACATAAGCTCCATCATCCCCTTCCATCCATTTCTATGGGCGAGCATCCCTCTGCTCCTCCACATGTCTCTTTGCAGCCCCTTCTACCCAACATCCACGCAGAGACACTAAAAAATAGATTAAGAGCCCAGATTATGGCTAATATTGAATTTTGCCTTGCCAAGAAAATAAATTTCACCTCCAAAACACCGTGTTCCAGAAAAATACGTTCCTAGCATTGCCAACCTGCCATTAGTAACTCCGCATGGGAACCTGCAAGTTCTCAAAGCTGGGGCTTTCCTTTGCTTTTGATTCATACAGAGGAAATAAGATTGCCACATCTATTAACTACAGCCCAATATTTCAACAAGAATACAGCAGAACAGCATGGCTCGGCTTGTTGACATGTATTAGGTGCATCAGTAGCAACGAGGACAAATATTTAGAAGCTGATGAAAATGAAAGCTTGCTGAAAAACACAAAAGCCATTATTTATGAGGGGGGCGAAGAATTGAAGTTCAGTTTCCTATTTTTAGGTTTTTGTTAAATTTCCTATAGGAATCTACTGAAAAATATAGTTTTCCTGAAATATCTTTTTTTTAAAAAAATGAATCATCGCTCCACTTCCTAAAACCAGATTGTCTTATTAAAAGTTAGAAGAGGAAAATGCAATAAACTGGTAATGAGTTCAAAATATATTAGCATCTAGAGAAAAATAGTGCTAAAGTATGTCAGTTTTCTTCCCAAACACCAGCAATAACCCGGAGTCTCCCAATGGCAGATACACTGTAGGCAATTAAATTAGCCATTTACTACCAGCTCATTAAGCTGGGTTCAGCAGGAGGGGGCTCAGTGTGAGCCTTTGGCTTTGCACCCAGAACCTGCAAATGGAAACCTTTGGGCCTATATCCCATATTCCTGCAGGAAGCTTGAACAACCAAGGAGAGAGAGAGGGATGATCAGTTTGCAAACGCTTGTGCTGTGGAGTGAAATTTATGGAAGCTGATAGGATGAGCAGCACAAAATTAATTCCAAAACAAACACTTAAGCAGCATCTCAAAATCATGGGATCACACATTCTGTGAAGTGATTCTCATACAGCCTCATCCTTCTTCACCATGTCTGTGCTGCAAGCCCAGCAGGCACAGGCACTGATCACTACCAGGAGCCAGGTTTCATTCCCAATTCCCTCAAGCCAGAAGAGACAGAAGCAGGATCTCCCCCAACACCAGCTCCAGCACCTGGAAGGCTGCAGCTCAACCAGCCACAGCCTGGTGATGCTAGCAGGTACCACCACCCTGCAACAAGGAGATGCATCCTCAGACAGCCTGGGAACACACACACCCAATCATAGAAACATAAAATCACTCAGGTTGGAAAAGACTTCTAGGATCATCAAGTCCACCCTTTTCTAAGGAAGCAGCATCCAACTCTGAGTCACACTTCTAAGCTATATCCCTTCCAAATAATCCCATTTCTTCTGGCTTCATTGTGCCTAGAGCCCAAGTCAGGGTTACAACTTTCACCTTTCTCATTTAATACCAAGGTGCTCATAGGAGGAAATACAGCCAAAAACCTCCAAGGGATAAAAGGGATGTTTCAATTTACACTCCCAATCTCGTTGTACTCCTGCTGGTTTCTAAAAAGTTCTCTGAAGGGGTTTGGTGACACTGCTACGGGCCACAGGAACCACCACTGATAAAAGCAGAAAGGCATTTAGACAAGGAAGAACAATTGTTGATTGACTATTTTAAATTACATCCACTGAGGACAGAAACCTGAAGCAGTAATTAGTTCATTATTAAAGCTTGTAATGAGAAGTTTGTAGTTCTAAGGGAGTCCGAAAATTAGTTTTCCAATATAATAATAAAAAAAAAATCAGTGTGCTGATATTCCCCATATCACACGGTTCTACTTCCAGAAAATATGAAACAATTGGCAACTTTTTTCTGTGTAGTTATTGAATTTCATGGAGTTAAGTTTGTAAGGAAAACTTCTGACACTGTGAAGTAACAATATTTTTTACAATGCAAAACTAGCAGTCTAAAAACATATTGCCTTGAGCTCCCTGATGTATTTGGAAACAGATTTCCAAATTGTTTCTGGTTCACTTTTAGAGCAGACATTTAATTTACAATCGGCATACTATTTATTGGCATGCTCTAATAGAATTGTGTTTTGAAAAAGTCACTGTTATTTGACACACTTGAATATTTATGTGTTTCTATCTCCACGGTCCACCACACATTATATTATCCCTTCTGTTGCATTAATCCCAGGCCCTGCAGCAAAAAGTCAGGCCCTTGGTGCTGGGCAGCACACCCACCCCACAAAGCCCTGCTCCCAAAATCCACGGCTTAACATGTCCAGGACAGGGATGGGGCACAACCCCTGGAGACCAGGAGCTCTGGTCTACAGAGGGACACATCAGAAAGGCCTATCCCACATGAACTCCTCCCAGGATACTTGCATCCCCACTTCTGAAGAGGATGTAGTTCAAGAACAGAGATGGAAAATTAAAGTATTCAGCCAGAGGCATCCCCCAGCTGGACCCCTTCCAAGGTACCGTTGTCCAAGTGGAAAGAGCTCGTCTGTGTTGTGTTCAAGAGTCAAACACCCAGCTGTGCTTCAGCAGATCTCAGGGGTGGGGTCTAACTTGCTGCTGAGGATGGGACCTTGGTGCATGGCTAAGATGCTCTTGAACACGTTAACTGAAGGAACTCATGGAAGGTCCCACACAAGGTTCATGTCAACGACAGCTACTGAACTTGGATATAAAGCCCCCCTTCCTCTGAACCCTGTGCTTGTGCAGGCACTTGCATCTCTCATGAGCTGCAATTTCAGAAGAGAAATCCTCCCATTCTTGGCCTTAGGAGACATGCTACCCTCAAGCGCAATTCCCGTGCCCACCTCCAATGCATCAACCCACGCTGAGTGACTCAGAGTGAGCAATGACCTACTCGGACTGTGCCTGAGCCTTGACAGCCTGGACAGCTTCACTCCAGCACCAGGAGCACGTCAGCCAGGGGCAGAGTCAGGGTTACAGCTTCCCCTGCACACAGCTGGAGCTCGGTGCCATCCCCACGGCTCCAGGGAAACACCCCCCCTTCCAACTAGTCCCATCATCTTTTATTGAAGGTGTGATTCACGAATAAGTGGGCAGGGGGAGGGACTTCTGCTTTCATCACACTGGAAAAAGCCCAAGTCTAATGTAGATCATCCTTCACATTTTTTTTTTAAAAGGAAAGCTACAAAACTTCAGGCAGCAATTACATGGATGAATTCAAACCAGAGAGCCTCAGTGCTATTTCCCCTGCTGATGCACCTGTTGGCATTAGCTGGAGATGCTCCCAAACCTCTGCACTAGATTGGGAACAGAGAGGTAAGCTGCATAGAGAGATACCCTAACTTCACATGCAGAGAGGAAGATGAACAGCTCAAATCATACCAATCCTGGAGAGAAAGCCTCTTAAGCACCAGTAGCTGGCTGAAGAAACCCCACTGTGCTCTATATGGATTTTTTTTTTTTTTCTCCCTATATTAAGTTAGAACACAAATACTTCTCTTCCAAGATACTGTCAGAGAAATGTAAA
This sequence comes from Brachypteracias leptosomus, assembly GCA_013401335.1. Lineage (NCBI taxonomy): Eukaryota > Metazoa > Chordata > Aves > Coraciiformes > Brachypteraciidae > Brachypteracias > Brachypteracias leptosomus. The sequence continues at coordinate 159,207 of VYZX01023018.1, forward strand.
CACTACGAACATTTCTTTGCAGAGGTCTCCACATATGGAAAGAGTTTTCATCTACAAAATGGTACGGAAAAAAGCCAGTTTGGGCATGAAAAAAAATGTTGAAGAACCATTCACCCACTCCTCACCACACTGCCACGGCCTGTAGAACCTACAGCAACCTATGAGAAGCAAGCTGGCTGCAACAGTCCTTCCCTGTAATATAGTATTTAGGTTAACAAGCTTTTTGTGGTTGGGTAGTTGGTTGGGTTTTTCTCTCCAATAACTTAGAGCTTCTCACCCACCCCCACACAACACTGTGGAGCTGCTTATTAGGTCCAATTCTCCTCCTCTCTCGAAATAGTTCCTTTTCTTTCTTATTTGTCTCTGGCTGGGACATGTTCTGAACTGTGTTTTGGAGGAGGAGAGGACAACAGGGAACAGTTTTGATGCATGAAAAATCTGCTTGAAGAAGGCAGAACCGAGCCGTAAAATACATATTCAGGAAAATCTCTCTCAGTATGTACCAGTTCCTGCTTTCTGGATGATTTGGTTGAAAAGCAATTTTGAACAGATGCTTAGTCACAATGCATTAAAATGCTTACATTTATGTAAATATCCCTACACGCAAAACTGCCCAGATGTCTTTATTTTCTGCAAACCCCATTACGTAACAACACCAAAGACTTTGCAGGTAACATGGCATGCTACAAAAGGCTCCCAGTGCCCAGGATTCCCTTTGGAGTGAGCTGTCAGCACCCAGGATTTGCTCTGAAACGAGATAGTGTAAAACAAGCTGCCTAATTCCAATCTCCTGCCTGGTGGAAGCCTACAACAGCTCAGTGGCTGCCGAACCAGGACTTCAGCAGAACTCCAGCACCACTCACATCCCTCCAAAGCTGATCAGCTCCAGCAGAACATGAGATCATCTCTTTGACAGCCCAGGAAAGGGGTGTTTGTAGTGCAAGAAGTCTCAAACAGAAATAGGAAGCATGCACCCAGGGATGCCAAGCTCACTCGCACACATGAGCTGCTTTCTTGGAGGAAGCCTTTCAAAACCAGGACCATGTTAGAACTGCACAAATTGTTGGAGGTTCAGCACACCACTGAAGCCAGAAGCAGAACAAGTCACATTTGAATTTGCCAAGGAAGGGGGGAGGCGAGCAAGGTTAACAAACCCAGGTCCTTCGTGTTCTTTCAGAGAAATGGACAGGACAGAGCCTGGCTGGGCAGAGCAAAGGGCAGCGATGGGAGAAGAGCATCTCTCCAGTTGCCTTGCGTGTGACAGCACCGCCAGCCAGATGGGAATAAGGAGGAACGACGGCTGCTGACAGCAGAGAGTGAATTTGCCGTGAAAACCCCACAAGTTTCCAGCTGGGAGAAGCGGGGGATCTCTCCGCCCGCTGCACAAAAATAAAAATAAACCCCACCACCACCTTCCGCATGTGAAGGCGTAGGATAGGAAGCGAGAAAACTCCGCTGCTCACGATGCATCTGGTGGCGGTTCTGTCGCTGTCACTGCACCCGCGATCGATCCCTGCCGAGGAGCGCCCGGAGCTCTCTGCCGAGCCCAGGAGGGACCCCTACACCCCCGAGGCCATCCCCACCGGCGGCCCCCGGCATCCCCTCCCTCCCGCCGCCACCTGGGAACCAAACCCCGGCTCAGCTCCGGATAGATGCCCTCTCCCGGGTTTGGGGAGCCGGAGAAGGGGCAGAAGGATGCAGCCGAGGTGTTGGGGAAGCAAGTCTCTGTGCCCCGACCGGCAGCGATGCTAAGCCCTGGCACCGTGGGGGGCACGATCGCAGCGCTCCCCGGGGTGGGGGAAGCGGAGCGGGCAGGCGCTGCAGCGCATCTCCCCAGCACACACACACACACACACACACGGTTCTTTAATCCTCTGCCGGCTCTGCTCATCCCCCGGCGCCTGCCAGAGCCGCGGCCGCCGGAGTGGAGCCGCAGCCGGAGCCCGACCAGCCGCCTCCGGTCCTCGGGACAGCCGCGCTCCCCTGCCCCTCCACCGCCCCCGTCCAACCGAGGGGGCTCGGCTAGCTCCGCACCCTCCGGGAGGGCCCCGGAAAGCGGCTGGGTGCCTGCCCAGCACAGCCCGGTCCCCACCAAGTGCCCCCGGGGAAAAGCCGCCCCGGACCCCCTGACATCTCATCCGAGAAGCCCATCCCGCTGCCTTGCGCCCGCATCTCTGCCGAGCCATATTTCTCTCTAACGCAAACCTAATCTCAATCATCTCCTTTTCCTTTTTTTTTTCTCCCCTCCTTTCCCTTCACGGATTGCTTCTTGCAAATGGGGCGATAAATCCAGAAAGTGCCACGCACCGTGGAAAAGGGAGACGGGAGAGGATGCTGAAACAGAGAGGGTGGTTGGGAGGGAGGCAAGATGCTCCGGAGGGGAGGCAAATGGAGCACCCGAAGGGGCACGAACGGAGTTCAAAACGGGGGGCAGAGCCCCCGGCCCGGCCCGGCACTGCCCGGAGCTCTGCGACCCGCCCGCCCGGCGCCGCGCAGCCCTACCTGGAAGAGCCGGAGGATGTTGGCCACCATAATGGACACTGAACTTCCCGACGCCCCGATCACTCCAACTACTTTTTCCGGCTTGACGAAAACCGGCGGCTCCCCGTTGGTGCACCTCACGTCGGAGGTGTCCTTCTGGATGAGAGCCTGGACGAAGGTGAGGGACTGCTCCAGCGCGTAGGTGTCTCGGGAGCAGGTGTCCAGGATGCGAGCGCCCAGCGTGACATTGGGCAGCAGGTCTGGGTCGCTGTTGATCTGGTCCAGGGCGTAGAGCATTGCCTCCAGCCTGTGGATGCCGTTCTCCTTCTTGATGTCCCCGCAGGGCACGCCCGGAGGACCCTTGGCGTGGACCGGGAAGAGGCCGCCCAGGGTGATGTCCCCTTCCAGGCGGATGGAGTGGGGGGCGTACATCTCCTGTCCCTGGGCCGCCTCCGAGAGCAGCAACTCCAGCAGGCAGCAGGGCAACTTCAGTAGAGTCAGGAGCCGCAGGAGCCTGCCCAGGCGGACCATGGTGCCGGTGCCGCCGCCGCCCGGGCGATGGTGCCCCAGGCGATGGTGCCCCGGGCTCCCGCCCGCGCTCCCCTGCGCTTTCATGCAGCACGGAAGGGCCGGGGCGGGGTGGGCCGGGGAGGCGGCGGGGAGCGGGGGTTCGGCCGTTCCCTCCCGCCCTGGCCGCGGCTCCCTCCGCCGCGCTCCGCGGCAACCCGGCACTGGGGAGCCGCGCCGCGCCGCTACCGCTTTAAATGGTGGCCGGTCCTCTCCGCCTCCCGCCCCCTCTGCCGCCCCGCCCGCCGCCGCCGCCGCTGCGCAGGATGCGGCCGCACCAACCGAGCCCGGGCCGGGGATGGAGCAGAGCTTCAGGTCCTTCCACCATAGGGGGATAGGATGGGGGGGCGGGGAGGGGGGCTACAGGTGGCGCGGGGACCGGCCAGACCCCGACGGCACCGGAGAAAGGGAGACTCGGGGCAGCCCCGCTCCTCCCCGGGGCTGGATCTGGCAGCAAGCGGATAATGTCGCCAGGAGCGGGGGGTGTGCGGCTGCCCGAGCACCCGCGGAGGGTACCGTGGTGGGGGGACGGCTGCTCACCCCCACCGGAGCATCCTCCGGCTCCCGGTGGGCAGCGGAGCGGGGCCGGTGCTCGGGCCGCGGGCGCCCCCGGTAGCAGGGCCCGGCAGTGCGGCCGCGGGTGACAGGGCGAGCAGCGGGGAGCCTCCAGCCCGCCGCCGGAGCATCCTAGCGAGCCTATGGCATCCTAACCAAGTTATTGGGATTTTTGACATACATAAGCAAGAGATCCTCCTCCCCGCTAAGGTGGATACCAATGGAGCCGGTGAGGAGGAGGAGGAGGAGTTTGGATGTAACCCCATACTTCCAAAACCGAAGGAATGCAGCTGATCTCGTTCTATTTTAAGATCTCCAGACCCATTTTTATTCAGCACACCCAGATCTCAAGGATGCTGGAACATCCTGGTTTTATTCCCTTCATCCCAAAACTACAATACCCAAAGAGACAACACCTGTTGCCATTCCCTGCTGACCAGCAAATCTGTGCCCTGCCATATTCCCAAGTCAGAAGTAATGCAAAATACATCTCTGATGTCTGCTTCCCACCAGCCCAAGCACATTTTAATTCCTCCTTCATAAATACTAGATCAAGTATAACCGACGCTCATCATTTGGTCTCTAACCCATACTGGAACAGCAGCACTTGAGGCATAGTAGCTCATAGAATCACAAAATTGTAGAATCACAGGATGATTCAGGTTGGAAGGGACCTTTAAAGCTCAACTCGTCCAATACCCCTGCAGTGGGCAGGGGCATCTTCAACTAGAGAAGGTTGCTCAGAGCCCCATCCAAGCTGCCTAGTCCAGCTATGACTCCTCACTGAGAGACAGTGATAGTGATTCCTTAATTTCCAACACAAGTCAGAGTAATACAACTGCCACTGTTGTAACAGTAAAAAACATCAGTAAAAACTGATGGTTTTTATCTGTTTTGGCCTGGCCAAATTTTCCCTCACCACATTGAAATGTTGCAGCAGGTCCAGTCTGGCAGACACAAGTGAAGGGCTTTGCTGGCCAGGTCTTGACCACTATGGAGCTGGCCAGGGGTTAGTGACACATCTTCCAATGACCATTAAGGCATTTAACACCTTCAAATCTCTGTAGTTTTGAAATTATATCCTTATCATGTTTTTCAGCTTTTTTTTTTTTCTTTCCCTAGTATGTTGGGTTCTCTGTGTCTGCTTGTATTTGGCAGAAGTTACTACAGCCAAGGTTTCCAAACTGGGGCTATTCAAATACCACCACAACCAGGAGGGCATATGAATGTTCCATGGTGAAAGGGGACGTTTGGAGAGCAGCAGCAGAACTAGACAGATGTAGCAGGTTGGAGAATTTTGCAGTAGGGCCAGGATATAACAAGCATAAACAACAATAAAAGTAGCTGGAGTTCTCCACTGGAAATTATCATTTTGGGGCTTAGGACCAAAATTTAGTTTTTATATGGACTGAAAACATCATAAGAGATTATTTCATTGTGATTTGGGTATCGTGGTCCAGCTTGTGCCATCACCCAGGCTTTCTGCTGCCTCCCACAGTCCCAGGGTCAGATGCCCACTCCCCTTCCAACTCCTGCCAGTCAAGCTGCAGCTTACCCAGTGCCCATTCACCATCCCTTGACACCTACACACACCTGAACTCTTCACGTCAGCTCATCTGCTGCGAGTTTCTTCTCAGCTATTCCGCAGCAACCTCAGCTCCATCCCCCTGAACATGCACCATTAAAGTATAAGCTCTTCAGTGTTTATTTACCTCTTGCCCACTTAAAGCTCCTCATGAAGAATCTCAGCTGTATTTATTATCCCTAAAAAAAAAATCTGACTCTAGTGTTTGTGGAGAGGAATTTGCAAGTGCAACTCAGGTTTGCCTTAAGCACTTAAGATTCAGAAAGGATGGATCATCTTTTCTAATAAATCTCATGGTTTTGCAGAAACCTAACTCATGATTTTGAAAGCTTCTCGTTGTTGTTTGGTTTGTTTTCTTTGGGCAAATCTGCAGTTACATTCAACATGTTTATCCTCTCAAAATTACAGAAAGCCTATCTGCTGTCTACCTCATCCTCCTGGTTTACCTACAAGATTAGCCTACATATTCCATACCATCCCTATGGGAACATGGGAAATGACACAGTTGATCGAGGCTGACCCAGGGTCCATCTTAGCCCAGGATCTTGTCTTGGTGTAGCAGCAGATGTGTCAGAAGAAAAAGCCAGAGCTTTGCAGTATGTAGATGACTTTAATCTGTTCCTACCACAAGTCTCACCCCTGGTCTCTCGTATATAGAAATTGGTTTAAGCCCTGAAGCATGAAAAATTATTCTAATTACATTACAAAAATTGATATAGTTAATCATTACTCTGTATATTCTTGATATCCATAAAAGTGCCCAGTCCCTCTCCCACTCTTGCTAAGTACTTGGACTCCGATGGTAATGAGTACCAGCATTTAATTGGACATAACCTAAAAAATCACCCTGTTTATCAGTTTTCAATTTCCTCCTTTTTAAGTTTAACTCCTAAAATAGCTGGTAATCTCCCTTTCATTGTACCTGATCTCCATCCACCATGTGCAGTCAGCTACCTACATTCAATCTGGCCCTCTCAGACAAGAGACTAAATATAATAGTCTGTGCATCTGTCACTGCCATATTTCACTTTGAAGAAGCATTTCATTTGGTCTGGATTACTGGATACCTGGAGGTGAGACAACACCAGCTAAGATACCACCATAAGCTGCCATTATGGCCACCAGAACAGCTACACTGAGTGGATCCAACAAGCAGCTCCTAAACTAAAATTAGATTATGTCCACTCAAAACTGAACTCACTGACTCTTAAAGTCACCAGCGAGAATTTCTAGTCATGACATGTTAAATCATGGCAATGCTGTAGCCCTAATCTGAGGTGACTCTCAGAAATCAATGTTATTAAAGTAAACCAGCATTTTAGTTGTTTAATGGGAATATTGACAGAAGCATATGGGAATGATGGGGAAGCCATTTCAATGTGAGGTTTTGTATTTCACTTTACAATTAGTCATTCTTGTACCAAGCAAATTCCCAACGTAAGTCACTCACTGAGTTCACAGGGATGACAAATGCTTTCTTTAGATGTCCTGGTTGAGCTGCAGGAGCTCGGAGCTCACCCCAGCACAGCCTGCAGCCCTCCTGAGATATGAATTAAGTTATTCCCTTTTTCTCACCCAAAGAACAATGTGCAGGGGAGGTCAGCATTGGGTGTTCATGCATTATGACCACTCCAGGTAGGACCAAGCACCCAGGAGCCCACCCATGCCCCTACCACCCATGTGCACATGTTCACCACCCACATGCTTTGCGGTTATGGAAGGTTTGCTTCCATAACAGTATAACTTCACAAGAAAACCCCACAAAACAAAACAAAGCTCCACCAGCATAAAAAAAACCCCAACAACAATAAACCAAAAATAAAACCCAAACCAAAACCCAAGCCTGATCATTTTAGCAAGAGAATTTGTTTAGAAGTAAACAGTGGTTAAACACATCCAAAAAGCATATTCAAAAACATTTATTGTCTGTCAAATAAGATTGTGGCTTCAGCCAAATTACTACTGGAAAAGCAGAGGCTTTGCCAGGAAGAAATCAGCATCAAAGTTGGCATCCTTCAGGGGAGCTACACAATCTCCATCATAGGAGGACCTTATCCACGTCTCCTTTCAAAAATGCTGTGTAATTAAACATTGCTTTTCTGTGGACAACTGGCAAAGCCAACACAAAATCCTGTTATAACCGACCAGTGGAAGCAAAACAAAGAGCAACAGACCAGCAGAGGAGAAATCAAACAATATTTCACATTTTGGGAATGTAGCGTGACTCTGCCACGTGCGACTGGAGGTCATTTCAAACCACTGTAATGGATGTGGTACAAGCAATTAATTTGTTGGGTGAAGTCAGGGGTGGGACAGCAGCCAGAGCTCCTGCTTATCTGGTGTTCAGAAAATAATGAATTTTTGGATCAGAGGCCAGCGAAAAACTTTGATCCTTAACTTGGTGCTTTGCTGTTTACAAAGAGAAGATGTCAAGGTGGCTCTGGTTTCCAGGGAGAACAGGAGAGAGCAAATGCTCTTCAAGGATGTAATAACTTGGATGTCTTGCTAGATCTCAATTCCTATGAGATAAAATTTATTTTTATGTTTTTATCTTATTACCAATTATTGAATTATAAATTGTTACATAGAATCATAGAATCATTTAGGTTGGAAAAGACCTCTAGGATCATCAATTCCAACATCTCCCTGGTCCCTAGACCATGTCTTGAAGCGCCACATCTACTCATTTTTTGAACACCATAAATGATATTATATACTATAAACTAACATATTGTATAAACTGATACATCATATAAACTAATATAACATATAAACTATTATTATGAACTATATTATAAATCATAATTTATTATACATACTAAGTTAGTAAACCTAGTACCTGATATGGATTGTTCCCAAGTCTATGAAGAAAAAAAATGCAATGAATACTTTGTGCTAAACCACAAAATATTGGGCCTAATCCTCTGTTGTGAAACCCAAGTGTGATCCCATATAAAATGAAAGTGGTGGAGCTCTGAGAGCCAATAGAGAGAAACATTTGTCTGCCTTTGATGCTTGCAAAGATCCCCCAATTTAACACATACAGTTATTTTCCATTTTCAGCCACCTCCTGGGTCCTGCCTCCTGTGCACAGGCTGCATCTTCTTAAAAAAGAAAAAATCTCTGGGAGGACGAGCAAACCTTGGCTGTAGGTTGAAGCCAATCTGTTGGATGCGATGAGGAGGCCAAGTCCTTGACAGAAAGGTTGGTTTCCTTCCTTGCCGCCGTCCGCGTCAGAGGTAGGTCACCGCGGTGCCAGCAGATGCCATGAACAGGAGGGATCCCACAGCTGACGTGGTACAAGGGTCCCCATGGTGCCACGTCATGAGAAGACCTCCCTGGCACGCAACGCAGGGTGGCAGATGCTCCGTGACCCATCAGCGCAGGACTGGAGCCATCACCTGCTGCTCTGCGCATGGGATGTGACAGGGTCACATCTCTGGGTCACTTCCCAGCATCTCAATTCTCCTGTGGGGAGGGATGTGCCTTGGCGAGGGGAGAGAGGAGCTCTCACCACTCTCACAAGAGAGCTCCAAGCACTTGCTACCAAGGTATAAACCTTTCAGAAGTTATCTACGTTAGGAAAGTGTTGCCAAAGGAGCATCTCTAACAGAAGGTGCCAGCGTGCAGTAGCAGTGACTGCTCTTGTTTTTATTGTAGCTTACACTATCATACATCATGTCTTTCATAGTAGGAGCTCAGCATACTTGGAAAGGTAATTTTTACTATCAAAAAAAAATAAATCACACTCTAAGTGTTTACAAGTCCAGAGATAGTCAATTTTGTCATTTTCATCAACATAGTTTATTTATGCAAAATACCACCGGATTAATATATAGAACTTGCAGGGTAACCAGGGCAAAATATTGTCATAAAGTCTTGGGCTCTTTATTTGAATTTGTTTGGGTTTTCAAACCCCAGTTGTCTCTATCAAGAAGACAGTTTCCGAAATGACCAAAATTAGAATCTTTTTTTTTCTAAATCATAGAATCATTTAAGTTGAAAAAGGCCTCTAGGATCATCAAGTCCAACCTTTGTCCAACATCTCCCTGACACCTAGACCATGAAATGCCAGCACACATTCAGTTTTAAAGCCAAACTTGCTACATTTTGGAAAATAAACCATTATGAAACAAGCCCATTTGTTTAGAAAAAGAAGTCCCAATGCAGGGGTCAGGTGCCACCCTTTCCACTGGCAGGGAAAGATGAAGGCAGCAGAGGAACCCATTGATCCTTCTGAGAATGAGGTTTGGGTCAGTTCTGAGCCATTCCCACTTTCTAAACAGGAACTCCCATTAGTTTAGTCACCTCTGCCTTCAGTACAGGAGGAGACTTGAGACATTTTTCCCACCAGACCATGTAAAACACACATCCCCTCAAAGCCCCATCAATACCCGTCCCCTGGCTTTGAAAGCCATCCAAGCATTTGAGAGGAATGGATCAATCAGTTCCGCGGGAGACACTTTAAAACCGTTCCTTTGAGCTCACGAATATTTCAAAGAGGCAGCTCTATTAGATGGGCACTTCAGCCAAATCATTAAAATCACTGCAATCCACAGAGAACAATAACTTTTTCTTTTCAAACACTTATTATTCTCTTGGTTTCTGATTTACTAAGAATATTTTGATTTGCTTAATGCTTGGAACATCTCCTTCAATGCTGAATTAAAAAATTAAGGGATTGCACATTCACAATAATTAAATAAGACAGCTTTCTTGAAATAATAATAGTTTTGTAATGTCAGACAATAAACTGATCCAGCCAGCACAGGCAGATCCCCTCCTCCCGGGCTGTCTGTGGTGCCTGGAGTTTTCTAAGGGACAATGTGGCATTAAAGCTACAGGCTAGGCTGATGGAATCGCTCAGGATGCTCTTGAGAGGCTTTTTCCTCCCAGTTATAGCACCATAGAATGGTTTGGGTTGGAAGGGACCTCAAAGATCATCTAGTTCCAACCCCCCTGCCATGGCAGGGACACCTCCCACTAGACTAAGTCGCTTAAGGCCCCATCCAAGCTGGCCTTGAACACCTTCAAGGGTGGAGCATCCACAACCTCCCGGGGCAACCTGTGCCAGTGTCTCACCACCCTCAAAATGAAGATTTCTAATCTAAATCTATCCTCTTCCAGTTTGAACTCATTACCTCTTGTCCTACCACTACAAGACCTCAAAAAATGTCCCTCTCCAGCTTTCTTGTAGGTTCCCTTTAGATACTGGAAGGCCACAAGAAGGTCTCCCTGGAGCCGCCTTTTCTCCAGGCTGAACAACCCCAACTCTCTCAGCCTGTCCTCATAGTAGAGATTTTCCAGCCCTCTGATCATCTTCGTGGCCTCCTCTGGCCCTGCTCCAAGAGGTCAGGAAGGCCCCTTTTCTGTTCTTTAAAGCTGCCAAAATTTAAGCAAAAATACTTTAGAACTACTTGAACTACTTTTTTTTCCACAAAAGAATTCAGACAGAAAATGCTTCATCTACTTCTGAAAAATACCTTTAACTGGTAACATTTGTCCCAGCCCCTGATTAGGGCACAGCATTTGGTCCTGAATTTCAGAAGACACCAACACATCACATGTCCATGCACCGTAAATGCACTCTTACTGTGAAGCAGAGCCAGGCATGTGGTGCCCATCCATGACCAAAACCAGCCTCTTCATCCCCTGGACATCCCAACCAAGCTGGGAAAAATAGTGTGACCCAGCTCCAGCAGGATCATGCCCTTGATGCCTCTGGGAGCCTGAGAACAGGCTGCTGAGATGCTCCAGGTCAGCTGAGACACGAGGAGGGGAGAAGGAGAGGCAGAGGGAGAGGGAGAGGGAGAGGGGGGGNNGGGAGAGGGAGAGGGAGAGGGAGAGGGAGAGGGAGAGGAGAGGAATTTTTCTCGCACTGCAGTTGCAGGCATCCTCCTCATTTCAGCCTTCTGTTTGAGTATTTCCCTGAAAAAAGCCACGCCTACTTAAAAAGCAACATCAAGTATGCAGAACCCACTGTTGACAATGCCAGAGCCATGACTGCTTCCTCAGCCCGTTCTGCACGTGTTATGACATAGCCTTTAATTAACCAATCACCCATGACTTTATTTTCTGCCCAGCCCCTACATCATTCAGCTTGCAGAAGAGGCAGCGCTCACTTAATCAACAGTGATTCAAGATGTGGCTTTATCCTCAGACTTCAGTGCATGTCCCGAAGGCTCCTCCTGCAGAGCCCTCACCTCACGCTGACTCACAATTAATAACTTTTTCCTGGATTTTTCTCTCTCGATCATCACTGGAGTGTCTGAGTGGTTCAAAAAAAGTCAGTTAGTTTAATGAGATAAGTGATATTATGATCCCTGTATACTGAAGGGCTACTGGTCAACAGGCTGGTGAGTCTCTGATGTTTTGCCATTACTACCCAGAAATTAATTACTTTTTAATCTTTTCTTTTGGAGTAGGTTGTACAGAACTGTGCACAGGTTATATGACCATGGAATCATAGAATCAACCATTGTGGTTGGAAGAGACCTCTAAGATCATGGAGTTCAACCATTAACCCAGCACTGCCAGGGCACCACTAAACCATGTCCCTCAGCACCACATCTGCACGGCTTTGAAACCCTTCCAAGGATCATAGAATCATAGACTGTTTTGGGTTGGAAAGGATCTCCAAGGGTCATCTAGTCCAACCCCCCTACAATAAGCAGGGACCTCTCTAACTAGGTCAGGTTGCTCAGAGCCCCATCAAGCCTGACCTTGAATGTCTCCAGGGATGGAGCCTCCACCACCTCTCTGGGCAACCTGTTCCATTATTTGGTAGAATATTAGTCAGAAAGGTTTTGTTTGTAAACTACTTGCAGAGGTTTATGAGCCCACCTAACAGTTCATATCAGAATTAGAAACTCAAAGCCATAACCACATGCAGCATTTTCACACTCATACCTTCCTGAATTTAAAAGCCTGTCCTTTTTTTTTTTAAAATTTATTCTTTTTATTTCAATAAAGAGAGGTGGCTTACTGCAGAAAAGGAAATCATACATATAATTTAATAAACTCTGTTGGTTGTTTTAATAGGGACTTACAGAAAACTCAATTTTGAGCTAAGAAGCAACAGACCTGCAGAGCTGCTAAATACCTTCACCTTTGTAAGAGCTCAGACCATGGTTAGAAGCACATCACTAAATCACCAGTTGCTATCAGCTAATTCTACACTACGAGGTATCTTGGTTGAGTCCCCACCGAGCAAGGTGCCGTGATATCATACGCTATCACAGCTGGCACTCTGCTTAATTAGTCCTGACAAATCTTGATAATGAATCACTGAGAATATGAGTTAAGCACAAAATAGAGCAAACAGCAAGAATCTTATGTAACTCTTCCTCCTTCAATGGCTGCAGAAATTGAGTCAGGAGATTGTTTTGGAACAGTTTACGACAGAAATCAGGAGTGCTCTTTGGAAAATAAGTTTTAATTTATTTTTTTTTAAGTTCTTTTAATGACTGTGCACTTTTTCTAAGAGTGCAGATCTTTTCCTCATCTAGTTTATTTATTCCCTTGATTCCTCTCCCCATTCATTTGTAGAAAGCCTGGTCTAGGCAAGATTTCATCCCTGTGTACAACAACAAACAAACTCAGGCAACATTCATTGATGGTCTGGTCTCTCCAGCTAATGATATTAAATCCTTTTCTGTTGATGTGATTTTGTGATATAGATTTTTACCTTAATTCATTTGCTTCGGTAGACTATTAGACAATCATGACTTTTCCCCCTTTATTGGTAGTTAATTATGACTTTCTTTTATGCCCTATTATACTCCATCTTTTGAAGTGAATCTTCTCCTTAGCTTCACCTCTCTCAACATCCACCCTGTGTGCCACTGGATCCTGATGTTAACCTCCAGAGAAGTCATCAGTGGAGTCATGCTTTGCCATGCTGCATCACCCCAGCCCATCCAGCTGAACCTTGCTGGGACATAGAGGGAGCTAGTCTTCAACGTGTGTGGGAATGTGGTCTAGGGCCATGGGATTTAAATCAGGGCCTACCTGCTGCAGAGACGACTTCTCAGTCCTTTCCCTCTCTTCCTCTCCTATCAATTGCTTGTGACAGCCATTTGAAAGCACTTTTAAGCAAAATCAAGATGTACTCCAAGCTATGCTCATAATAGACCCATAGATATTGAGATTCCTCCATCCCAGGTGACAACCTGGCAGCTTCAGCTCCTACTTCAAGACTTGCTGTATTTTCCACAGGAAAAGAAAAAAAAAATTACAGTGCCTGGAACCATTTCCATCACCCTATGAGCCGCTCTGATAATACATTTTTGTTTGGGATGCTTTGTTATTGTAATTATTGAAATCAGATTTTTCAAACCTAATTTAGGGATTTAGAAAATGCAGGTGCTAAATTTCCTCTCTCAGGAACTCCTGGGCTGATAAGAGTTTTCCAGACCAGTTGCTTGAGCTAAATAAGTATAGAAAGGAACCCAAAAACCAAACCTGCAGAAGAAAACCCAGATTTTCTGTATTCAAACCCCCTCCACCCAGAGCAGCAGGACTCATAGGGCTAATGAGATCCAAACTCCACGGCTTCAGATGATGCCCTCCAAGGTGCCAGGCTTATGTGGGAAAGTAGGTGAACTACTTTTAGATGAAGCGCTGATGAGGACAGCTGGGTGGGCTGACCGTCTCGGGGCTGATCCACTTCCACTGAGGTCGATGAAAACTCATTAATTTAAAAGACCAGGCCATTAATTTGAAAGCTATTGACAGAGCAATGGGAACAGGTCTGAAGAATTAAATAATACGAGGACAGAGGACATCCTTGCAGTCTCACAACACAGATCCTGGTGCTGGGTACAAGCAGAACCAGGTTAAATTCCTTCAAAAGGAGATTAACTGGGCCATGAGCAAGACAAAAAATCTCTGTGTGTGTATCAGTATTTTTATACCTAAGAAAAAATTCAGGTTTGAATTCTGGGAAATTCATTTTTTTTAATGCTTCAATTTAACCAAAAGACTTTGAACCAAACTTAACACTTTTGAATGAACATTTCACTGTTTGTTTTTTTTTTTTACAATGCAATGGAAGCAAATATTATTATTTCTTGTTACTAGGGCATTTTGTTGAAAAAAAAAATGATGTCATAATGTACATGTTTTTATGTGCAAGCTGTAATCCAGATGCTGGGCAGCCCTGGACCCTATCAGAGCTGTCTATAAGGACTACGGCCATGTCAGCAAGCAGGAGTGGGTCTGTGGAGGGAAGGTCTTGTCTGAGGACCCAGTGTTCATCCATACCTGGCTCAGCGGATTTGCTCTGGGCTGGCTCTGCTCCAAACTGTATGCCACTAGAGATGCTGCTGGAGCCCTTCTCCCACATCATTTAACCAAAGTTAATCCATTTTCCTCACTTCAAACCACGCTCCAATGAAAAGCAAAGAATGGTAGATAGTTGGGAGATAAAATACAGACCCAAGCTCCAGGAGACCTCTCCTGTGGTCACCTCTCCTGGTAACTCCATTACTGTCTTCTACTCAACACACACATGATCCTGCTCTGAGGCACAGAAATGCAACAAAAGTGCCAACTCTATCAATTTCTTATTTATAAGTAATATTGAGGTAATAATGTAAAATACCTAATTTCATACCCCACCCTTTCCAGCTTTTATGCAGATGAAAGCCCTGCATGTTTTTTGAACTGCTTCGTGCCCAACAACTTCTGCAAGGATTATTTTATTGTGACGTGCACAGCTGAAAACCAAATCTGATATAGATATTGGATCAAACCTTGTACTCTGTGGCAATCTAATTTTATCCTGACATGTTGATTGCTTGCTCTTCATCTGCAGTTGCTGTCCCAAAGGGTGCTAAGTGAGAGGAGCTGTATTTTTTTTTCTCCTGCAAGAAGATGACATGAAATAAATTCAGAACACACAAGAACAATGTGGGTTTTGTTATTCACAAGACAGCTCTTGAGAGGGGAAAAAATTGGAACTGAGATTTTTGAGGGCTTCCACACAAACACGGATGGTACAAAATATGATGTAATTTCTGACTAATAAAGCATGTAGAGCCCATTACACAACAAGGGAACTGGGGGCTTTTGAAAACCTCCTTCATTGCCCTCACTGCCTCCCATCAGGTAAGAAACACTGAATTTCTTTGCAAAGCTGATTCTTTGACACATGCCATCTATGGACAAATGACACTAAGGAATCTACATCTCATAGAACAACTTCAACCCCCAAGTTTAGGTGTAGATTTTACTCAGGGGTTTGAAGTAAGGGATTTTTCTCAGATGCACATGCACCACATGTAGGAAGGGATGCTGAGCTTTTTGCTGCAGTGTTTTTTAACTGTTATTTAATGAAGAGCTTGCAAAAATTAAGAGATTTTTCAGAAACTTTCATGGATATAAAATCACAAATATAAAGCTAAGCAACCCCAGCAAGGGACACATCCTCAGACTTGAATAATAGAAGTAACAAGGTCCCTTGCGTCATCACCCAAGCAAAGGCAGATACAAGGAGAAACAAGACCCACAAAGGCACTACTAGGAAATACTTTGGGATACTTCACCAGAGCTGAAAAGAGCATCTCTTGCTCAGACATTTGGAGTATTTCAACAGAAAAGGTCCATAATTAAACCATTTTCCCCCCATTTGGTTCTATTAGAGATATATACCATAAAGCTGCTCTCTGCAGTTTAAATCTGAGCATTCCTCTGTAGCAACAAGATCCCCATCCAGTCTTGCTGAGTATCTACCCTGGGCATCATGGGTCCCATTCAGCAAATAGTTATGCTCATTAATCCTTTTAACGAAAGATGGAGGAGTGATGTGGATATTTACAGGACCAAAACACAGGAATTAATTTTCTTGCAAATATTTAAGAAAAAACACAAACACAAACTCACCACCAGAAACATCAATTGCACCATAGGAGCAAGTGATGAAGGAACAATTCACTATTTCTTACTCACATGTAATAAATTCCTCACTCACATGTAATAAATCCAAATTCTGAAGTGTTGCTTAATTGTAGATTTTTTTTTTTTCTCTTGACCCTGACAAAAACAAGCTTTTAATATTGGGAAATGAGATGTTTGTGCAGCAGCACTAGTTTTCCCATCATTTATTTTTGTATTAACATAGTCATGTTTTTCTTCTTTCCCTTTAATTCCCTACCTTGACAATCCTCTGCATTATCAATAAGTTGCAAAGTTTTCTTATACTCCTACTCTGCTTCCTCCATTAACTCGGGGTATAATTCTGACTAAATCAAATTCAAAAATTTAAAACATAAGTAGTGGCTCAGAATTGGCATTAGTAGACAGGAATAAATCCTCTTTTTATGAGGTTTTATTAAAGGCAATTCAGTTCAGAAAAACAGAAAATGAAATTAAAAGAGCGATGCTGGAACGTACGTGGATTTCAGAGGGTTAATTTAACTGGAGGGGCAGCTGATGAATGTGAAGCAGCATTGGCTGGAGACTAAGGGTGGACTCCAGTTGTAGCTCTGCCATGAACATGAAGAAAAATCAGGGTCCTGGACAAAAAACATTAACCTTTCTGCTTGTTGAATTCATTAGCACCTTCCTGTTCATGCTTTTTTGAGGGACAAAAAGAATAAATGGGATTTTTGAGCAGAGAGGAACAAGTAAAAGATGGGCAGAACAATGAAAGCACTTCAGGAGGAATAAAACCCTCTTGTATTTTCTTCTTACCTTGTACATTTACACTTCGGTATTTCAGAAGCAAGTACATCACATAAGGAGGTCCCACATCAACAGAGGTAGCTCCCATCTGGATTTCCAAAGGACAAAGCTTTTACCATGGCTATGTCAAGGCTGCCAACCCACCTCTAGCTTGTAGAAAACCACATGAGTTTGCATGAGGTTTTTTTTCCTTTTAACCAAGACTTTAATTCCAAACATGAATTCTGATTCAAAGTCATAGATCATCAAGTTACCTTCAAAGGGATGGTTTATAGTCAGCAAGATGAAGATGTGTTGAGCACTAAAGCTACGTCATTTGAAATCACAGTAACTACTAACAATCTTTTTGAAACAGAACAAATTACCTTTACTTTTTATTGCCGGAAAGGAGAATGTCCATTTCCAAAATATGAATTTCTACTATCATTTTATATCACTCTCCATTTTTATGAAGCAAAAGTTATGAAGGTATTTCAAACATAAATTACTTGAAACTTCTCCTGCTTAATTCCCACTAGAACTAAGCTCAAATTCTCTAGATGAAAGTCTTTTGGAGTTCATTTTCCATTTCTACACCAATACAATTAAGGTATTTTTCACATCTAAGGAACAGTCTGAAAACCAAGCAAAGTACAAAATGGCCATTGGTACAATCCTTGCAGGAAACAGACCTGTTCCACCTCCACCTTTGCCTTTGGTGTCCAGGTCCTCCATGTCGGGTTTACCAACAGGATCTCAAGTCTTCAAATCAGTGCCTTTATCTGGTCAACTTTGTGGTGGGTTGGCAATGACCCAGACCTTGAACATACATGAAAACGTGGGGCTGGAGTTTGGAGAAGATTAAATTCCCCTGTGGGCTAGATTCTATGTATTTACAGAGGAAGGAACTGCTCATTCTCATGCTTCTCAAGGAGAGGTCTCCAGATAGCATGGCTGTGGTGGAGAAACAGGATGGTGAAGAAGTAGATATTACTCAGCAAAAGGCCAAACGAGACAAGTTTAGCAGCTGCATTATTTCAAATTATTTAATTGACAGTTAGTGGCTGCATAATTTGAGTCTTCAATATAAGCCAAAAGATTACTATGACAAAATTATCTGATGATTAATCCCTAAAGTATACTTTTAATGTCAGACCTAAAGACTGTAGGACAACAGTTCTATTTTTTACTGTGTCAAGTCATATTTTTCATTTTATGGATGCAGCTCTTATTCAAGAGCCATAATTTCTTATTTCGTTCACCCTGTGAGAAGTCTTTTGCATTCTCCTGAAATACATGCTTAGAAAAGCATTCACAGAAAGGTTACACCAGACAATGAAAACAACCACCCTAAAGCCACCATCAATTTGGGGCATTTCTATCAATCCAGCTCCTGCTGATGCTCCCCCTGGAGCTCTGGGGGTTAAATGATTTCTCACTTTCATTCTCAAACTGAAACTGCACAAAATTCTCCCATTTAGCCACTGCTGGAAGCAACACAGAAAAAGCTGCAAAGCTCCTGGGTCTCCGTGAGAGGTAGTGAGCATTTTGCCTAAAATGTACCTATTTCCCTCAGCATACTTCATGCTAATTGAGTTT
The DNA here is from genome assembly GCA_013401335.1 of Brachypteracias leptosomus. Taxonomy (NCBI): domain Eukaryota; kingdom Metazoa; phylum Chordata; class Aves; order Coraciiformes; family Brachypteraciidae; genus Brachypteracias; species Brachypteracias leptosomus. The sequence continues at coordinate 177,658 of VYZX01023018.1, forward strand.
TAAAACTTGAGCTGAGCTTCCTGGTGGCAGTTCCTGGCCCATAACACTATGTTTTGGGGCCATTCTGCTCTCCTGGGACCTGGGTTCAACTCCAGGTTTTCCACAGCTTTTCCTGTGCAGGACTCCAGGGAACGATCTCATTTCTTGCTAATGCAGTTCATCTTCTGCTCAGTAATAACATATCCGCTAATTCACATAGCTCCAAGACACTTAGAACTATAGCAATAAAACTTGCAAACATATGAGAAAGAGGAAAGCATGTAAATATGATTCAGAACCAATCTGAAGTTACTAAAATCCAATTGAATTCAAATCTCTCTTCTTTCTTTTACCCTAGCTGATGTTTCCCCAAAGCTACTCTCCTGAATTACAAGTGCAGAGTCACCCTTAATCTGGATCGTTTGCATTTCCACGTCAAAAAACCTCCTTGTGCTGCTTATGGGAGAAATAAACTCTGAAAATGCACTGCATGTGTGTTTCATATTCGTGAAATGACTGAACAACAAGGAAGACATCTTCAATAGATGAAGATGTCTCACCACTCTTTGCTAAGGGTAAGACCAAAGGGTTTGAGCAGCTTAGCAGAAATGACCGCTCTTACCACTGAACAAGAGTATAAATTGGATTTTGATAAGCATAGGGGAGAACATGGGAGGTTTCTCACTATCAGAAGACCAAGCCTTCCAGATGGAGCAGGACAGGCAGCATTAGGCAAAGGGATGACATCTGGTAAACTGACCATTCTGTGATGGCATCTGTAGCACTGGATTTGGTGAAAACCAGCTTGTTTCCAGTTTTCAATCCCCAGGAACAATAAGGCTGATGATTAGACTTGGTTGTCATCACCACTGACTGCTTCTTAATGCCAGGGCAGAATGGGTTTATGGATAACACAGCTCCTCAGATTAATGAGTTTCTTTCTGTGAGATGAGAAAATTGGCTGGTAAAGGTGGTGAGGTTGAGTACAGACTTTCCAGAAACCAGCTGTAAAATAGTCTCCTATAACAATGACTAAGAGCTGTGATGATACATGAAGATACCTTCTGCAGAGCACACATAACAAACGACTCTTTTTTTTTTTCAACCTCCCACATCTTACAGGTGTCATTAACAGGAGCCCCCTCCACGGGGGTGGTAGTTTTGGTGGCAGTGGCTGCAGACACGAGGGATGTTCCCGTGTAGCTACCTGCACAGTGGCTTCGGTGCTGGGAACCCATGCCTTAGGACCATCAGGAGTGGCAGGACAATTCACTCTGAGCTATAGCTTAAATGCAAAATCTCATCTGCAATACATCTGATCGTGTGGACGCCTCTTTCAAAAACAGCCCTAATATTCAAAATTTAGCAACACCATCTGTTAGAGACTTTGTTAAATAAAAATATCTCATTACCGAAAGTGGATCTTGGAGAGATATCGCTTTATTTCATATACATCTGATTTTCTTCAGCTGGACAATCACAAATAGTTGTCGCTCAGTATTTCTGAACAATTTCCGAAGGTTTCTAACGGGAGACATGTTCCTAACCTGTAGCAAAAGAAATAACTGTACCATTAATCTGGAACTGGTAATAGCTCATGACATTTGAATTATGTTGCTGAAAGATGTCTTTTTACCGGCCTTATTTCTGCTGGTAAATAACAATTCCCCTAATTACAGATATAAATCTGTTGAGGTATGAATGCATGGTTGAAAGCAATGAAAATGTTTAATAAATTATGTCCCAGAAGTGGAAGACATGATTAGATTCAACATGTTGACCACAGGGGTTTTTTTGGATCTGCTGGTAGAACCACAGACCCTCAGGATGCCAACAGACTCTTCATTCCAGTGATAAATCTAAAGGGGGGGAAAAACACTTAGTCTGGTAATTATAATTGTTCCAAGAGATCTGAGCAACCAATGAGGCATAAAAATCCTTTTTAGCTGTACAAGTTCTTATGGCTTCTTACAACAGGGAAGAGCATATATTATCTGCTCTACTTATAAACAGCAGACCTTTAATTATTTTGTTTTTCCAGTGAAGTTTTATGAAGATGCGGTTATCTGTTGTGGCCTGGATTTGTCACCTCTATGATTCACACTCATATCACAGAACTTTAAAAAAAACAGAAATTGGAAACAGCTCAGAACTGTAGTTTATTTTTTAAATAAACTAAATAAAATTTTTAATTTTTTTTTTTCTTAAATTCCATCCTAAGTCAACTGTTTTCCAAAAGCCATGAAACCTTTATCTGAAATGACCTTTGTCTTGGTGCTGTTTTCAGTCTTATAAAACAACATCTTTATTATAAATGTTTGTTTTCTATTTTTTTAGCAGTAGATAGATACAAATTCTTTTAGTTAAGATTGATTATGCTAATTGTAGCCTCACCACCACCAGAATTTATCAAGCGTCCCAGATCTCCATAATTCACTGAGACCACTACAAAGACTGAGACAAGGATGGATGGCAGAAGTCTCCAAGTTTGGCCCTAGTGAACTCAGGTTGTGAAAAGGACAATGACCTTTCCGACCTTCTAGATAAAACAGATGATAGCTCAATACAACACACAGATTGGGCTTCATAACTCATAAACTGTAATTAATAGACAACTGCAGTTTCATCCCCAAACTTCTATCCCACTTTTGGATATCTCCTTTCATCTGAGGCTTGAGGGAAAGCCAACAAGCTTAACCTCTCTGACCTTCTTCAGGGAACAAACAGAGAAGTTCCTTATCAAGCTGCCAGTCTAGTTCCCTTCACCAGCACTATAGTCATTTGACAACGGAGCATAACACCAAAATTACTCCTTTTTAATATCTCCAAAGATTTTCACGTCACACTAAGGGTGGTTACATCTCATTACTGCTGCTCCTTTATGTTCACGTTATTGAGGTACATACAAGTATTAATCAATAAACTGCATTCTTAATCCCTGTGTTCCCTAGAAAGGAAGGAATCTTTGACATAATATCTGCCTATTTGTGTTCAAACTACAAAAATGATGCTCTGGCTCTGATACCAAGCTTTCTGTCATTGAAAGGATCTCCCACATTTTATTTTTCCAGACTATGTATAAAAACAAAACTCTCTATTTTCTAGTTTTCTTCAACAAAAAGCTAGAGGAGAACTTGCAGTTAATGGCCAAAGTGCTCAGGGCTGTGAGATCACAAGTGGAGCAATGCTGTTCATACCATGCTGCCTGATGGGCCATCATATCCCACATGGAATCATAGAATGTATTGGGTTGGAAGGGACCTCCAAAGGTCATCTAGTCCAACCCCCTACAATAAGCAGGGACATCTCTAACTAGATCATGTTGCTCAGAGCCCCACCAAGCCTGACCTTGAATGTTTCCAGGGATGGAGCTTCCATCACCTCCCTGGGCAACTTGTTCCAGTGTTCAACTGGAAGCCCAGCACACTTCTCTGCTGGATAAAGAGAGGTCCTACAAGTTAAATTTTCTTAATAATCCATCTTGCAATTTGCACTGTATGAGGAAATCAATCACATGGATCTTCTTAATGCAGATTTTAATATAAACCAACATATTAGGCAGTGTTGAAGAATGCAGTATATATATTTATGGTGATTAACACCAAACCTTCCTCACAGACTTCTACCTCATCAAGAATAAACCCCATCAGCAAACTTAAAAAACCAAACAAGAACCAAAAATCAGGTACAGGCACTGCCATTTTAAAATCAATTCTCTGGACTGGGTACCACTGAAGATGGACCAATAAAAAGTTTTTTATGAGGAAACTTGTATGAGAGAGGAACAAATCAGCTGCAGAACCCAGAGCTGGTGTGCAAACCTGAATTAATAGTTTAATGTAATTCAGTTCTTACTGGTTGCCTGGAAACTAACTTGGAAAAAAAAAGTAAAGCACAAACCATAATGGGTGTAGAGGGCTTAATAGGGAGTTATTGATGCCACCAGACTGTTAGACAGCCTGATGTATTTCTAACAAAATCACTCAAAATGCTCCTTTATTATTCCACGTTATTCTGAATAACAAGGTCCAAGGCCAAAGAAGATAAAATATCACATAATGCTGGTGGTTAATGTAGACAAAAGAGCCTGGCATGCTGGGATTTGCCATCATACCGGTGACAGACTGGCCGTTCTCACCGCTCTTGCTTTTCTCGCCTTTCTTTTTTTTTTTTAAGCATAACGTAACTAATGTTCTCTGACAGTAAAAGCAGCAAAGCTCTTGTATATTCCTCACCAAGTCAGCTGGCTTGAACTAGCCCTATAGATCTCCTCAAACAAGGAGCTGGGTTTATGAACTTCAAGCTTAAAGCTGTTTTCTGAAGTAGATGCAGCTCTTTGCCAAACACCATTTGGGGAAAGTTCTAGTGAATGCTCATGGTTATGGTTGTTGGGGAAAAAAAAACCAACCACCACCACCTGCTCACCTTATTGGCATTCCAAAGGCTGCCAAGTCCTCTCCTAGGGCAGATGAATCCCACCAGACGTGACAGGAGATGTGGAAGAGATTTCATGTATGACCAGCGATGCAAAGGTTCCCGTTAATTCCGGTGAGGAATTCCAGCACAAACACTCTGGTGCCCACTTTTCCATCTTAAATGAGTGCAGTTTTCATCCTAATTATTTTTGACAGGAATTAGGTCTGTTTAATTAGTTTAAAATTCATCTGAAGCCCCACCTTTCTCCTAGTTACTTTGGATAGCTATATAATGCATTTACAACACCAAAAGAGGAAAATGCCATAAAACCCCCATCATCTTCAGCCTATCAGAGACCACCCACAAACATACAAATAAACACTTTGTACTTCAATGTCAAATCCTGGCAGGTTTTTGGGGATAAGGATGATCATATGTTAGAAACAGCTTTGAAAACAGACTCTATTTCTTACTGCATATCTAACGGGCGGGTGTACAGGGAATGCATAAGATGCATCATAATATAGAACATATTACAATATATAACAGTTCAGAAATAATTTTGAGTCTCCTACTGATTTATCTGTTCCATCGCAATATTCAATAGATAACCTCAAGAGCATTTTGAAGTTTCTAAAGAAAGCATGTCATTATTCCATACTAAAAATGCAGCTTTTAAATGTTCTAGTTACTGGAAAACCAACAAGCCATAATTTGTTTATAAATTTCACAGCTCCTTTTCCCATTTCTAAGTGATCTGCAGTAATAAAGTATCAACACAGAGATCAAATTTCACAACAAAAATGTTTAACCACTTACGGATGATACATTAAATCCCTACAACCTAAGACAAACAGAACCACCAATTCTTTTTACTCCTACTCCTTAGAAACTGTCGATATAAATAGAATTTTCCACTATTATCCCATTACTCACAATTTGTATTTTCCATGTCTGTTTTTTTATGGATCCTTGAAGCAGCAAAACCAAAAGGTGAAGCCATTTCAGGGTCTTCAGTCATTAGAGGTATTTACATACCAGAAGGAATGGAAGTGAGAACATGGGTATCAAGTTAAGAAGTTGAAAAACATCTTAGGAGCAGACTGTACTCTAAACTAGTCTTGAGTTCCAGTAATGTCATCTTTTTTGAGAGCTCCATGCTTGTATCTGCTCTAACTTGGACTCCAAGCACCCAGAACATGACCAGCTGATAGACCCATCATGGTGAGGGACCTCCATTGCACCTTGCTCATAATGATGCTGTAGGCTGCTTGTGGAAACAATATTTCCTCCCATATGAAAACAAACTGTGTCGATTAAGACTATTGTGAAAGTGTTCAGTGAGAACATCACCCACCCAAGCCTCTGCATGCTTCCCAAGCCATAAAGCACAACAATACGGATGTCCACAACTCCTAACCAAGCTCTGCACCCAACTCTGAGCACTGAATTTGCAGGATGGTGTCTCAATGATATTCTGCAAAAGTTGAAGCATTCAAAAAACTACCTAAATCAGTCATATGTTTGAAATTATTAGCGTGCACCTTATCTGCAGTGGATTTCATGGGGAAAAGCAAGTCTGGAGAACCTGGACATCAATCATAACCATTGAGAACATGTTTATGCATTACTCCTCTGACAAGTTGGGCTTCTTATGGACGGCACGGTGAAGTCAGACAGTGAGGGAATGTCAGGGGGTTTATTCTGCTTTTTTAGCATTTTTTAAATCAGAAGAAAGTGATGTGAGAAGCAGAAATAATTTGACTTGACATTATTATCTGCAGCCCAGTCAAAAGACTTGCAGTCACCAGACTCCAAAGTGACCTCTACACTGACCAAAACAGACTGCAAAGTCCTTGAGATGGGACTGTTGAGAGAGAACATGAGAGCTCAAATGCTATTTTTGTACATCCATTTCCCTGCCTATAACCACACTACAGCTACTGGAAGTATATGTGATTAGCCTGAAGCTATTATGCCAGCAAACTACAGCTCAAGACAACTCTCATCAGAACCTTTTAATGTAAATTGCTGTCTCCTTCTTGCCATCTGTGGAATTAAAGTGATTTATTTTAGCTCAGGAGCTGTCTTAGTTTGTAAACTTTTTATGCTGAACGTGATGAAAAGTCTCCACAAGCCTTTTCTTCTGGAAAGAAGATGATGTCCTCCTGAAGTCCAAAACTGTCAAAGTCTCATTTTTTTTATAGTTGCTGGAATAAGTCACTCATAGATTGCTACTCTGCATAATAATTCATAGACCACAAATACAGATATTTATAGCCAAAGCAGAAACTCCTAAAATCTCATGGTTTTAATGGGAATGTTGGCAGGTCCTTTATTATGTCAAAGCGAGCAGTGGTGTTAAAAATTCAGGTATCAAGCCATCAACGCATGATAAATGGATGGTGAACTGTTCATGTCACACCACTTATTAAGTTGGTACCATAAATTGCTACACTGTAAAGATCAATGTTTACTTCAGTCTTTCTCTCTTTCCATATTGCTACAGCTGTTTTCTAGAATTCTGTTAAAAACTACAAGAAGAAACAAAAAAGCCAAACTGAAGGCATGTGAAAGAGGAAAATTCCTTTTCTCCATGTTTGAGTTGTCCTCTGCTATCTAAACAACTGAAGGTGTTGCAACTAATAAAACCCACTAGACAAGAAAATATAAACTGGAAATAGAGACCGTGGAGTTTATATATTGGTCCCAGGTTGGACGGGATCTTGAGCAACCTGCTCTAGTGGGAGGTGTCCATGCCATGACAGAGGGTTGGAACTAGATGATCTTTAAGGTCCCTTCCAACCCAAACCATTCAATGATTCTAAGAGATATCACACACACGTTTGGGAGCATCACAACAGATTCTATTAACAGTTAAACACAACAAGAAAAATGGGGTTTCCATGTTCCTACAATTTTGAAAGCAAGCAAACAACCAACCTCAAAAAACCAACTTTCTACATGATGTTTCTACCAATTTGATTTCAGCTTATACTTGTCAAGAGATGCACGCCAGCAGTGATTTCCTCACTGGGCTTTGGGTAGATTCCATCCCCTAAAACACAAGGTTTTTTGGTCCCTCATCTCCTTGAGCACAGCACCTGATCACTTGTTGAGCTGTTCTGCATTTCCCAAAACTGAAGGTACCATTTATCAAGTGCCACATTCAATATACAAGCTGGTAAAGCCCCCGCTTCTTCCAGGATGACCACACCACCTGAATTTATTGCTAAGATGTCAGAGATTTCCCGAACAATAGCATCCAAGAGCGCATTAGCTTCACCTTCAAGCTTGCAGTACATCCCATCCTCTATGAGATTTTATGACAGATGGATTCAAAGGAGAAAAATCAAGAGGCCTCAAAAGCTTTTATGGCTTTTCTTACCTCATCTGTATTTGCAAATCATCTTAACCTGAGCCGTGTACTGCCTTTGTTTTTATGTTGGATCTTACAGCAGAGTATGCTGCTTGCCATAAATAATAGAACTGAAGAACAGAAAGTTTTCAATAAGTCCTATATAGCTCAAAGTGCTCATACAGGCAGAGGGAGATGTTCTGATGCAGATGGGGCTGGCAGCAAAACCCATTTTGGGGCAGGAGTCATCAATTTGCCTTGGGTTTTAATCCTGATACTGGCCTTGATTTTCTTGGTGGTCATCTGCAAAACTCTCTCCTGCTCCAAGTCATTTTTCTTGTGTATAAAACACACATAAAATCTGTGCTTGCCCAGGAAAGGTGATTAACTGATGGAACATAAAATCATAGAATGTATTGGGTTGGAAGGGACCTCTAAAAGTCATCTAGTCCAACCCCCCTACAATAAACAGGGACATCTCTTACTAGGTCAGGTTGCTCAGAGCCCCATCAAGCCTGACATACAAAGCTTTACATAAATACCATGCTTTAATGGGGATAATGTCATGTTACCTTTTGGCTGGACAATTTCTTCAGGAAATAAATCTTTGCTATGTGAAATTCCTTCATTCACTAACAAACATAGCTTGGAAAATACATTTTAATCTCAAAAAAAGAAGAACCACAACCCCCTCCAAAGGAGAGCAGAATTCCTTCAAAGAGAGTGCCCAAAAAAGACATCTTGAACCAGTGCGTTCATTTCAGCTTTTCAGTCTTTATTATCATTTTGTATAGAATTGCCATTATCACACACAAATTTTCTATTTCACTGCAAGAATCCCATGAAATGATGCTGAAAGAACATTTTTCTTTTCCCCTCTCTCAAACAACACTTGATGAGCAACTTATCTTCCTAGAAATTACCTTTATGAGGCTCACGTGGGAAATACTCCACACACTTTGTGGAGCATCATATAAATTAGGAAAGCTTTGTTGGTTAAGCTTAATAGCAAGGCAACATCTTTTGCTCTCTTGCCAGCTCCCAAGGATTTTGTTTGAATTAGGGCTATGTTCTAATTCCAAATGGCTGGTCTGGGTGTATTTTCTGTAAGGAAATCTGTGATAGACTGTTTCTGGAGGAACTTCAGGGTGTGAGCGCAGTAAACCAGACAACTGAAACCACAAGTGTAGGAAAAACCATAGAATCACAGACTGGTTTGGGTTGGAAGGGACATTTAAAGGTCATATAGTCCAACCCCCTGCAGTGGGTGGGGACAGACATCTGCAACTACAGCAGGTTGCTCCAAGCCCCGGCCAACCTCACCTAGAATGGTTCCAGGGATGGGACATCTCGCTGTGCAACCTGGGCCAGGGTCTCACCACCCTCAATGTCAAAAATTTCTTCCTTGTAGTATGACAGTGGCCAACATCACATCTTCAGGGAGGACTGGACAACCTTGTCAGGGTCTGAGACTAACTGCAAAGGTGCTGCCTATGGAAGGATATGTATTTCCAGAGATGCTATTACAATTTTACTTTAAAAGTAGCATCTCAATTTTGCAAGATACCTAAAAGCTCAAATATTAAACTTCATCTACCTTTAAAAAAAAAAAAAATCTGAAGAGTGTACATGGGCTTGTAATTTTAACAACTTCATCTTGTATTCTATTTATATAGTGGGAAAGGAAAGAGTCTATTATAGGCCTCCCAAGTAAGTCTCTCAGATCTCAGGGCAAATTCTTCCAGCCTACAAAGGTATATTTTTTTATCTCTCTTGTCAGCCATGCTACAACCTATTATGGGGTCCTAGAGGTCAAATACTTCTGTGCTTCTTATTCCATGACCATTGTAATGGCTCTCCCGGTCTAAAGGAAGATGATAATTTTGCAGAAAGTGCTTGAACAGAAACAAACCCATTATTCTCACAGGTTCAAGGTGCTAAATACCCTCTGAGTACAAATATAATCTTCCTTCATTCCATACTCCACCCTATTACCTCCAATTTATGTCATCTTCTTTCTTTTACATAAGAAGCAGTCTGCAGCATAAATCAGATCCAGCACAACTACTTGCTGTGGAGACTTACTCTTCAGTGCAGAGTTTGTGACAAGAAAAATCATATTTTTGCATTAAAATCAAAAGAACACTCTCTGAGGAGTCTCTTCCCTGCACTCAGACTATCCCAACAATACGACACAGTATGAAATGAAAAATCTTGCCATTGCTTTCTCTATACAGTTGTAAAGGTTCTACTAATTAAACCAATTATTTTGCTATAATGATATGAAATTAAGTTTTCTTTGCTTAAAAATAATAGAAAACTGCAATTTAGTCTAATCTGTTGTTTAAGTCTCTATGAAGGATGTAGAGCAGTGCTACTCTAGTGCAGATCCTTAATGAATTACTAAGACACCACACACATCAGCTGTGACTTTATTGCATATCTGTGGTGGGTTTACCCTGGCTGGG
>VYZX01023018.1:187887-214210 GCA_013401335.1 Brachypteracias leptosomus
CACTGATAGTCATAACAAAGGTGTGTGTTATCAACACTCTCTGGGTCCTAGGGCTGCATGAGGAAAATCAGCTCAGACAGACCCACTACAATATCCCATCTTTTCTTTATATATTTTGCTGTGAATTATTGATGTTTACATGTGTGATAGTCAAATACTTCACCTACATGAGCCCATTTCCTAACAGCCTGAGGAGCTGGGGGAATTTTACCAATTTCTGTGGTTTCCAGGATCCATAGCCATGTGGCCTACAGCTTCCCTCCCCATCCCATGGGAAAAGGCATCCTGGCCCTCACCAACACCTCCAGACTTCTGCCCTTGTAATGAAAAAAATGCAGCAAGTTTTTCTTTCTCTTGTGGATGGGCTAAAGCAAAAGAGGGTCAGACTCCAGGCCTTTCCCATCCAATCTTTGTTCAGCGAGGTGTGGAAGTCTAAAGGGACATGCTCACTTGGCCTGGGTCAGGCATCCTTCAAAATCAAGCAGCACCTCAGTGCAAACATGTTGAACACCAAAATACCATCAATAGTTTAGGTGAGCTCAGGTTTTGTTCATATATTCTTCCTTCTACCAATCTTCATCACAGGGGATCTGTACAAAGAATGATTACCAGACAGTGTCTCTATACCTGTCCCTTTTGCTAAAACAAATGCTGGGGTTTGTGGTCCTAAACAGTTGTTGATGCCTATACTGCAACTAAAGTTAAAAGAAAGTTGAAAAATTAGATATTTCTTTTTTTCTCATGATTCTAGCTGTCAGGCTAAGAATGGCATTATGGCTTCTGCTGCCTTAGGATGGCACAGGGTAACACTTTGACTTTGGAGAAGTTCTCCATGTGATCAAGGCTCAGTCTTAAATTGAGATAGATGGAGATGGATATAGATACATGCACACAGATATATCTAAATGAGCTTCTCTGCACATTCTATCTGGACAATCACTATTGAAAACTCTTCTCCTTAAAGCTTGCTAAAGATCAGAGCTTAGACACAGGAAAGCAAGGTCTTGTGTCCCAGCAATGCTGAAACAGGAACAACATTTGCAGAAAAAGGACTGTCCTGTGGATTTGCTCTGAGATACCCCATGGCAGGGACTGGGAAACAATCTCAGCCACAGCAGCAGCGAGGTTACACAGCCATGCTGGAGAGCCACCATGTACAGCACATCCCATCTCCCCATTTCCCCACCCATCACCAACTCATGCCTGTGAAAGTGTGAAGGCTCAGGAAACCACGCCCAGACAGGCTCTACCTGCTTCTCTCACCCATGTGCACAAACACCCTCTTCCTTGCCTGTAATTTTACATCTGAACCTTCCCTGAGGTCCTCTCCAGCTTGCAAATTGAGATGGATTAGCACAGCAGTGCATTTACGGGATGACCTGCTCCAACATCTCCCAGGGCTTTCTTCTTCTTGTCCTCTTTTCCTACAGCCTCAATCACAGCCATGCACACACTGAGGGTACCAGGAGGATAAACGCACTGTCATCCATAGATTTATCACCACCTTGATGTTGGGAATTACATTTTTTTTCTACTGACATCTCATTAAAATACTGTTTAATTACTGTCTATGTCCAAATATAACTTTGTTACAAAATATACTTACCTTTTTCAGTGCACCTCTATACATTTATAAAAGTCTCAGAGCTACTAATTCACTTATTGCATATTACACTTATTATGTTCTATTATAAAAGTATGGTTTATATTTATATTACATTAAATTAATGGCAAAATTCCTGATTTTCTTTTTTTGTTGTTCTGACCTTTACTGAACAGTGAGCTTTGCTGGCAAAGCCAATAATTTACCCATGCTGCACAATGGCAAATCTACCTACAAAATAATATTTGTGACATCTATTTATAGCAGAGGTAAAATCCCCTCGGGGAGCTGGTAAATCCCCTTCTTGGTCTTCAAATATTAGGGGCCACATTGTTGCTTTTCAAGTGAAGGAAAAGGGCTTTATGATCTGATACTCATAATTGATGCTGTTCCCAAGTAATCTTTCAGATAAATAATCCCTCCCCACCTCATTTACATAACTATTTTCTCACAGTGTGAATTAGTTCTTCACACTTCTGCATAGTTACGTCTCAAACATGAATTTTTTTTTACTGAGTAATAGAAACATCTATCAAAAATAAAAGATCTCTGAGCCTTGTCAGAGACAACTAGTGCTAAATATCTCCTAATAAGCCTCATATTGATTCTCTTTAAGCAATTAAAATATACTTTTCCTCCCACCCCCATAAATTCCTTCACTATGTGAATACAGGCAAGAAAATCCAAACCATGAAACAAGGCCCAAGAGAAGATCAGGTCCATTTTATAGGACATCACAGGGAAAAAATAAACAATAAAATACAGTATCAATAAAAAATCTGAATACGTAAAAAGCTGCCTTCTTCAATGTCTGCAAGAGATTCCTAAACCATCTCTTCTTTCTAGAAAATAGCTTCAAACTGAATTTTAAAAACTTGAGAAATAGATTTGGGAGAATCTGGGGACAAGCAAAGCCATTACTCTCAAGGCAATCTGGTTTTGCTTCGATTGCTTCCTTCAACTCTGATTTGAAGCAGGTGTGAAAATAGGCTAAAGAGAGGCCAAGATTTCGCTGCCCTTGATGCTGTGCCAGAGCAGAGGATTAAATCTCTGGAGGATCAAGTCCAGATGACTTCTGATATGTGCTAAGACTCACTATAAAACCCCTTTTTTTCAAGTGTCTGACATAAAATCTAAACATAGTCTCATACCGAATGAAGCTTATAACTAAAACCAAGGTAAGGTTTTGTTGATGTGACTGGTTACATTTAGCCACAAAAGTCTCACAAATGACTCTTGGTACGTATTTAAGACTTTCTTCTGCAAAATACATTAATTTCTTTCAAAAAAATATATACCTGAAACCTTTTCTTCAGAACACCAGATCAGAGGAAAACCAAGGTGTACAAAATAGTGGCAAATATTCAACTGCTCAAATACTGCAGTATTATTTTTATTTAAGAAATTATTGATGCTAAAACGTTTTCATGTCAACAAATAGTCCAAATGGATGACCATAAATATAGAATTTTAATTCAGAATTATTTTAGTCGTAAAAAATCCAGAAGAAATCAGGTTTTAAATGAGTACCTAATGTTATTATTTAGCTAGCAGATGTCAGCAGCAGAGTATGGAGGAAAGAGTAGCAACGTTCAAAACCCACACTTGGAAGGAATCTAATTTTCCCTTAATTTTTCATTTTCACCCCCTCACCACCTCCCCAAGCTCGGCCTCAACTTGATAGCTCTTTAAACTCTCTGACGTGATGCCCTCAGGGATGGTGAGGGGTCCCTTGGGTTGGGGCACAGCTGGAGATTGCTGCCCAGGGACCCATGAAGGAGCCTGGGAAGGGATCCTATGAGATATAATTATCCACCGTTGATAATAACAGATTTAGGGTGTTTTTAAATATTTGATGGTGGCAATGAAAGGCAAGAAGGTTGTGGGTAACCATAAATTAGAAGCCAACCTCAACATGCATTTTTCACCTCTCCTCTTTAATGAACAAATCTCCACCATTAACTCACTTTACAAATGGTGGCTGCCAGAAGAATGTCCTTTCTCTGATGAGAAATGCAGGCATTTTTGACGGAGGTCATTACAAAGTTGTAAGCAGCACATCCCAGACAAAAGTGAGGACTGTGTTGCTCAGATATTTATACCCCGTGTGCCTTGCCTCGTTACCATGACACTGAGGCACCCAGTCCTGCCTCCTCCCTCTATAGACATGCAAGCTGGAATTTCATCTTTTCTGCACAAGCACACACACAGTTCCCACATTATCTGATGGAGAATATTGGCATCACTTCATACTAACTACACATTGGCTTATTTTGAAGTGCTTTCACTCGTAACATGACATCTCAGGGGTGGTTTGAATAAATTGTGTTTCTTCTATACATCATATGTAGTCCTACATAAAGGCACAGCCTTCACTGGGATGTCAAAAATTAAAAACATAGCCACAGAATCATTAGATCCCCAACTAGAGGACTTGGTTCCTTGCAATAGCATCAAATTCCCAACCTTGGCTTCAGCGTTGCTGTCTTTCCAGGAGTTCAGTGGGAAATGCAGATCTTCTAGGCTTGTCTCTGCTGGCAAGCAGGGCTCTGCATTCAGGATCTACTCATTTACATTCCTTTCAAGCTGATGCCAAAGAGTCCCTTTTGTAAGTTTTTTTCTTTAAACTTGGTGAAATTTGCATAAACGATATGAAATTGCCACCTCTTATAAATCAACATTTATGTTGAAAGCAAACACGCTTCTCTCTGTACCCTGGAGCCTTGCTGCTCATATCCTATACTTGTTCCTCACCCTCAGAACAATGGTTCAGAGCTGGGTTTCTACTGAGATGTCTTTCAAGCCCTAGTGCCCCCACATAATCTTTGATTTGTCTTTAAATATAGAAAATATTTATATTTAAATAAAAACATGGCTATTACCTGTAGTTCAGCTGGCATTTAGGTGGAGCTCAGTCTTTATGACTCAATCTCTCTTCAGAAACAAACCTGGTATGAGCAATATCCACAAATGCTGTCCCAAGTGTTTTACTGTTTCTGTCCATGACTGGAAACTGCACATCCCTCCATCAGCTGTGTTGAGTCAGGGATGTTAAAAGTATATTTTGGAGTTAAGAGGACTGTCTGGAAATGAGAAAGGCTGGGATTCATGGGACTTCTCCTACTCTGCCCATTTTGCCACAGAATTTTACATCCAGATCTCTCACTTTCACAGCTGCAAAGCATCCAGGGGACAATTGCAAAGTGCTCAGGGACAATTGCCTCCAGTTCTCCTCCAAGGTCATTGCATTATGTGTGAGACAGCCTCACATACAGGCTCAGAAAGTGGTCTTCAAGCCAGAAGCCCCAACCTGCCAGGTCCTACAGAAACTGTCCTTCTCTGACCTCAAAACTACTTAATTACTTCCAAAAAGTGCTTCTTTGCTATGCAGTTTCACTTGGCATTTAAGACTTGGTTCCCACCTCATATTCAGCAATGGCAGGAGCTCCCAGGCTGCCTTACCAGCTCAAAACAGACCAGTACTACAGGAAAACCTTCTTCTTGTCCTTGCAGGAAAGCCCAATAAATGCTTAGACATACATTTAGGCCAACCCTCCCTCTTAAAATCATCACCACCACAAAACAGCTAAAGCAGCACGCTGCAAGCTGCTGGACTCTTCTCTCAGCCTTCACACTCAGCCAAGAACTCCCACAGAAATGTTTTTATATCTCAAGACTACTTGAGACTAACCTAAGTACTGTACTTTCGCTGCCAAATTTAATTTCTCCATGGAGCCTGTTAGCTCTGTTAAAAGCTCACCAGCCTTTCTGAGGACCACGCTCTCTCCAGGCCATTGCTGTGCAGGCACAAGGAGCCATGGAAAGGCTGCACCTGTGTGCTGGGAACAAGACCCACTCTCATACCCTGTTGAGTTTTCCCATTCTTATTCTGCTTTCACAGAGAGCAATTCAATATCTGAAGTACTTCTTTCGTAGCAGCTGCAAAATAGCATCCTCCTGCCAGAAGAGCACTCAGGGATGCGGTGGTCCAGGAGCAGAGGGTGAGAAGTCCTTTTGGCAGCAGGGTGCTGGCCCGTGAAGAGGGCAATTCTGGCACTGCCCACACGGTGAGGTCAAGACTGGTTTGATTCAGGGGCTGCAGCCGCAGCACAGACCTCCCTAGGGACAAATCCAGCGAGAAAATATCAGCCACCACATTCTGCATTATGTGAAGGTGAGATGGCAGCTCCTAGTGTGTATAAATATATATATAGATTGTCGTGATAAAAATTTAAAAAAAAACAGTGAGTGAGAGAAAGAAACAGAGATATTACAGTACTCAGAGTAAATTAAAGAAGCAAAATTAGAAACAATCTGTGTTTCAAAGTGTGGTCAACAGAATGCATCACCATGACAATCCTTGCTGGAAGCAACAAGGGAGACTTCCTGGCAGTGCTGGAGGAGTGCTCCCTCCAGAGTGGGGAATCATCAAAATGCAATTTACAGCACCAAAAAAACCCAGATCTGTAGTGGCATTTTGTTGACTTTTATTCTTAAAATGTGAGAACTAGACTGGAGAAGTGTTACCTCATGCTGAATTCTATGAAAATCCTAATCCCAGTTTTAATGATGAAAAATCAGAGACATCCTTAACGTTTTCCTCAGTGGCTGCATTACAGACAAAAGTAAAATAAAGGTTTATATCACAGATATGAAATGAAATCAAATGAGAGTCTCCTATTAAGGCACACAGAGATGGACTTTAAATAATAAAAATGATTCCAAAAAGAAATTTAAAGAAAGGATTAAAATACCTAAGCACTGAAAAATAAGAAAGTTAATTCTTGTAAAGGTCATCAGCTAATCTAAAATGTGCAGAATATGTAGCAACAAATGACAGCATAACAATGCTTCCATAGGAGCTGATTATCTCATTCAAATAAATAAGTGAGCAACATATTCTCTATTTTGCCTTGTGTCAGGTGTGCTTATGGTGAGCAGGGCAGGGGTCAAAGGGTTACTCAGAGGCATGTCCCCTGGGGATACCTGCCCATGGGAGAATGAAGAGCTTACCTTCCAGCCTGGAGATCTCCAAGCAAAACATGCTTGGAGGCCTAGCACGTCTTGGCATGGCCAAAGTCTCCATCCTCCTCCTCCTTTCCTTCCAGTTCCTAGCATGTCCCAGCTCCCACCTACTAGATAAGAGCAGAAGCTGAAGCAATTTCAATGATGGTTCTCTCAAACCATCCCAATTCAGGAGGTTGGACATCCAGTCCTCCCAGCACTCCTTGCCGATACATTGTGTGGAGATCCACAGCCAGCAAAAATGGATTGTTTTAATTTGGAGCAGCTGAGAGACAACAACAGAGCTCTTGTGATAGATGAAGTCACACAAATGTTCTCATTCTCAGCGTGATGGGGAGAAGGCTCTGCTAAGAAGTGCAAAAATAAGGTTCAAATCTATCTGGGGAGAACATAGGTTATAATTTAAAAAATAAAAGGAAAGAGGAATGTTTGGGTGACAAATGGAAAAGAGAAAACCTGTGGCTATGGGAGGGGAGGGGAAATGGGGATAATCTGTTCTCATCACATGCCAGCAAAATACATGTACTTCTGGTGGTTATCTTTGCAGTTATCATACAGATAATAGAGCTGAGCATTAATTATCTCCATGCCCCTACACAGCGGTAGCAGGTCATAGGTCAGTGGAAATCATGCCTGGTACCTACACCCAACAGCTCTGCTTTGGTGGGTCACTAATTCCTACATCTGAGCAAGCCCATGCACCAAGGTTAAATTTCTTCCCTTGAAACATAAATCTGGACAAGTCTGATTGAGCTTAAACTGTGATGTGGACCTCATCTGGAATATTGTGTNGTGTGCATGTGTCAGGGGCTGACCTTAGGCTGGGCAAAAGTTTGTTAAAAAACTTTTCCTTTTGAAAAAACACAGACTCAGGCTGATCAAAATGCTTCACAGCTACTCATCCATTTCAGCAGGTTGTCTTACTTTTTTCAGAAATGCTTAAGAGAGATTTCTTATCAAAATACTTCTTGTAAAATACTTCATTTGGAATGTTATTTGATGTTAAAAAACCAGTAAATTACTTAGCAACTCAAATGAAATATCTAACGCGAGGTCAGATTGAATACTTTGTTGATTCTGGGATGAAATGAAAATTTTTAATCATTTTTGGTTTAAACAAAGCCTTATTTTTTTCCCCAGGCGATTTAGAATTGCTGGGGAATAATATAAATATATTACCCAGAGTGAGGTGCCGTATAAGTAACATATAATAGAGCTATAATAGAAAAACACTGAAAAACTTCATTACATTCCCATTGCTTTATCAGAGGCAGAGCCGCCTGCTTAGAGCAGTGCTTGTATATCTAATATCTAATCATATACCTAATTCTCAAAGGAAAGCTTACCAGCAGTGAAATCAAAGCTAGCCCTACACAACTAAGATAATCAAATACTGTCAGGAAACAGAGTATTCATGTACCTGGACAAAAAAAAACAAAACAAGAAAAATGGGAAAAGAGATAATGCATCTAATATTCATAATTCATAACCAAATGAATTTTACTTCAAGAGTGTCTTTCCTTGTACAATTTGAAGTATGGCATGAAAACTGTTGACTTCTACATGGAAAACCATAACATGTGCTGTGTAAAAGTTGGATTATTTGAAATAACACTTTGGATCCTCTGAGAAGTTATTTTTGCCTCCTAAAATCATAAAACCTGTAAATAGATCTATGGCACAACATGTACACGTACATAATTAAAACAACTCATCTTAGATAGGGACTATCTGATTCACACCAGTGGTCTTTGTCACCTGCTATTGTTCTGAACGACGTTGTTAAAAGAAAATCAAATTAAAGATGAAGAATAATTGCAAGATATATCAAAGCATAAACCAGACATTAAATGCATGGAATAAATAGCTGTAGGGAAAAGCTTTAAAATATTGTAAGAGTTTCAAAGAACAGCTTGTATTTCAAACACATTTTTATCTCTTCTTCTCCCATACTTTTTTGGTGTGGAAACAGGCTTGAAACTCCAAGATAAAGAACAAATAAATGCTGTCTTTCATTTCCAAATATGAAATGGGGACCTCGGTCTCTAAGTTGTAAATACTAGATCTGCGTCCTTCAGAGTTCATCCTACCAGAAGTCTGGTTTATTGATAAAAAAAGAAAGAAATAGCATCTAAGCAGTTGAGCATTACCTTTTATATCCCCTGGTGATATTTCATATGGGTTGCTCCTCCTTCACATAACTGGCCCTCTGGATACAAACTGACTGTCAGCATGGCTGGTTTTTAGAGCCACACAAGGTGTGAATCATAGAATCATTTAGGTTGGAAAAGAATTCTTGGATCATCAAGTTGATGTACTGGTGTGCATCAGATAATCCCTATCTAAGATGAGTTGTTTTAATTACGTACATGTACATGTTGTGCCATAGATCTATTTACAGGTTTTATGATTTTAGGAGGCAAAAATAACTTCTCAGAGGATCCAAAGTGTTATTTCAAATAATCCAACTTTTACACAGCACATGTTATGGTTTTCCATGTAGAAGTCAACAGTTTTCATGCCATACTTCAAATTGTACAAGGAAAGACACTCTTGAAGTAAAATTCATTTGGTTATGAATTATGAATATTAGATGCATTATCTCTTTTCCCATTTTTCTTGTTTTGTTTTTTTTTGTCCAGGTACATGAATACTCTGTTTCCTGACAGTATTTGATTATCTTAGTTGTGTAGGGCTAGCTTTGATTTCACTGCTGGTAAGCTTTCCTTTGAGAATTAGGTATATGATTAGATATTAGATATACAAGCACTGCTCNGGCTATTACTTCTTGTCCTGTCATTAGTTACTTGAGAGAAGAGATCAACACCAGCCTCACTACAACCTCCTTTTAGGTAGCTATAGAGAGCAATGAGGTCTTCTCTAAGCCTCCTCTTCTTCAAGCTAAACAATCACAGTTCCCTCAGGTGCTCCTCACAGCACGAGGCTCTGTGAGAAAGGGAAAACAAGCCAGAGTTGTGCCCCACCTCCATGCCCAAGCTCGTCCATACCACCCCAAGCCTGGCAGCACATACAGGCTAGAGCTGAGATCCAGCTCAGCTCTGCTGAGCTCTAATGCAAATATATAGCTTGGGAACCATTCATAACCGTGACTTTATTCTGTGTGAGTCATCTCCATCCTACTGACTAGTACAGACGTGGCCATATTGAAAACAAAAACCATAAAGGTTTGATTGATGCACAGCATCCTGCTAAATTATACCAACCGTAGGTTGGGGTGCTTGGGATGCCTGAGAGGAGCCAGGATCCACGTCAACATGAGCAGTTGGGACCTCTGACTCACTTTGTCACCGGCTGAAGTGACAACGTGTTGAGTTTCCTCCACACCCCGTGGCACAGTGCATCAGTCAGCAAGGGGGCACAGCTCTCCTAAGTGCATCCTCCCAGCTATATTTATTGGTGAAAAGAGAGAAAAACAGGCTCCCATCACATTGGAGAATAAAATAGATGTGAATTTTATGAAGAGCACCAGAAGATTGCACACAAGGATGAGGAGATATTAATGCAGACAGTGACACCTCCAGTTTCTTTGTGCTGCCTGGAGAAGGCAGCAGCAGAGCTGGTAGGTTTGTCTTTGGATACCTGGTTTCCTTCTAGCTCTATTCTCATTTCCATGCTGGTTTAAACAGAGGGAGGGAAGAAACACAGACAGGCCCAATTCTGGTCTAACTTTTAAGACAAGCTAGCAAAAGGGTACTGGGGAGGAAACAGAAACACTGTGATATTTTGAAATGTTTTCATTTTACAGAAATTTCAATTCTATGGAAGTCACATTGATGCACTTTTAACAATTTTTACTTCCTAGGATTTATTTAAACCAGTCACTCTTCCAAGTGTTTCACAAGGATGTTCGGCCTTTCGACTGAAACAAACATCAGCAATTATAAAATGCAAAGGGCAACACGACTCAAATGAAAGAGACCTTAGACGCAGAGAGGTTTTAGCTTCTCTAAACCTCATTTGTGAGCAGGGGTGAAATGGAAGAACTTGATAGCTTCATGTCAGAAAAGACATGAACCGTGACGCAGCAATGTCAGCAAGACTAAAATGAGCTGTTAAAATACCTGGAGTGAAACAACACATGGTTTCTAAAGTGGCAGATTAAAAAAAAAAAAACCAAAAACCTGATAATGGGTCAGGAATGATGAAATCTGTGCCTTGTTTCTGCTGTGCACTGGGACTTCCACTTGAAAATTTTCGGTCAGAACAGATTAGATCGCCTCCAAATTAAAGTGTCAAGGTAAAACTCAGCACACATAGTTCAACAGCTCTGTAAAAACATTGGCAGTGAAGGAAACAAGAAAACAAACCTCATTCTGACTTTACTTGTAGCACCTGCAACTGAAGAACATGCCTGTAAATAGGGGCACTCCAACAGCAGAAATAGGATAAAATACAGGCCCTGTAGCAATGATATATAAAGAAGCTTTCAGTGCCTGTCAAAAGATTTTAAATAAGATTTTTGGAGCTATAACATGATTTAGCTTTCCCAATATAATATAAAACTAAAAAACAAGAAAAGGTGAGGGTTTCTTATTGACCTTCAGGAGAAAAAAAATATTCTTGATAGCTGATGGCCAATGAGGGTAGCAGAGAACAAGCAGTTCCAGCTTGTGTGATTATTGAGCAAACTACTTCTTCAACCATTTTTTCCACTACTTCAAGCGACGTCTCAGCACAATTTAACAGTTTCCAATTCAGTAACTAAGAAAGCTCAAGGGTCTTTATTTTTCTGGGGTGAGAAGGACAAATGACAAACTCGAAGCATTCCTGCTGTTAGGGTGTCATCACATTTGTCTAGCACAGAACGTGTCTCATCGTAGACAGAGCGACTGGGCACCCAACTTGGCATTTCCTGGGATGGAGATGGAAAGCTCTGCCTTTAAATATCTCCAATAAAAGACTATGGGGAGAAGGAAAAGTAATTTTTCCTCCTGAAAACTAATTTTTCCTCCTGACCCCAAATGTGTTCCCTCAAAAACCCCATGCAGTCATGGGTTAATTATATCTCAGGAGGCTCAAGAGAGTGGTGAATCACTCATAGCCCATGGAACAGCTTCTTCCCCTCTAAAACTTTAATACAGTTTTTTTGGAAATCGTATCAATCAAAACAAGAGATCTTCCTCGGATCATAAACTCTGAGGGGAATCAGTAAATTCTGCTATTTTATTATACTGACCTTTAGACCACCCTCTGTCTTTTTACTCTTCAGCTTCTATATCTGAAAATATCATGACGTATTGAAGCGTACACGCTGGCATTGCAGAGCCGGTCCTTCCCATCACCAAAGACAGACCTTAAACTCTTTACTCACTGAACTGGAAGTTACATTTTTTTTGAGTGACTGTTTGAAGCAATGGGCAAGAAGGAGAAAAAGCCCTTATTTAAAAACCACTTTTAGCTGGTGTCAGCTATCCAGATTTTTTTATTTGCTTACATGGTTTACTTTTAAAGGCATATTTTATTTGTTAAGAATATGTTTGAAAATTCTCTGGCATTTTAATTGGCTTGATATTTCAATCCTCTTGTCCGAAAAGAGACTTGCTTAAAAAGCACAACCCAGTTTCTCTGCGGATCCTTCCTTCTTACACCTCACTTTCTGCAGAAGTTTGCAGTCCATTGGCTGCAGTTATCACAAAAAGCTTCTACATTTGAAAAGTAAGTCTGGAAAAATCCAGTAATCTTGAACAGCGATTGACCCGTAACACTCTGCCTGTGGGCAACTGACTCGGAATTAGAGATTCCAGACCAAGCTTTTCATTTCTTATTTTCAACCAAAAAGCTACAAAGAAAGAGCCAGTAAAAGAAAACTACAACTGTCTGCATAGCTAGAAGTAAAGACTTCTCATGGAAACTGTGATTTAAAACTGTATCTTTGGTCTCCAGTTCTTCCTTTTCATCCACCCTTCTTTGCACAGTTGGGCTTGGAAGGTTGGAATTGTTCTGTTTTGAAACTGGGCTACCTGTAGAACAATGAGAAGGTGATGGAGCTGCTGCAAGGGCCACCAGCCAGGAGCTTCCAGGTGGATGCTGCGCACCTTGGACTCAGTTTTCCTGCAATGTGACATATATGTTTATCAACAAGCAACGTATGGATTACTAGGAACTGCCCAGTACAAGAAAAATGCTAGCAAGGAGCAATTATTTCCATTTAATTTAGCAGAAGTACTAACATTGGTCTCTCTCTGTTCTGCTCACTCTGCATTTGCCTTGCAACACACTTACACACCAGTTCAGACAGTGGGAAAACTGGAGAGGCTATTTGCCCATTAGATCACCCTGCAAAGTGTTGTCCAGCTTGGTTTTCTGCAAGAAATAGGCTCCTCCAGTCTGACAAGGAGAGCAAATGACGATGCTTTGTGCAGCACCGTGCTTGCTCAGTGCTACCCAGAGCAGCTCCCAGGCATCAGTTCCCTAAGGGCTGGGCTTGGGTTGTCCTACCAGCCCCCCAAATGATGCAGCATCCTGCAGCAAAGGCTCCTGATTTTCAATTTAGATAGATTTCAATTTTCTGCCTCATTTCAGTCATTTTGCATTATATAACCAACAGTGTGCATTTTTATTTTCTTCCAGTATCTTATGTAGGTTAGAAATATTAGGATCTGAAAAAGCTTATCCATTTTCAGATGCTTCAGGAGAGAATGAGGAAGGCTGGGATTTTTTTTATACCAGTAAAGAACAGTTTGCTTGCGTCAGTAAGTTATAGGTTAATGGCTCTGCATGAGAAAACAACGATAGCGGCCAGTTCTAAGCAAGACTCAGCTTCAAGTTGCTTGAAAACTGAAAAGAAGGTCAGCACACCCAGCCAGGTCCCTCTGTGCTCTTGTTTTATTTAGCTTTGCAAATCAGAGCTCTCTTCATTACCCGAGTCTCTAGCGTGAGAGTAAAGAAATGAAGTTGCAACACTGAAATTTTACATTATTATGTTCCCCATCTTATTATCTAAATTGCTCTGGTATGAGTGAACTCAAAGCAGAAGTCTCTATTGATCTACAACTCTATGACTAGAACTGCCCTTTTTTTTGGTTTTTAAACCCTAGCATGTTTACATATGGCTGGAATAATTTGGAAATCTGTTTACAAGCTGTCCAAGGTAATTGAGAAGGATTTTTCTCATGCCTTTGAGGTCACATACTTACAAAGGTTGAACTTGCTGCAGCAGCTCTTTTAAAAGGATCAAGGACAGAGAACAATTACTTGTAGACTGGGGACCAATAAAGGGAAATCCACAGAGAACTCTAAAGATCTAAGAAATAATTTAGGCGATGCACTAAGAACAAAGTGAGTCAGGAGAGGAGAACTTGGGGAAAAAGTTAATGAATTTTGAACAAATTGTATATTATTAGATTGAAAAAAAATCTGTAATCTCAGCAATTTTCACTTAGTTTTTTGCCTTGTCCTGCCCAACGATTCCAACTGGCCGTGGGCTCAGGTCAGTGTTACTGCAGGGGCTACCACCATCTTGCCTGACCCACAAGGATCACTGGAAGGTGAAAACTGATTATTTATTCTCCATGCATTTAATGTGTAGGAATTTCAGTGGTAGCCTGAGTTCTAGCATTTAAAAAAAGTTCAGCAAGCGTTTCATCTGCCAAGAGAAACACAGCGACGAAGTTGGAGGGGTCAGGGTACAAAGTGTGGAGCAATTAACAAGATATCATTCTGTAAGTACATTAGTAATAAAGGAAGACCAAAAAAGGAGTGGGAATGCCATTAACCAAGTAAGCTGAGTGTTTAATAAGCCTTCTTTGCTTCAATCTTCATGAAAAAGGCCAACTGAGAGCAGATGGTAGGCACAATAATACTGTAACAAAGAGGGAAGATTGTAATCTCATAAAAAGGGAATGATGAGAGTGCCTGGCTAATTTAGATGTTTTCAAATTGGTTATGCTGATGAGCTTTATCTTTGCATACTTAAGGAACTGTCTGAAACAGTACCAGAATCTTAACTATTATCATGGAAGACTGAAGAGGGAAAGATGGGGGGAAAGGAACCATGTCTTTAAGAAGGAGGAAAAGGTCTTGCTGTACCTCCCAGCCCACAAACTATCCATTTACAGAAAAATACTCAATCTTTCCATAAAAGAAACAAGATACCAAACGCATGAGCAGCAGCAAACATCAGTTATTGAACTGCACCCTACCCATGGCATTTCCTTCTATAGGACATTTAATAGGCATAGGTTGACCTTAGCTTAGCTATTAACATAGCACTCAGTGATATGGTGATATGTATAGAGGCTACAAAGCTGGCTAGAAGACCATTCATTTCCAGAAAACAGCTCTATTTAAAATGAAAAGATGAATCAAGCATAGTTTCAGAGAGGTCTGCCTTGAACGCAGCCCTATTAATTTTTTCATTAATGCCTTGGAAGAAGGAACATGCTTGTTACGCTTGCCGATAACACTGTGCAGGGCAGGACGGCAAGCACACAAGAGGATGGGATTGAAATTCAAAAAGGTCTTGACAGATTGCAGAAATAATCTTTAAAGAAAGCATGTTATTCAGGAGAGACAATATAAGACATGATACTTGTGCAGAAATAATCAGCTGTGTAATTACAGGCTGGGAAACAACTGCTGGGGTTGGGGAAAGGGAGCTGGGGCTGGCTGCTGAGTTCAATGGAGGCGTGGCTATGAAGATATGGGAGATAATCCTACCAGTAGGTTCAGTCCTCACTGGAGAAATATTTTCCGGTTTATATACTATATGTTAGTAAAGTTGTGCACTAAATGGAGGGAGTCAAAAAAGAACAAGGAAGGAGATCAGAGGTCTAGAAAACATCTCCAAGGGGGAAAACTCAGTTGAGGAGCTGAATTTTAAACCAAAAATAGAATGAGGAGAGAACTTAGAAGCTTAAAAACTATTCAAGATAAGAGTAAAGATGAAGGAAGGACCATTTCATCAGGGTTTTGCCTTATCAGCCATGAACTGGGTGAGGAACATGGAGGGTAAACACCAGAGGAGCCCAGCCTGGCCAGTTGCTGACCATGCAACAGCTCTGCAAACCATCTACTGAAAAGTCTTTTCCTATGAAATGAAAAATTCAGGAAGGTCAATTAAACTGCTCATGGATATTTAATAATAGGGAAGGTGAGAAAAATAATCAAATAAATTACTTGTTCCAAATTATCACTCAATTTTACTGGTAGTTCATTACTGACTCAGATGAATGAATGCTGAGAAGATATTACCCTCGTATGAATATTCAGACTTTGCTACCTGATTGTCATTTTTTCAGATGAAAAATGCAGTATATCAATTCTTGATGAATTTTTTAATAGAGCCAAATGCCCTCAGTAGTAGACCCGTCATTTAGAGATCATTTGTATATGCCAGGCTATGGAGAAGCTTTCTGCTGAAAATACAGGACCCCAAACAATTGTTAACATGGAGAAATGGTTGGACTTGATGATCCTAGAGGTCTTTTCCAACCTAAACGATTCTATGATTCTATGAAATAAACTCTGGAACTGAGGTCAGGCCAGCATTGAGAATGAAGTGTCCCTCCATGGAGCTCACTACACTTCAGCTGCTTTACGTTATAAATAGTGATAACTGTGAAAAGCCCTAACCCTCCCCTCGGTGTTTTGCGGGCTTAGTTTATTCATTTTCACCTTCAGCAAAGGAGCATTTGCCAGGGAAAACGCTTTTGTACTTAGCAAAAAATAAAACCTGTGAATCACCAGGGAAGCTGAGTGGGAAAGGTCACCAACTGGCTTCTCGGTAGCAGCAGACATTTTATTTTATCGTTGTAGGACCTGAACTTGTTCATGTGATCATCCAGCTTTGGATTTTAGTAGACAGGATTTGATGAAGGTGAGAATCTTGTATTTCTTCAGGAAGAAGTGGAGCAGGGGTGACAAGCAGGACGCTGTTCATGCCAACGCTGATTGACTGAGAGGGTCTTGCTAACTGAGTTTATTCCACTTGCTTAGCTCGAGAAGTGAACCAAACCAGGAACCCCAGGATGAGGAACTGTAGAATAACACACACTGGGAAACTCCTCATTAGCACAGGAAAGCTTAGCTTATATCTGTCACCAGCTGAGTTTAACCCTCCCCAGGTGAGTTGAGCTCCCTGCCCAGGAGGGAGTCAAAGCCCTTCAACTGCAGACCTGTCTCTGCTCTGTCAAGGAGAAACCCCTGACCAAATGCCTTAAGTAGAGTATGAAGAGTCCACAGAGGGCCCTGGGAGATTTACAGCTCAAAGCAGACAGGGAAAACATGACATATAGCTCCTCCAGAGCAAAATCACAGAATGGTAGGGGTTGGAAGGGACCTCTGGAAATCTCCTGGTCCAAATCCTCTGTCAAAGCATGTTCACCTAGGGCAGGTTACACAGAAACGTGTCCAGGCAGGTTTTGAAAGTCTCCAAAGAAGGAGACTCCACAACCTCCCTGGGTAGCCTGGGCCAGGCTCTACCACCCAAAGAGCAAAGAAGCTTTTCCTCCCATTGAGATGGAACCTCCTGGGTTCCAGTTCACAGAATCACAGAATCACAGAATGTCAGGGATTGGAAGGGACCTCAAAAGATCATCTAGTCCAATCCCCCTGCCGGAGCAGGATCACCTAGATGAGGTTACACAGGAACATGTCCAAACGAGTTGGCGCCTGTTGTCCCTTGTCCTGTTGCTGGGCACCACTGACAAGAGTCTGGCCCCATATTCTTGACCCCCACCCTTCAGATATTGATCAGCCTTAAGATCTCCCCTCTGCCTTCTGTTCTCCAGCTCAACAGCCCCAGGGCTCTCAGCCTTTGCTTGTAAAGGAGATGTTCCAGTCCCTTAATCATCCTCATAGCCTCTGTTGGACTTTCCCCAATAGTTCCCTGTCTCTCTTGAACTAGGGAGCCCAGAACTGAACACAGCCTTCCAAAAGTGCAGTAAGCTTTCTTGCAGAACTTTCACCCTTTTGTGTGGGGTCATGGCATGTGATGGCAATACCTCCCCATAGCCTGAGATTTATTTCACTGGGAAAATTCTCTTTGCAAGGCATTCTGTTTATTTATTTCTGTGGAAGGGCAGGTGACTAATTTTCCTAGTTCCTTTGGAAAGCCCAGCCTGCTCAAGAAAGACATCTGGTGTGTTTACTGCTCTGCAACAACTATACCTTGTAAACTGTGTCCTTCAGCACTGCTCCTGCAGGTGAGCCTGCTGGAAATAACAGCTCTCCAGAGTTATATAAGAAGGAAAATTTCCTCCTTCAAAGCATTATAAAGAAAGAGAAAATGACTTACTTGAAGTCAGCCTTGTCTTCAGGATGATTTAAATTCATGCACTTCCCAGCTGAAACTGGCTGTCAACATGTCACAGTCAAGTACAGCAGCATTGTGGATCTCAATGGCCTTGGGCAACTCAGTGGCCAGCGACTCAGTGGCCAACAACTCAATGGCCTTGGGCCACACAGCCATGCCTTTCTTCAATGCCTGTCCCTGGTAACAAAAAGATTTGAAGGAAAAAAAATCCATTTACTAGTCCTAGTTTTCCCTCCAACATCCAAATTGTCTTCAAGTTTTGCAAAGCTGGATGGTTCTGCTCTCTAAAGTTTTTAATAACTCCCACTTGTTACTGAAAGGCTGAGTTAAATGGCAAAGCTATTTAAGCTCAAAGGCATTTTAAACTCGTGACAGTCCTCTTAGACTCTTTTCAGCCATTTTGTAGGTATAGAGTGTATTCATAGATAATGACATGCAGAAACATCCATAACTTGCATGCGTGTACATACACACACACATTATCTACTTAGCAATTAAGTAACAAAATCTCTGCAATAAATACATTGTGAATGTCTTATCTAATTACTCTTCTGTATAAGTCATTTGTTCACACAGGGCTTTTTCTTACTTTCCTACGTTTTACATTAATCCTTTCTCTAATGAAGAGGAACTCCCTAGAGCTCATCTTGTACAAGTTCAACATCAGGACCAAATCCACAAAAACACCTTCATTCACTATTTTATATTCTTCAGCTTGTAGATTGATAACAAGAAGCCAGGTTCCTTTCCCTTGTTACTCTTTGTTTTTATTTTATTCTTCTTTATTTTTATTTTACTCTTTACTGACTAATATTTCCGCCACATAAGCTCCCTCCTTCTCTCATACCAGTCCAGGTGCTCAGAATATCCTGTCAGTTACTGCAACACATCCCAATTTTCCCTCAAAAATCAGGTGGTACCTTTCACTCAGTTGCTTCTTTCTCATGTGCTGAGATAGAATCATAGAATCATGGTTGGAAAAGACCTTTAAGATCATCAAGTTCAACTGTTAACCCAGCACAGCCATGTTCACCATTAAACCATGTCCATCAGCACCACATCTAAATTTTTACGTACCTCCAGATGTTTCTACCCAACTCTTTAGTCCATTCCACTCCCTCCACCACTTGCTTTTTCTATAGAATTGAGTCTGTAACAAGTTTTCCCATAAAACCCATGGTTACAAAACCCCACTGCACATGAATTATGTTTTATGATGCTGCCTGATGTCTAGATTCCTCCACCTGCTCTTCTCCTGGCCAGATGCTGCTGCCAAGAAGTTTTTGATGTCCAAGTTCTGCCTGCCTTGCTTTAGGACACCTCTTTCCTTTAACCAACTTCTCTTTAATAAGTATTTTAGTTTTCTCTCCCACTGCAAAACCTACTTAATTTTACAGACACCAAAATAGATGCAAAAGGCTCAGCAGTTCCGTGGGTATCACATGAACCTCACTTTCTTAAAAAAAAAAAAAACTAGGTCAAAATGAGAGCTGGGGTGGGTGATTTGTGGTTGCACAGGAACCTCGGGAACACGGAGAGTGACGGGGTCAAGTCCTTCATTAGGAAGTGTAGGTGGGTGCAGCAAAGCTTGCATCTCAGAGAGCCTTAAAAAGGAAACAGGGACATACACCAAGTCCTATTAGTCCACATCCAGATTTGCCCTAAGCAAGCACAAACTGCTAGAACGGGAAAACAGGGTGCTGGTTCCTTAATGGTTGGGATGAGGTAGAGATCTGCCTGCCCATTTCTCCCCTATTTTGCTCCATGCACCTAGAGGTTCCAAGAAAGTACACTTGATAAATGACTTGTTTTCTTCATGCTGGTGTTCAGGTGTTGCTGGAGTAGGAGAGCAGGGAATTACAGCCCTCTCTGCTGCTGTTATTATTATTATTTGGCAGTAATTCCTCTAACTTTCTTCCCTGGAGGAAGACACAATGAGCTGGTCTCCTGCTCCCAAGGTCATCCCATCAGAAAATATTAGCTATTCGCTTCTATTAGTTTCAATTATCGAGGTACAGAAAACCAAATAACAGTCAATTTACAGTCTTTCCTGGCTTGCCTTAAGTGCAGGACTAGAACACTTACCCCAAAGCACCAAGAAACTATAAGACAAAGTTTCCATGAAACCTTCCAGCACGAGGAGGAGGAGGATGGGGGGACCTCCCTCCTGTGCCCATGCCCCAGACAGGCTTGGGGCAGGCTCCAGCCCTTTCGTTTTTATGTCCTTTCTGCAAAAAGAGGCAACTCAATATACCAAGAGACTGAGTGGATTAATTCCTAATACAATTACCACTCTTTTGGTCTCCTTTATAGTCCTCTGAAGGTGTGAAGTAAGTAATTTTGCAGTTTTACAGGTACAAAATACACACTCCTGAGAGCTGCTGATGCATTCCCACACTGCTGCTTCCCTTCAAGTGCATTATTTAAATCCTTTCTGATTTGCATTGTAATGCAACATCTGTCCCCTCTGCCCAGCCTCGTAGTAGTGGATGGTGTGTTATTGGATTAAAAGATGATGGATATTTCATTTTGAAGTACAAGCAGCCATGATGTACTTCCATGGATCACTGGAACAGGTTGCCCAGAGAGGTGGTGGAGGCCCCATCCCTAGAGACATCCAAGGTCAGGCTTGATGGGGTTCTGAGAAACCTGTTCTAGTTAGAGATGTCCCTGCTTATTGTAAGGGGGTTGGACCTTTGGAGGTCCCTTCCAAACCAATACATTCTATGATTCTATGATTAAATGTGTGTAGATAAATTATCCCACAATCTCCATAATTTCTCATTCCAGACAGACAGCTCTGTGTCACAGCCACAGAAAAGGCAAGGTTAGAGTGGAGGACCTGTCCTGTGGAGAACAGACATGGTTTCCAGCTGGGAGCTTCTCTGTGAGAGCCCTGGAGAGACTGGGGCTGAACATTTTTGACAGCCGAGCTGTGAAAGACAGGCTGAGGGTATCAACAAGGGACACTGAGTCCTCCAGGACTCTTGTGGTTTGAGTCTGCTGCCTGTTAAGTCAGTGCCTTAAAGCCAACTCGGAGTATTTGGTCTCAGTCCTGAACTCAGAAAAGATAAGAAACACTTGAACATCTCAAGATTTTAACATTAAGTGGTTTTGAAGTTTATTTTCCTTTTAGTTTCACCTTTCACAATGTTTAACCTTGTTGTTCGCATCTCCCGTGGCTTGCCTGTAATCCCAAAGGCTAGAAAAATTCCTGAAAAGAAAAGAGGGAGGGGAGTTCTCAGCTCCGTGGCAATAGCCTAGCATGGGGGAAAGCCTGAAAAACCCACACCCTCCATGGGAGAGACTAGAATAAGGTATGATGGAAACCCTGGAAGGAAAGAGATGGGGGGGGGGAAAAAGAAATCAAGTCAAGAGACAGCAGAAGACTCAAGATGCTGATTTGTGTTGCAGCCATGGTCAGTGTCATGGAGGCATGGTGCTTACGATAAGCTGGCAAAGGTTAAAATCCCTCAACTGCAGGGATGTGGTGCCAACGGTTACAGCTTCTGAGCCATTTCCATGTTGATCTCCAATGTGCTCATAGGCTGTGTTGGTTTCCTGGTGGGAATGAAGAAATCTGTAAAATTGCACCTGAACAGCAATGCTCTCCAAGCCATACCTCATGAGAGAGGGACAGAAAGAACAAATGGAAGAAAGGAGAAGGAAAGGAGGAGGAAAATATCATTTAAAGTGCAAATTCTGTGGAAAACCCCAAGACAGTCCAGGTGGAAGATAGGCGATGGTGAAGCATTCCCTGTGCTTTGTGGGGCTTTTATAATTTGACTCCTGAAAAACTAACCAACCTGCTCACACTCACCAGCGTGCTTCACTTTGGCAAGGTGAAGAGGAGGAGGAAGAGCCTCACAGATGAGCCTGAAGATTTCATGTCTCTCACACTTTGGCAATCATTTCTTTCAGACGTAATCTGGAGCATTCTGTCAAAACAGCTTTGAAACTCAGAATTCGTTATGTTAAACTAAAGAAAGGTTTGTGCGTGTAGAGAGAGGGCAGCTGCAGTGGGGAGAAGAAAATCATTCTCAGCTTGTCTACTTGAATATAAATATTGGGATGGGGTCTCAAAGGGACTCCAGATCAGGTAGCTAATAAACTGTTCACCATATATTTTCCATGTTGCCACTGAAGGTATTTTTACCAGAGAAACAATAAAAATAGGCTTTTAGTCTCATTTATCTTCTCTGTGTTTAGACATTTTCAATTCCCCCTCCCCTCCGACCCCCCATATTGTTTTGTTTTATTGGTGCTTTATTTTCTTTTATACAAAACACTTCGAAATTCCTGCAGGTTCTGGTGAGCTTTCACAGCCATTTGCACATCTTATATTCAGAGAGAGGAAATTCAAGTTGCTACAGAATGATAGAGATTCTACTGGTTTTAGTCATGTCTGCCCTTAAAACAGGTTTCAATTGGCTTTATAACTACCCAATATTACCCTAGCATTCCCACTGTTACCACAGTGCTCCTACTGAAAGCATTGCTGCCATCATTATCCAGTTTGCAACAGCTAAATCAAATTTCAACTGCTCCTACAACACATAGCATATTGGAATAGGTAAAATTTTGCAATACACCATGAGCATCAGTGGGAGTTTGAGGCAAAATTCAGAAAGGAAACATTTAGATTATACTTCTAGGCAAAAAGTGTGTGCGAATAGCAAGGTTGATTTGCTTACCCCAAGAATTTACTACAGGAAATGGAAGAAGTGGACAAGGGGAAGGAAAACATCAGAGGGAACCAACCTGAGCTGAAGCTGATGAACTTCAAATATTTATTTTTTTTAATTTCTAGATTTGCTTATTCTTGCCACCTTTGTGCAACAGAAAAGTGCAATACTGGAGGTATTCCTGCAGTGATTTTTCTCTAAATGTTACTCAAATTATCTGTAGGCTAAAGAACATGACAGATATGAATTATAGCTCCTAGTATTAAAATACCCAAACAAATTATTAGCATATAAAAATTGATATGATCTATTCAGATGCGTTACTTTGAAATATGGTGCATAGCACAGCGCACCTATCTCGAATCATAAAACTTGTCAAAGGTACCAAAAGTTTATTGCCTTGGAAGATTCATGCAGCAACACTGGAACACTTGATTTAGGTCTGAACAGCCTTTTATAATTCTTGCAGGCACGCAAGCATTTCGGGAGATTTATTTAAATACAGAAAAAAATAATTTAAGACGACAAAGCAGCCATTTCTCCTAATCAGATGAGATAGAAATTCTTTCAAACCACTAAGGGCCGGATTTTTCATTTTTCTTCCTCTAATTGCATACCACAATAAATCTATCCATGCGAATTAATTTCTTAAACATAAGAATTATTTATTAACACAACAAAGGATGTTTTCACGATGACGCCAGCAACAAGTGTATTACACCCAGTTGATGCCATGACACATATTTGTCTGTTCAATATAAAGCCATCAAAGTGAGTGATGCTTCCTGTAGCCCCTAGACATTTCCCTGGCTGCTTCTGTTGCTCCCGTGCTCTCATCAGACCTCAGAAGAAGCATCAGTTTCTCCAAACCAACCACCTCTTCCTCTCCTAGGACAGGGTCTGCCTACAACAGTTTGAAAAAAACCCCCCATTTCTTTCACTAACGTAGCTCTGATTGAGTTTTTATTGTGTGAATAAGGAAATAAATTACAATAGGAAAATTTCTTAGTGCAATAAAACTGTGAAATGGAGAGAAACAGAAGCAAACAGAATGGGCCTTAATAAAGCTTAATAACACTCTGGCAACGTAATTTCTATGCAAAAAAAAATTCTATTGCCACGCAATAACAGCCTCAGCCTGGGAATTACCTTCTGTATGCAGAACTTTCAATCAAGCCTCTGAGAAACTCAGATTCGAGCTGCTATTTTTAAAATGCATGTTCTCCAAATACACCATTTCAGCTTTTCCCAGACATGCTTCCAAAGCCATCACAGTTCGAGTGGGATCCATCCTAGAATCCCCACCTTCTTCTGCAATGATTAGAAAGATTAACTTGAGTTGTCAGTAACTGCAGCAAAAAGCACTGAAGACTCAACTCTTAATTACAAAGGGAAACACAAAAATGAGGCAATTAACCTTTATTCAGCAAAAAGGCAGAGCTGGAGGCTGCTGTGTTTGCTACAGAGGTAGAAAATCTTTGATATCTGCAGTGAACTTTTCCCTTGATGCCAACTATGCCTAAGAAAGTGGTTGGTTTGCTGCAGATTTTTTTGCTGGATAAAATATTGTTCCCAACACCAAGTCAGAGGCTACAGAGAAATTCCAATCTTTATAGAATCATAGAATGATTTGGGTTAAAAGGGACCTCAAAGATCATCTAGTTCCACCCCCCCTGCCTCGGCAGGGACACCTCCTACTAGACCAGGTTGCTCAAGGCCCGATCCAACCTGGCCTTAAACAGCTTAATAATACCTTAATTTTGCTTGAAGCACTCAGACACGGAATGCAGAAGAGTCAAAAGCATCAGTCCCTCTCTCAGCAGCAGCTATTTGTGTTTGCAGGTTGGTGAGCTCCAAGGATGCCTGTGGAAGCCAAACATTAGGAGTCTCCAAGTTTCAAATTATCTCACATGAACCAGATTTATAGATTTATATAGGTACCCAATAGAGGAAATTGTCTTTTTCCCCATTTAGGTGGGGCTAGAATTCAGGCCAGGGAACTTCAAAGACCAGTTGAAGCTGATTTAACAGGTCCTGGATGCTCTGCACTCACATGTATCTGTTAGGATCAAGCATGTGGGACCATCTCTAGCAATGCACCTCAAGCTCCAGCTGCAGAACATCTCTCACTGCTGGTGGTGCTAGCAGCGATAAATGGTTTATTTTAATAGGACCTGAGCTGTAAGTAAAAATGCAAGGGATCTCCAACATATCCAAGTATTGCTTGTGAGTGCGTTCTAAGGCAGTCACCTTCCAGGAAGAAACTAAACTGTCATTTATTTCAAGTTACTGAAGCCCACTGGCTGGAGGAAGGCTCGGAAGGAACAGAAGCCCTGGGCAGCCAGCTGCCGAAAGTCACTAAATCCAGCCTGTGGAGATATACTAGACAGTGATTTGAAGATAATTCAAAAGCTTTCACATGTGTAAACTGTATAAAGTAGCAAAAATATCTTTTTTTCTTTCTGCATAGCTAGAAAGGTCTTTAGAATTATCAGAACTCCATACCATAGTGCAAAGTCATACTGCTGACTTTGTGTTAGACCCATAAAATGGGATACACCATCACAAAATATATGAATTCAAATAGTGTAAGAATTAAAAGAATCTCTCAACAGTTATCATTTTGTCATTCTCTTGTAAAAACATGATGGTGTTAAAAAAAAACAGGGTATACCTCCACCAGAAGGTACTCACCAGCAATATCTCCAAGGGATCCTCAGTTTTATTTCAGGTGGTTGGGTCCTTAGCTTTCCAACAGGCCTCAGAGCCACAGGGATTTCTGGAGATGATGGTAACTGATGCCCAGTGCTACATCCGTCCTCTTCTGTTTTAACCCAAGAGGAGCTGCCAAAGGAAGCGGAGAATTTCTTCATAGATCAAGGCAAGTTTAACCACAGAGCTTTGGTCTGGGGCCAACTCTTGTTCTTTCAGGCAAAAAAAAACACTTTAGCACCAAGCATATGGCAAATGTTATCTCCCTCTGGATCAATATGTTATCCCATCGTTTACAGGAATGAATTGCATCCAACCTGTCTCCTCAGTTGGTAGTAGAACTTCTCTCGGTTGCAGCACATCCGTGTCTCCATGCTAAAACACCCTTCACAGTAATGTGATAAAGGTGCAGAAGCTCAGTTCTTGACAGATTTTGAGGGCTAGCATAAATTCATGAATGTATGATTATTTCAAAAACCTCTTTGGTCAGTCTACCCTACCAAAAAAGCTGTTTTAGAAAGGTTTTCATGTCAATTGAGGTTTCTGGGAATGGAAATATGTCACCATGTCTCACTCTCCCTTGGATCTGAGTATGTGAATGTTCTGCACTTTGTAGCACCAACCATGGTGCATGTTCATAGCCTGGCAGTTCTTCCACCAAATCTTGCACAAAACAGGAAAACCACCTCAATGAGCCTACAGATATTGAACCTTGAAAGAACCAACAGCATCTGTGAGTCTATACAAACTTCTCAAGGTCTTCTAGAAATTCCCATAGAGTTCATAGTTTAAAAAAAGAAAAAAAAAAAAGTGGACGCTTTTCTAAACCATGTTCTATTTCAATGACACTTGAATGATTGTCATTTGCTAAGAAGATTATGGTGGTGTTCTGGTCCTACAGTACATTGATATGAATCTATTGCTGGCTTCAGGGGCACATATGCCCACCTAAGCCAATCTGTGGTACCAGCCTTTGTGGGCTTATTTTTTACATAGAGTTATACCTGTTGTAGTGGGTCTGTC
>VYZX01023019.1:0-114812 GCA_013401335.1 Brachypteracias leptosomus
TCTTCCCAGTGAGGGTGACAGAACTGGCCCAGGCTGTAGAGGGAAGTTGTGGAGTCTCCTTCTCTGGAGACGTTTAAAGCCCCCCTGGACATGTTCCTGTGTGACCTGCTCTGGGTGATCCTGCTCTGGCAGGGGGACTGGACTGGACGGTCTTTTGAGGTCCCTCCAATCCCTTACATTCTGTAATTTACAAGACCTAAACATTTAAAACACCCTGTTAAGCATCTGAAAGATAAATGCTTTAATTATAGACTAGTTCAAGATTTAAGTAACACTGGGATAAATGCTATAGAGCAGCTGTCTATGAATATTTTACAATGTGACTGCTCTGTTCTCCAGGTCCACAGAGACTATTGGGCTGGGAAGAACACACTCATTCCCTCAACGCCTCCTCTCCTTTCTCTGCAGGGTGCCCCTGCCCAGCTCTGCCAGGCTGCTGAAAGCTTCACAGTCAGTGAGGTGCCCCCAGGGAGCCCAGATATTGGGGGGGTTCTCTGCTGCTTTGTTAAATTCTGTCCTTCTCTGTAGCTCCATCACTGCCCAGCTAAGTCACTAAAAGGGTTCCTTTGAGTGCAGTGTGCTCTGGATCAGACTCCAATATCTGTACAACCATCTACAGGGAAAGTTTGGTTTTAATTTTCTCTTTCAAACCCATTTGCTCCTGCTCTTTGAAGGCAGCCAACTTCACCTTCAGCCAAGGAACACTCCAGCCACTGAATCTGTTGAGCACCTGCAGTATATTGATTGCACTTCAACAGCCACCTTTAGAATGCTAATTTCATCTCTGCCTCCAAAATGCAGCATTTCTTTACACAAAGCACTAGCTGCTGCTGGTTGGGTTTTTTTGTGATATGAAGTAAATGGACTAAGTGATTTTTTTAACTACAGACTGGAAACTCCATTCCTGTTCCAGTGGCACTAATCTGTTTGTTAAGGAAATCAAGTTTTCACTCACTACAGGAGGGGAAAGGAACACTTAAGCTTTTATGTCAGTTCATTCTCTATTAATGATAAACACTGGAAGCCTGGCAGGAATAGATCATCTTGCATTTATTGCTATGAGTATGTTAAGAATTAACAGCAGGCAGAGCAGTAATTAAACACCAAATGCCTTTACCCACTGTTGCCAGAGCACTTCACTGTACAACTGGGCTGACCAGGACTGTCCCAAAGAGGAATCTTTGTACACCAAAAGAGCTGCTGCTAAAGGCTTGGAGCTCCAGTTACCAGCCCTGCCCCAGCAAGATGCTGAACAGCCAAGTTGGGAATCCTGCTGAAGATTCCTACAACACCCACAAGCAGCAGGTGCCTCAGCCCTGACCCTGTGGGAAGGTCACCAGCATCCCAGGAACCAGCCCCAGAGATAAAAATTGCTTAATATTGTATTGCTGTTACTAGTGCTAGAACTAAATTGTATTTTAATTTTTCTGTTCTATTACTGCAAGGGGTTTTTTTCTGCTGGTTTCTTTTACTGGTTATTGCGTTGACTTAAGGCTCTCCCATTCCAGTTCATTTCTGCTGTCACAATAAATTTTAAGTGTATTCTATTTGCATTAGTTTTCCCTTCTCTCCCTTATTCAATGCTTCCAGATTTATTAAATGCAAGTGCCCTAATACATCCCAGCCTTATTATCCTGCTGGAAGGCCTCAAGGCATATTTGCTTTATTAACCATCTTAAAGCAGTTAATTTATATTAATATAAATAAAATGAGAAGCTAAAGCTTCATTTGATTCTTGGTATAATGTATCATCTGGAAACCCATACACCAGTTTTCACAGCCTGTATTTTTATACTCGGGTTCAACCACGTACATACATCCCCTCACCATGAAAAATACTTGTAAGTCCAAAGAATTTAAGAAATAAAGTGCATGTTTTTATTCTCTTCGAAGATTACTCTTCATCCCACAAGAGAACTTTTCTAAGCAACTTTTCACAGCTTAAAGCTCTGTTCAGTTTAAGTGTCTACACATTCTGATGATTATCTAAGTTCCTCCTCTGCTTTTGGGGGAAAAACAACAAACCAGATTGAGTTGCATTGCACATTGTGTCTCTCAAAAGATCCAGATCCCAGGCTCCAGGAGAAGTGCTTAAAAAGCCCAGAGCTTCACACAATTCAAATTCCTTTGCCAAAACCCAGCCAAAAATTGTGCTTTGATCCATGTCAGTGCTCACCACCCACCTCTGGAGCTCCAGCCTGGCTCTTCTCAGCACTCCAAAGTCCCCACACAAAGTCCCAGCCAAAAACCCTACCTAGTCTGATGCCAAAGCCAGTTTAGGATTTTATGTTGTCACACATCTCATAGGGAAAACTTAAAAGCGTTTCCCCCCTTTACAAAAATCTGTTGTTTCCAGAAGACCCATTTCTTTGAAGCCTCTGCGTGGGCAGGACATGCAGCACCCTCCAGAGAGCCCAGAGCAGCCCCTGGGGTGAGGGACCATGTGCCCCAGAGCACGTCACACCCCCCCCACCTCACTTGGACAACTTCATACAACGTGTGAGAACAGAAGGTCTGTGACAGGAGATAAGGCTGGGCCAGCCCCAGCTCCAGCCTGAGCAGTGCCCAGCTCAGATGGGCCACCCCTCCCATGCCAGCTCTGCCATCTGAGAGCACTCCTGTGCCTGTGTGCAGGGGACAATAAATCCTGGCTCCTGCCCCTCCCGGGAGCCTGCCAGCTCCATGGCTGCAGAGATCTCACCCCACACTGTTTCTTACACTGACAATTAAGCAGATTCATGCACAGAACAAAGTATGAAGGAAAGACACGAGTGGGTTTGCTGCAGGTGAGCAGGACACCAACTCCAGCTGTCCTTGGTGCACTCTGCAGGAGCCCAAGGAACCAGCTCTTCTCTTGAAGAGCAGCATCTACAGAATTATGGTTTAAAAAACCAAATTGTCCTAAGAAAACAGTCATTTTACTGATGCTTCTGCTCTCCCAGGACTGAAGCCTGAAGGATCTTTTACCTCTCACGAGTATCTGGGCAATGATCAGAACATGTCTGTGGGTGAAAAGGAGCAGGGGAATTTTCCTCTGATTCCCACTCAAACAGGTATTCTTGAAAATTCCAGCCTAATCTTGACATTATTTGCTGTATGAAACAATCTGAAAGAAATCAGAACTTTGGAAGGGCTTCTATCAAATGTGCATATTAGCAATTTTTGCTATGACCTATTTCTCAGGCATTCTCACGTAAAAGTATTTATAGCAGTCCTGCAGAAAGAGCTGAAATTAGAAAAACTCCATGAATAGAGCAGAACGCACATTGTGGCTCATTTTATTATTTAAATGTGTTCCTTTCACTCTGAACAGCAAAATTAAATAAAGGAGGAAAAGAAATATTCTAGCATTCAGAGCATTTTGAGAGTGACTTGCATTCATATCTATGTCTACATCTCTATATTGGTGCAGAGAGGGGATGGGAACGCATCAATTCTATCTAGCAAATGGAGTTAACTCTCATACATAAAATGTGCCATTTAAATTCCAGAAGGGATAATGAACAGCACAGGAGAAAAGACCATAAGAAAAAACACGATAAGCAATTGAAAATTGCTTTCAATGACTACAATGCTGCTGTTTGGGGTTTCATTTGCAAGGAGCTCTGGACGCCTGCCCAGTTTGCTGGAGTAGGTAAGTCCATGTAACCTCCCCACCATCTGTTCTAATTGGCCATGCAGCCCACAGAAACCTTATAAATATGCAAAGGACGACAACAACACCCTGATGGAATAGCTGGATAACAATAGCTTTAATTTTTCATTTGTTTATTTGATTTGCTGTAATGAATGAGCTACTGCAGCAACATCTGAAATAAGCGAAATGAGACAAATGAAACTTTAGGGCACAGCGAGTCCATTAGAAGTAAACCTGCACTTTTATTTGTGATGCTGGTTTGTTTGAGCTGACACTTTGCTCAGTCATCTGCACCACTTTGTCATGAATAGACGGACGGGGATCCTGGGTTTGTTTATGTATTAACCAGAGCCCCTCAAAGCTAGCAGTTAATCTGGTAAACCAGACAATTTCATGGCTCTGTCACCCCCAATCAAAACATCTGATTTATTGCTTGGAGCAAGCCAGGAGTCACTGCCCCAGCCGAGCTGAATCATGTATCACACTCTGCTATCAAAGGTGGTGCAGGCATTTTCCACAGATCTTTGCAATTCAATGGCATCAAAAAGTGCAATTGCAACTGGAGGGCAAGGATGGATGGACTAACACAAAAATCACTTCAACAATAACTGTCATAATTATAAGTGACAGGGAGCTCAAGGTGGCCAAACCTACACTGCAGCTTTGTCACAGGGAACCCACAGCAGAACAAGGCCTTAGGAACAACTGTAAATGCTCTCATAGAAACAAGGGATAGAGAAGAGCCACCAGCAGCCCTACCAACTGCAAACAACCCATAGGCATCAAGCACAGGTATTTGTCCCAAAGCTTTTTCCACACAACTCCACACACAGCAGCTCACAGCATTCTCCTGGCAAGACCAAAGTCAGCAAGCTACGAGGTGAGGAGAAAACAAAGGACCCAAGACAAACATCCTTAAGCCCTGCAGTGCTTGGCCAGGGTGCCCAGGTGATCCTCTTAGGGCACTGATGCAGGACACTGCAGTAGAGCATGACTTATTTTAATTCTGTTTGTGTTTTGGTTTGGGGAAGCTGCCCTTGAAGAGCAGAGCAGTGGCAGGAGACACGTGTTAGTGGAAACTCAGGGTAGGGAGATAGAAACCACCTCTGAGCAGCACCTACTCCCAGCAACAATTCAAAGAGCTTTAATGCACCTTACTTCAAGCAGCAATTCTGAAGAGGAAATCGCAATCTTCATTAAGGATTAGGTAAACAATTACCTTATTATGCTCAATCTTTTTAATGGTGTCTGGGTACACAGAAATAAAAACACAAACACAGCTTAAGCACATTACATCAGTTTCCTCATTTAAAAGGAGCTCTTGGTAAGTTTTGCCTTTGATGCCTCAAACTTAGCACATCAAGATCAACTCACCTGAGGCAGGCCAGTGAATTGCAGAAGACACAAGTCTTGACTCCTTTCCTAGTAAGCTTATTGAGGTCAGGATTTAGTCCTGCATTACTGTCCTCCAGTCTACACCTATTCAGGGCACTCACCACCCTCACCTCAAAGGTGTATTTGGGCCTGACAGCCTTGAATGGCTTTCTGAATAGTGGTTAGGTTATTCAGATTTTTATATTCCACCACAAAGCCACTGGAGCCTGGTTTCCAAGGAGTAGGTACCATGCTGCAACACTGGTTATGAGGCGTTAACTTGAGCATAAAACACAGGAGCCATCCCCAAGCAACCCATTGCTCCTCACTCATCTCTTCTCCACTCTAAGAGGTTACAGAGCAGCAGCAATGTGCCTGATGTTTGCAGGAAAAATCTGTCACATTCTGCTCTAAGCTTTTTTATTTCTTTGTTTTAGTTTATGGTACTTTAATGAGAGGTTTCAACAACTGCCTCATTAAAGAAAAGGAAAGAAATAGGAAAAAAGAAGAATAATTAAAT
Source organism: Brachypteracias leptosomus (assembly GCA_013401335.1). NCBI lineage: Eukaryota > Metazoa > Chordata > Aves > Coraciiformes > Brachypteraciidae > Brachypteracias > Brachypteracias leptosomus. The sequence goes on from VYZX01023019.1 coordinate 5,532, forward strand.
TTTTAAAGGTTCTGAAGGAAAATGGCCTTATATCATTTAAATGTTTCAAATCCAGCTGACACCAGCATTTCTGCTGATGACTTCAGCAGCTTACAGAGCAATTTAAAGAAATGAGGAGAGCTGGGAAATACAGTCTACAGTAAAACTACATAGATTATCCCATTTGAGCGAAGAAACAGCAGAACAGATGTTCTGGATTTCTGTGAATTCCATCAATCACACATTTCCATGGGGCACCAATCCCCACTGCTGGGGAAACGCTGGTACCTGGGGTGTGGCTGCCCAGGGAATGGGAACCAGCCACTCGAGCAACAGCTGCAGCCATTAACTGCCACGATCACACCCAACACAGGTGCAGCACATTCTGAAAAGCTGCAGCTCCTGTGACCACCAGAGCCCCAAAGTTCTTCACCCACTGCCTGACCCCTTCAAATGCATCCTCAGACACGTTGCTGGTCCCTCAGCCTGGGCACCCCCACACCCCGGACAAAGGGATACCCTTACTCTGTTTCTCACAGCACTAAATAACTTTAAATACATGTTTATGAAAACTTGGTGTCTATTTCTCTTCTGATAGAACAGAGAGCACCAAAGCCACATGAACTCCAGCCACAAATCCACACCTCTTCCCATGAGCTTAGTCACATACTACCTAGTGACTACCAGCATCTACCAGCAGCATTCCACCAGACAGCAGCTTCCTCAGCTGCTCTTATAAAATCTCTTGCGACTGCCAGGAACACCAACATTAATGCCCCACTTTTCTCCAGTCCCACCAGTACACACCACAACACAAACCAAACCAGGCACCTCTCAGGCACAGCACCGAGGAAGAGATGCAGCCATGAATCCAAAGCCTCCAGCCAACAAGGAGTTTAACACAGGCCCAGGGAGCCGCTCTGAGGCTCTGGAGCTCTCCCTGTTCAAAACCAGCACCTCATTTCAAACACGAACTCTGCTTCCTTTAGCTCCAAGCCACCAAACCATCACACATTGTCTGCAAAATTCACAGCTTGCCCGCACAGTTGGCCCTGGGCCACGCAATGTCCTACCTTTGGGAGACCAGCAACACGACTCGGGCCACTCCTCAGGTGGTGGGGACCAGTCACACAGCACAGGAACAGTTCACAGCACCCTCCTCACTTGCTGAGGCTCCAGCAGCATCTCCTCATGGTGGTGTCTCCTGGCAGCAGGCAGCCCAGGCCTGGTCAGCCTGGTGGCTGCTTAGCCTTCACCTTCAGGGAAGGGCCAGCTCATCCCACCATCACCTGCAGCAGTCAGGGTACAGCAGGGCCCGCGGCTTCCTCAGAAGGGCACAGAGAGGACCTCACCAGCAGCAGGGCCACATCTCAACACCAGGGCTTGTCCCGCCATTGCTAGGGAGGTGTTGCAGCAGCAGGGCAGTCCCAGAGTCAGTCCAGAGCAGGGCAGGAGAGCAGCCATGGCCAGGCTGGGGCAGCAGCAGGAGAGCAGCCATGGCCAGGCTGGGGCAGGAGGCAATGCAGCAGCAGGAGAGCAGTTGTGGCCGGCCCAGAGTAGAAGCAGCAGAGCAGCCATGGCCGGCCCAGAGCAGGTCTGGGGCCATTTCAAGCCCGGGGCACAGCTCAGGATCCATCCCAGGGGACACAAACAGCACCGATCATGGCGGGGGCAGAGCTGGAAATGAGGCGGTCGGGGCAGGGTGCGTGGGTGGGTGCGTGGGTGAGTAGGAACGAGCTGCACCTGTGGCCAAGAGCTCGAGGTCCTGACTAATTACACTAATTAGCCCCTCGAGGAGCCCACCTGCTGCTCAGCTCAGCTCAGCTCAGCTCCTCGTGCAGGTGCCTGCAAACCAGCCCCGCCCTCGTACAAGAGGCCTCAGGGCACGACCTCCCCTCGTCCCTCCCACCCCGGGGTCTTTGGGGGCCCCTCTGCCCGGAGCTGGGGGTGCAGCCGGTGCCTCACAAACAGCAACACCCAAGAGAGGAGATGGGGTAAGAACTGCTGGGGAGTGGAGAGCTGGTAGTGCTGCCCTCAGCCTTTAAGGTCTTTTCTGGGTGTTTAAAAACCTCTTTTGTGCTTCTGTTGACCTGGAGCTCCCTGGGCTTGGGGAGGAGCTACAGGAAAAATAAATTTGTGGTGTTGAGCCTGTTTTAACAACAAAAACCAGCGGGTATGGCTGCAAAGCAAAACTTCCCCTGTGAGTTGTTGCCTTCTGAAAATCGTTCCTGCATCAGCATGAGCATTGCTGTCCAAAGCCTGCTCCCAGCCCCAGGGGGTTTTTCCTCCATGTTGAAGGTTTCTCTGCAGAAAAATATCTGCAAAGTAGCCTGAGTTAATAGCAAATTGGAAATAAGATAAAAAACTAGGAAATGTGACAAAAATTTGAGTTTGCCTCAGAAGAGACTCTGGGAAGAAATCTACTCCCTGCTTATGCCGCCCATGCTAATTTATTTTGTTTTTCTCTCCTACTAAAGGTCCCGGAGCTCCCCCAGCCCAGCTGCCCTGTGACTAAGGAGGTCAGGTACTGATGGGGTGTGGGGCTGGTGCAGCTGCTTGTGGTGATGTTATTGGCGATGGGAAACTGCTGCAGACCCTGAGCTCACCTGGGCTTGCTCTGCTCCCTCAGAAAGGAGCAACAAAGCCTTTTCTGCTCTCTGTTAGACTTGAGATTTGTTATTTGCAGGTATTACTAATCCAGTTTTTGAGCTCATTGTAGAAGGCATGAGAAAGCTCTTGGCTACATTTTATTTATGATTCTAAGGGCTGGAAAAGTGCAAACATTGTCAGTTGCTGGTGATAGAGGTGGAGATTCTCAGGTAGCCACCAGACTCCCAGGGGTTTCAAGTAAACACCAAACCGAAGTCAAGAGTCAGGTGATAAAGTTGAGTTGGCACCTGGGCAGCTCTGGTTTCTCCTGCCAGAAAAGAGGGGAGGGGGATGAGGGGCAGCTCGTCTGGAAGAGGAGAGCTGGAGAAGGGAGAGGTGCTGAAGCTGTGAGAGCTGAAGCAATGTGTTGACACCACTTGGGCTTGGCTGTTTTGAAGTGAAGGAAGAAGGTTGGCCTGGGGGAGAGAGGAGGGAGGAGCAGAAGGGAGGGAAAATAAAAGAAATGTGGGAGCTAATCCCAGGCACTGTGAAAAGGTCGTGTGCTTTGATATGAGTAATTAATTTTCTTAGAGCAATGTTGAAAAGGTTAACCTGATTTATGGAATGCAATTTAATTTAAAATGTGTTGTGTACCTTGTTAAAAGGGCCCAATTACAGTCGCTAATTCTGCGGACTGACACACGCGCTGTGGCCTGATAATAAGCCTGGGTGGGGGGAATATGTGCCAGTCAATAATTAGACATGGCCTATTGAAATTTGAGGGGGAAGGAGAAGAATTGCTCTCAGTTATCCAGATCTGGAGTGTCCTCTTTCAATTACCTGCACTGAGAAGTACTTGGTGATTTACCTCGAGTCAGGTCTGTGTGCAGAGTGGTTCATCAGGGTGCTTTGAGATGGGAGTAAAAATGCCAAATACTCCTAGATCAGCCCGCCCTGCTCCTTGACCTTCATCCTGTTAATTTTTGTAGCAAAAAGTAAAATAAAATCCCTCATCCTCTGTCCACGAGTTGGTAAACAGCAGGCAATGGGATGATGAAACTGCAGCAGTGGTGCTGTGCGTAGATCTTGGTGATAATCTACCCCAGGGCATGTGGAGTGGGGATCCTTGGCTAGAAGGACTCATGGGCTGAATTTCCAGTCTGGAAGTTTTTGTCCTAATTACCTCCTTGCTTCACTGCTCATCCTCCCTGCTCTCTGCAGTGTCCCCGTTCCTCCCAGTGCCTGGGGAGCCTGTGCCTGGTGCCCCCAGGACCCCACTGCTGTGCCCACTGGAGCAGCCTCTCTGCTCTGCTCCTCAGCAGTGGGGAGCAGACACATCCCGTGATGCTGCAGCCCTGCAGCCACTTGCTACCCAAGCTGCAGTGAAATGTTTAGTTTCCTCTAGTTCCTTCTTCCTTCTGTCAGTCTCCAGCATCAGCAGCCAACTTTTGCTCCTTTGTGTTTAGTAGCCCCTCCTTTAGTGAGCAATTAAAGCAGAGCAGGTTAGTGCAGAGTGTCTGAGAGTTGTGGGGGAACTCCTGTACATGATGTTCCCCAAAATGTTCTCCACTGTTCCCTCCAACAGTGGGCCTGTGGGCACTTTGTTGTGCTTGAGAGGAATGGAGGAGCAATTGTAACCCAAAGAACTGCTTGAGAGGATACATACTCCTACCAGGAGCAGAATAAATGGATTAATGCAGCTCCAAGCTCCCTCTTGTTCCTGAATTCTGTTGGTAACTGCCTGACAAAATTGCGTGGCTCCAAATGGGAGCTCTGGATGTGGTGGCCCCAACTGCATGGAACAAGGGACCACGTTGTCTTTGTTGGGGAGCTTTGGCCCCAAGCTCAGCCAAGATGTGCAGCTGACCTGTGCTTATGATTGCAGCTTATCATAAAGCTGGAAAATAAACCTTATATTCAAACTGGAGTTTGCCATCAAAAGCTACAGGTGTTTCCAGTGTCAAACACTGTTAGGGAGATGTGTGCAAATGGATTTCCAAATTGTTGTAGGCTGTAAGTACCGAGCAATTGCTACATGACAGGTGCTGTATCTGCTTCCTTCCTGGCACCCTCTCATGCATCATTTGTCAACAGTGTTTGAGAAAAATAAGCCACGATGTACTCAAGAAGGAGTTTTGATGATGAGCACAGCGTTCTTATTCCTTTGGTATTATTGCTGCTGAGAAAAAGGACACGTGAATCAGGCTTTCCTGGGAAACTTCCCTGGAGTGCTCTGCTGCTGGGGACAGGGAGCAGCTCTGCTGCTGGGGACAGGGAGCAGCTCTGCTGCTGGGGACAGGGAGCAGCTCTGCTGGTCCACGCATGGAGTGCTCAGAGGCAAGAGCAGCTTAGGTTTATATTAACCTTTCAGGTTCCTGTTACTGTGCCATTGAGTATTGAATCTTTTTAGCAATCAAAGGATGAAAATAACCTGGTCTGAAAGGAAGAGATGGTGGAAGAAACTCCTACTTGTCTTGAATAACCCCGACTACCCTCGTGTTCACCTCTGCAAACACTGCTGCCTCCCCAGTCTCTACCCAGAGCTGCTCTGTGTTGCCATCACCAAATTAGCTCTGCAAGCTTCATCTTGTGATAATTTCATTATGTTATGTTGACTTCTTGGGGAGCTGAAAGGAATATAATGGCAATTTAACATAATGAATAAGCGGGTGGGGGAGCCAGGCCAGTGAAAAGGCCAATCCCTCCTCTGCCCTCACCCGCTCAATTCACTGTCATACAGTTCATTTTCTGATGTGCATCTTGGTCTCTTATCAAGCTTTATTTTATCCAAAGAGGATTCCTCCTCAGAGGAGCACACAATGATTAGCATCAGATGGAAAAAAAAGCCATTTGTATTATCAGAATATTAAAGGGACAATCGTCATTTCTCAGCTGCAAGGAACACTTAAAGCAAATTACCTCGATTAAGAGAATAAGAATCAGGAACTGCTTTAAATTTGATGTGTGGAAAAAACGCTCAGATAGGGTGGTTGGGATCTGTTTGTCATTGGGGGCTTAATATTTACTTCTGTTGATGAGACTTCGTCATGCTCTATTACAATTCATAGACTTGTGTTCCCAGATTTTATGCACCAAAATGCCTTGATTTATTGGGTATAAGTTCTTTTTCTCTGCAAATTCCTTTTATATTGTCATAAATGTGGTCAGTGATGCTTGTCTCATGATATTAATGTGCCTCGTTTAATTATATTGTCTTGCTCAAGAAGTGCACTTAGTTTGAAGCAAACTACAAACTGTTAACTTTTGGTGAATGCCCCTTTCTCACTGGGGAGCTGTGATGGGTCCTTCTGCAGGATGGACATCTGGGGAGGGGCAGGTACTGCTGCTGGCTCTAGAACTGGACATCTGGGGAGGGGCAGGTACTGCTGCTGGCTCTAGAACAACTGGGTTCCTTGCCAGCTCTGCTTCATGTGGGAGTCCCAGCTTCAGATCTTCTGGCCATGGGGTTTTGTGCTTGCTTTGTCCTTCCCTGCTCTGAGGATTCTCCTTCCCCCCATAGACACCCACAGGACATCCCTCAAGCCCTGCTGAGCAAACCCCAGCCCTGGCACCACCTTGGTGCTCCCTGTTCCTGCCCGAGGAACCAGAGCTGTGCTCAGGGCTTTGCATTTCCCTTCTTTTAGGGTCAGAGGGGGATGATGCCCTATTGATTACTTGATCTGTGTAATTACAATCAAAACTAGAGGGATTTCAAGCCTGATTGACTGCAAATTAGAAATCTATTGAGTTGGCTGGGCTCCTAATGTCCAGGATTAGGAGAGAGATTGGTTGGGGTCTGCTTTCTCTGTGGGCTTCATCTTGGGTAACTGAAGATTCAAGGGGGAGGTTTGTGGAGGGATGCACTCCCCAGAGCATGGGGGGGTTCAGCTCCTTCAGCCCTGACCTCAGCAGTGCCTGTTTCAGTGTGCACATCTGGAGTCCTGGCTTTGTGACCCCTCTACACTAGCGTGGCCTCTTCAGGAGGCAGAGGAACAGAGCCTGGGAGTAACTGCAGGAGGAGCCAAGGAGATATCTGCCCAAAAGCTCTTCTCTCAGTCTGGGGGTCTTTGTGGGTTTCTCTTCCCATCCCTGTGCTGGCCACAGCAGGACCTGTTGAGGCAAAGCCCCTGCCTCTCCTGGGGAAGTCAGAAGAGCTGGGATTAGGAGCTCCCCCATCCTCCCTGCCCCAGAGGCTCAAGGGCTGCCCAGCTGCCAAAAAAAGTCTAGGACCTGGAGTTTGCTTCCCCCCCATCTGAAACTGAGCAAAGGAGCATCAGCAGGCAGGGAAAGGACCTTTTTCTTTTTTTAAAAAATAGGTTTTCATTTAAAAGATGCCAGAGCCAGCAGATTAGTGTCTTGACTATATAGGTTTCCTAAAGATAAGGCAGAGAAATTGATTTCAATTACCAAAGAGGATAGACAGGCTGCTCTGCTCTCCGGAGGATTTAACCCTCGAGAGGCGAGAAGGAAAAACCAGGAGGGTTTTTTTAGCCGTTCCCTTACAGGAGCAGCTGTGCTGCTCACAGAGCATAAATCCTCCAAAGGGAGAGAGGTAAAGAAAGGAGGTTTATTTAAGGATGTACAGTGATCCTTGTGATACTTTGGGATTTCAGCAAGCTCTCAGATCCTCCAGCGAGGCTCAGGAGGCCAAGGGTTAAAGTGGCTGCAGGGATTAAAGGATTTCGTGCCTCTCAAGCACCAGGTTCACCTTTTCCAAGAGCAGCCTGGCTGCTGGGAAGTGTCCCAGTGAGGTTCCAGGGCTGGGGTAGCACAGGGCAGAGCAGTGCTGGACCCCAGCTGGGCTGGGAGCAGGTTCCAAGGGTGATGGGGGGTTCCTGCCAGGGTAGCCCTCAGCATGCCCCACTACTTGGCCTCTCCATCCCCTGGAGCACAGCCCCACATGGCTGCAGCAGTGGGAGAGCCCAGCTTTTGGGGTGAGCTCCTCCAGAGAACAGAGCCTGGTGCCCAAGGTGAAGGATCAGCCCCTTTGACAAGTCACACCCAGGACACCCAAGGGGCTTCGCAGAGGCTGCAGATCCAGCTGCATGGCTCAGAATCAGAGGTGACCCAAGGGAAACAGGCAAAGGAGTGGGGCCCAGGGCAGGAGGAGGCAGTGCCAGCAGCCTGGAGGGGACAGAGGTGCCAGGCTGTGGAGCAAGTGCAGGAGCTGGTGGGACTGGGCAGAGACAGACACTGGGAGTTTCCTTGGCTCCTGTCAGGAGACCACTTCTACCCTTTCATCCTCAGCCCTCTCTCATCTGCTCTTCCTGCATTTACACACCCAGCAATTTCTGCAGTGTCTCTGTAATTGTGTCCACGGGGTGCCTGCCTCCCTTCCCTTCTCAGACTCAATTCTCTGTATTTTGCAGCTTCACTGCTGCTTCATAATGGGCACCTTGCAATAGATTCTGCTGCTGTTCACTTGCTGGGTCTCTTTTGTCCTGCTGCAGGGAAATTTGCCCCTGTAGGTCTCACAGTAGGCTTCTCAGCTGGATTTCACTGGGGCTTTTATTGCCAGCAGCATCTGCTCTCCCCTTCGATTACTCCAGCACATTTCTTTGATAATGTGCTTTGCTGGGTTCACCAGCAGCTTCTGCCTCTTGCTAAACTCCCATGTGAACCCTCCCCGCTGCCGGGGGTGTTTGGCTGGGGGGTTTCTCTGTGGTCAGGAATCTTATGTTGCACATCATCCTTTGTGACCGGGAGGGATTCGGGGGTTCTGCACCGAGAGAAGCCCAATGTGAGGAGCGTATTTAAACAATCACAGAAAAGCAGCCTAGAAACAGGACTTTGTTTCAGGCCATGGAATACATTTTGTTCCTGGAAGCAGCTCAGCAACTGCAGCTTTTGTGTCCTTTTGAATACAATTACATACTGCGGAGAAACATCCTGTGGTTTGTATTTTGCATTGGATGTAGCAGGGACAGGGTCTGTCCTCTGCGTGCCCAGTGTCCTTTTGTCCTTCCTTTTGTGTCCCCTGACCCTGGCAGGCTCCCAGACCAGGGCTGCTCTGCCGTGGCTCTGGCACCAGCCCCAGGGAGGCTGCAGAATGGCAAACAACAGTTCTGGGGACGCTTGATTAAATTTTTCTTATTCCCCCTATGGAAAAATGTTTTCTGACATCCTGGAAATGTTAGCAAAAATACATTTAGATACAGAAATGTTTAGTTTTTATTGTGTCTCACACTCAAAGCAAGAATGTTTTCCATTCCCAGCAGTGTTTTCTGCAAGGGAAACCTAATCATTTCCTCCCCAGCAGCAGCTCAGTTATTTTCCATCTTATTCTGTGGGCAATTCTTGGCTTTGCAGATAAAGATCTCCTGCCTGAATGCCGAGTGTCAAAGAATGTATTAATGGCATATACCTTTATACTTGCCCAGCTTTATCCTCCTCTGCTCCTTGGTGCAGAACACGCCAGGTCCTGGGTGATGTTGTAATGGACTTTGTGGAAGCGCCAGGGACTGAGATAAAGCTGCTTTGAGAGGGCTAATTGGATAAAACTGGATTTCATTCATAACCCAGCATTTCCAATGGACTTGCAGATTTTTTTCTCCCTTTCCCTTAGCTGCTGGCATCATTAATGCCTGGATTTAAGATGACGGAGCTTTAATTGTACAGGACAAAGGCGCCTGGTTCCTGCTTCACTGATCAATTCCAGTTCATAAATTATAGCAGAAACAAAACTCTCCAGCAATGCTGACAATTAAGTAACATCCTGATAAACATCCCCTTTTGTTTTATTTAAATGAAAATGCCTTTATTTCCACAGTTGTATCTTGTAACAATAAGATTCACTGTCCCTGAAGCTTGGTTAATTAAACACAGTATTTGCAATCTACCAAAACAAGCTGTTTTATGCAAGCTGATAACAGGGTTTCCATTTCATAATGTGAACAATTGGGTTATGCAAATGCCAGGATTTTAAGCCCCTGTGATCTGTTTTTGTTGCCTTATTATCTGTTTCTGTCTGCAAACTCCAAATATAGACATCCCAATTAAAGCAGCTAAATGCCATTAAATCCAACTAAAGACATTTTTATCAGTTAAAAACTTCCCCAGTTTAATTAAAAATATGGTTTGAAATCGGTCTTTGTTGGCCCAAACTTTACTCCCACACTTCCATCTGTTTGATTTAATTCTTCCACTCACTTCACCGTGGCTTCCATTCCTTGACGTAGCTTTGGAGCCCTTTAGAGACAAGGTGGGAGACAATTACTCAGCCAAGGTGATGCCCGCCCGTTGGCATGTGCAGTTACACAGAATTCTCCCTCCAGTGGGTCAGTGAACCTCCCTGGGTGCCTTGGTAAAGGACCAGGACCTGGATGTGATGACCTGGAAGGGAGGGTACTCGTGGGAGCTGCAGAGCTGCTCTGGTTTCCACCACGGTACATGTCAGGGGTTTGCTGTGAGCACCACGTGTTGAGCCATCTCAGACCTGCAGATCACAAACAAGAAGATGATGTTGCTGTGGAATAGAAGGGAATAAACCCAGGTCTCTTCATAGGGGTGTCCTGATACAGACACTGGCCCTCCATGGAATTGGGGGATGCCTCTTGAGGCTGGGCTCTCCCCAGGAGGATGTGAAGGACCACCCAGCTGTATTCAGAGCTTTGTGCTGCTCCCAGAGTGCAGTAATTTAACTGGGTATCAGGGTATGTACAGCAGCATCACTCAGCACAACATTAACACTCCTGGGGTGTCTGTTGTGAGAGGCAGAGGATGTCATATTCCTGAGCAATTGCTCCAGCAGTTGCTTACGTCCCGAGTGACTCTGCTGAACAGGGAGAGGCTTAAACTGGATTTTAGAATACAAGGAAAGACTTGCTTTGAGAGCATGAAATGACTTGAATTAACTTGAGGCTGTCGGGAGGAAGCAAAAGAAATCCCTGGGATAAATGTGAGAGAGGAAGATGAGGAGGACACCTCCTGAGATCTCACACAAATGCAAACTCTCTGTTCTCCAGGGCACCAGCTCTGCGGTGGCAGGTTGATGTTGTATTGAATTTGGGGGAGGAGCAGGGTGGTTACAAGGAGTTTCCTTTGAGTTCTTGTTGTCTTAGTTAAACCAGTTACTCAGGGTACTAAGAGTAGTTCCTAATCTTTATTTTCCCTAAGTAGAACAGGGGAAATAAGCACAGCATGTTCCAAAGGCTGGAGTTTGTCTCTTTCTTCATCAGTTTCCTTTTTAGAGGCAAAACAAACAAGCATTCTTTCTGTCAATATTTAGTTTCTTTAATTGTTCCCTCCTTCCCCTCCAGATATACCCCCACATTAAGATAAGGCATTGATTGTCTGCACTGGGAGAATGCATCCTAGTTAATTAATTCGTTATTCCTTTTTTTGCACAAGATTGATGACTTATTAAGCTATGGTTAATTACAGAGTTTATTACTCCGAAAATAAAATTAAAGAAAAGCTCCGTATTTCAGCTGGTTCTGCTCTTGGTGAATGGGAAATGTCTGGCACTGCTGGGAACCAGAGATCTGCTTTTCTTCTGCACCCCATTCTTCAGTGACACCCAGCTTTGGGGTGTGCAGTCCACACCTCCATGGCCTGATGGAGAGGACGTGCCAGTGACCTTGCAGCTGCTGGGTTTTCATGCAGGTCCAGAGCTGGAGATCTACAGAGCCTTGGGGAGCAGCACAGCTGGAGCAGCACCTCTGGCCAGAGCACAGGGGAGGCTCCTCGGGGAGCCCCAGCCTGATCTGTTGGACAAAGGAGAAGAGTTTGTGAGAGGGGAGAGCACCAAGCACCAGCTTGTAAGCAAAGGTACCTTGTGTGTGCTCCATGTACGCCCTGTCTGTGGCTTCTTGCCCCCAAAACCACCTCCTGCCAGCACAGGGACTGAGCAGCGTGAGCTCCTTGGCAGGATACAGCAGAAATGAAGGATGGAGACACGGGAATCGCTTGCAAGCTCATCCATCACATGAGAGCTGCTATTATCAGTGGCAAACCCACCCTAACCTTTGTCTAAGCAGCCAGTCAGATCAGCAGGGAGCGCAGGCTGGTGTGAACTCTGCTGCTGCAAAGGATGGTTTTGGGGAGGAGCTGGGGACTGAACCTGGGCGTGCAGCTGAGGGCAACGTGCTGGGGAGGATGCAAACACCTCACTGCCAGGGGAGCAGCAACTGTTGTTAACCATCTTATCAGCTGCCTTTGCAGCTCTAAAATAGAAGGTTTAGATGCTAAAATTAACGCCAGGCTGGAGTGAAGTGGGATGTGGGTGTCTGAGTGAAGCTGGCTGCTCCACTCTCTGCTCACCCTGCTCCTGCACTTCCCTATTTGTGACACTGGCACTAGAGCGGTGCCAGTTTAGGGGAAAATTAAATAATCTAACACTTGTAACCCAAACTGTTTGCATGGGAAAGTCTGGGAAGCAGCAGTGCTGGCTGGCAGCAGAGCCCAAAGGGAGAAGCCAGAAGCTGGTGGCAGGTTTCTCTCCCGATGTGGTGTTTCTGGAGCAGGGATGTTCTCCCCAGGCTGTGTAGGGCTGAGGCAAAGGACGGGCTGTGAACCCATCAGTTTTCAAGCAATGTGTGGAACAAGCCAAGGGGCCAAAGTTGTAGCGGGCCCATATTTTTCTCACAGTATCCCGGGTGGTGGAGCAGCTGTGAAGGGGTTGCTGCAGCCTCCAAAGCTCTCCCTTGGATCCCCTGCCATCAGGACCACAATTAGCTGTGAATCCCACTTGTCCTGCCTTGTGAAAATGTCAGCCTCCCTGAGATTCCTGGGAGAACACCTCTGCAAGAAAAACACAGATGGTAAACCCCTTCTTCCATCTTTCTTCCATTTTTTCAAGCTACTAACATTGTCCTTTTGGGAATGTATTTATGAACCACAAACATCTGTCAGTTTGCTGCAAACAATTCCCAGCCTTTAGCTGAATGGCCTCCTCTATTTCTTTCTTTTTTCCCAGCAGCCTTCCTGGTGGCACTGGGTGGATTTTAAGTGGGTGCCCACGGGCAGAAGCCGCCTGACATTTGCCTCGGTAGAGGACTCAAGTGCTCATGGCTTGGTTTGCACCTCCAGAGGCAGCTATTTAGAGACAACAAAGCTGAAAGGCATCGGGATAGGAGCAGAAATAGCTCCAGCATGAGGATGAATTAGTGAATATAAAAGTTACAGAAATGTCAGTGAGTGAGGAACATCGTAGTAAGAGTTTTAGAGTCTGTCCAGTCGTGTCCTGCCCCAGCACTGAGGTTGTTGTCCCTACTGAAAAATAGCTGAGCTGTGTGGCTTTTACTCTTAGTTTTACAAAGAGTATTGTTTTATTTTATTTTCCAGGAACATCCACATTCAGGGATAAAGTGCCATTCACACAGGAAGATTTAGTCCCTCTTCGTGAACTTATATATTACAAGTGAAAGGGGAACAAGCCACGGGCTGGCAGCAGAAAATTGAATTAGCTCAGCAGCACACAACACAAAATAAGACAAATATTTTACAGGAGCATAATTGAAGTTGTATTATCTATCCTTCGTTTTGGGGTTATTTGTCAAAGTGAGCTGCAAGTTGCAAATTAAAATAGCTATTGATTCTAAAGTTGTTCTTAAAGTATTTTCTACGTTCAGATCCTTTGAAATAATTATCTTGAAGTGGCGTCAGACAGGCTCAGGGAGATAATGGACATTGGGCAGTTTTAAGACTGGGCATGTCAGGGTGCTGGGCCATCTCACAGAAACTATATATTTTTTAATTTTCTTTTTTTTTTCACCTTGAAAGGTTAGACCAGATGATCCCTGAGGTCCCAACCTGGCCTTCTATGATTCTATGATAATGCATTTCCAGCCTATCTTCGTGGTTTGTGGACATTCAAAAGACACTTTTTATCAGAGATCTGTTCCTCTGGGAAATGATGGGTGTAGAGATGGGATCGGAAGGGCAGTAGGTTTGGGTGTTGGGTGTTGAGCATCCCAGTTGGTACTGGCAGCTCTGGAAGTGGTGGTTGCAGCACTGGGAGCCCAGTAGCCCAGTGCTCTGTGCCCTCCCAGCAGGGATCTGCTGAAAGAGGGGGGAAAATGCTCCTTCTGGTTCACACTTGGAGGAGCATCTCTGCCCAGAACTCTCCGTGCTCCCTTTGATTAGCATTTGCTGCCTGGATTACTCCTCTCATTGAAACCTGGGGCAGGGCAGGAGAGCACTAAGGCTCCATTAAACCTTTACCAGCGTGACGCTACCTGCAATTTACTCGCCTCTGCTCCCCAGGGATTAGATTGAGCTGTGAATAGAAAGTGCATCGTGGGGTTTGAAATGAATTTCTAGCCGGCAGTACAGTGATGGTGGGACATGGCAGCCACGTGCTGTCCAGCTGAGAGGAGCAGAGCTCAAATGGGAATGTCCTGGGGGAACAGGAAAGGAGCTCTGGGCAGGTGGCACAAAGAGCCCAGACCCTCCTGGACCAGGCAGCCCCTGCCCTGATCCAACCACTGCTACTGCTCGGAACTTGGGCAGATGCTCCAGGGCAGGTCTCAGGTATTTTGTAGTGAAAAATTTCCACTGGTTCTCAGATGTTCTGTGCTTACTGTCTCTAACAACAACAACAAATTAATTACATCGTAATTTTATAGTCATCCTATTTTCATATTTACCTTTAAACACTGATTTAAAACCAGAAAAACCTTCCTGGACCAGCCTTGCCAGCAGCCTTGGGAATAGTTGCTGCGTCATAGAGCTGAGCTCCTCAGTATCAGACCCTTTCAGCTCTTGGAATTCCCACTGTTAAGTTTCCTTCTCCCTAATACAGGCCGTTGAGGTCTGTTCATCAACCCTGAGTTTTCACACCCTGGGGAAAATCCTGATCTTCAACCAAGCCCCGTGTACATCCCTGGCCCAGGACCCTGCACCTCCAGCCTCAGCTCCAGGAACATCCTCGAAGCCTTTTGCAGTCATCTACCCCTGTGATTAACCAGGATTCATTGGAGCATTCATCCAGGACTGGATGAGCCAAGGACTAATGAGCTAATTAAAGAGATTTCATTGTCTTAACAAGGTAGATCAATACCTTATTATTGTTTGCACGAGGAAAACACAGGAAGCAGCGTGAGGCCAGAAACTGTTCCTGTAGCAGAACTGTCCTTTGAAACGGGGGGTCTCCAGGCCAAGCTCTCCGTGGTCTGGGCAGAGCAGCTCTCCTAAAGGAGAAGCTTTTGTCCCAGCAGCCAGCCTGTTTTCCACAGTGGAATTTTACATTCCTGCTGAAGTTCCCCACTGTAGCAAGAGGGCAAACAATCCATCAAATAACGTTACCCATTCTCTTACAAATCCCCAGCAGGGACTGGTACCCAGGCAGGTGTCCCAGCTGTGTTCCTGTGCATCCCCTCTGGGTGTGGGTGGCTGGCATCGTGCTGGCACAGCGTTCCTGCCCTGCTGGGGCTTGTAGCAGAGGAGGCTTGGGGACAGTTTTGTGGGGACTGCTTTTGTTCTGCAGAATAAACAGAAAACAGCCCCTGCGACTACCAAAGAAAAAACCAAATGCATTAAAAAATCCATCCGCAGCAGCATTTGAGCCATTCTCCATGGGCCCTACGAGCCTCTTACTGTTTGAGTTAAGGCTCCTTATATAAAGTTTATGGGTCCCATCGGGGTGTTTTTAGTAGATTACATTCAAAGCAGCTCATGCAATGCGGGTGTGAAGCAGTCAGTAAATCAGGCAGCTTAGCTCATAAGCTTGTACACGGCTCTGGCAATGGGTCTCAGCGCTGGTATAATACCTCTGATTATTAGCTGACATCTGGTAAACAAAGATCCTGCTTCTGATACACGCTGGTGGTGCTTTTATAGCCCCAGCATACACAGTGCTTGGGAAACTGCCACTTTAATAAGGAGCTGGAGGTTTGTCCACGCAGCAGACAGAGCGTGAGGAATGGCAGTGGGGGCACGATCTTTTCACCAGCCGCTTGGATAACCCGGTTCCCCTCTGATGTTGAGAGGTCAAGCTCAGAGGGAGATGGCATCAGGGTGTCTTGGATCTGCTGCATCTCTTGCAACCATGTGGCAGGATCTCGGTTAGTGACATTTGTGCTTCCAGATGCTGTGTTTTCAGATGTCCCCTCCTTTCCTAGCTCAGCAAACTGCACCCGTCAAGGATGTTTGGTTCCTAGGGAGGACAGGCTCATGTGGGTTCTATAAACTCTCCACTGGGAGAGCTGGCGTGTGTCACAAGCCCCTGAAGAGTCTCTGATCCTCCTGACCAGAAATGAGACTGAGACTTCATTTCTGGGATTCTATTACAGAGACATCTATCTCTGCCAGTCACTGAGACAACAGCCTCTTCTTGTTTCCAAACAGATGCCTCCAATCTGAATTTCACTTGCACACACACGTTTATTATTCTCAGCAGCACCCTTTGATTTGGGCACAAGGACTCTGAGCAGCTTCTGTCTCACCCATCACTCCAGCACTGCTGTCCCTGTCCAAGAGCAGGCAGCACTGGCAACCTGCTGTCTGTCTGACACACGGTTCATTTGAAGTAACCAAAGTGATTTCTCTGAGATGTGGCAACAGTAGCTGGTGATTTGCAAGGAAAGTCATCAACGAGTAATTCTTCTAATGGCAGTTTATTTAAATCCACTGCATACTGATTTATTTGCTGGGCTCTAATTACTGAGGGAAGAGTGACTGAAGTCTGGTATTAGCAGAATCCCTCGACTCATCATTACCCCAGCCATGGAGGTTTCACCACAACACATCCCCACCACTGCACACGAGAACTACAGCATTTAATTAAGGTGCATAAAACCAGTATCTTTGCCACTTTCCATGCTGGTTCTCACACAAAGCCAGCTTAGGAGAGGCAGGAGAGACTGAACATCTCTGGAAGGCTGAGAAGACCTAACACGAATTTGCTTTTTCCCCTCACTTTGTAAGGGAAGAACTGTATTTGCCTGGTTGATCCAGCACATCAGATAAAGGTGGCAGCACATCAGGGCTGGTCACAGCTCCTGGGCAAAGCATCATCAGCCACGTGCTGGTGGCAGTGGGAGGATCTGGGGCTAACACCTACCCAGCACCACCCTGGGGTCCCCTGGGGTGAGGGGCTCCTGCCCTGTCCACCCACCCTGGGACCCCCTCAGTTCCTGCTCTGCAGTGTTCTGAGGAACACAAAATAGTCTTTGTTGTTCTGGAGCCCAGAACACCTTCCCTTTTTTAATACTTTCCCTTTTTTAATAAGTTAGTAATTTGAGACACAGCACTTAGGACTCAGGAACAGAAAAAGCTGAATATTTGTACATTTCAAAATGTTTTTGAAGTTCTGAATTTTTAGAAGTAAAGCCCTGAAATGTTCAGCAGAAATGCTTTTCTGTGGGGAAAATCTGTCTGAACAGACAGCTGTGAGCAAGCCTGTAATTGCCGTGAAATAAATAAACAGGTCTTGCTTATCAGCATCTGCAATAAATTTTGAGAAAAATAACACTTTAAGATGGAGAAGCATATCTCCTTTTTGATAAACACCTCTACAAGTGGCACATTCCCCCTCCCTCAGGGTCTGTCCTTCCCTGCTCATTATGCTCTGTATTCATCATCAGAGAGCCACATCTCCTCATAATTTAGATGGTGCAGCTGATAGTGTTCTGTGTGTGAGAGTTGCAGATGGAAGTTCTGCTTTGATTTCCATTATGCATTACCTTGTCTGACTCCCTTTTATTGTGCAGTGGAGTAAATGACCTCCCAGATATTCAGGTTCAGATGTGGATGTGATGGTAAATTTAAGTCTTGAAATTTCTATCCAGTGATAAAATAGTATAATAAAAAAATCACTTTCTTCTGCTAATATCTGAGCTCCTTTTGGCTGTCACATCAGCATTATGGCTAGATTGTATTTGGGAATATATAAGCATGGAATTCAAGCAATGTATGCTGGTTTCTCTTGTTGCAAAATAATACAGCACAGGCAGGAAGAAATCACACAGTATATGAGTTGTTCTGCTTTTATTACCATCAGTTTTACATGAACTTGACAGACGATAGTTGCTATCAAATTTGTTGAATATAGGATTTAATTAAATATCCTTCCTCTTAGCAGTATCGAACATCACCTGGAATAAAATTACCTGCCTCAGATCCAGGCTTGGAAAGGCATTACCAGGAGGGAATAGGTGCTTAATTGTGTAGAGTCACATTGGTGTGAAGGCTGCTCCTGCTCCTCATCTGAGCGCTATCGACCTGCAGCCAGAGGTGGCTGCTCCAAGCCCATGATTAGACTGATTGCTCTGTAGTCTGGGACACTGACAGTCAGGTCTGTTAGAACGCAGGTAAATGGAGAAAACTCCTCTCCTGTCCTGGAACTAGATGCCCAGAAGACCCTTCAGCATCTGTCTGACTCCAGAGCTCTTGTGGTAACCATCTGCCTGGTCCTCAGGGCAGGACTGGCCACGCTGGTCAGGCTGTAGCCACCAGCCAGAGCCACGTCTTGTCCTGCTCAGGGGCTGGAGCCAAGAGCTTGGGGTGCAGGAGATGCTCGTGGTGCAGCTCAGGAGAGCTCAGCAGGGCTGTGGAGCAGGGCAGCAGCTCTGGCTCTGGCAGGGCGGTGCCATCATCAGCATATGTGGCGTTTCCCCATCTCTTCTGAGCACTAGTTAATTAATGGACCTGATGCCTGAGCTTTCTGTTAGTGTGGAACTGCATATAGGCTGCTCTGAGAACCCTTGATGCTGCATTAGAGAGCCTGGCATTTTGATATTCCATCAGATAAATGTTATCGTGTTCATCTGTTGTAGAAATTTATCCAGTTTACACAGCGACCGAGGAACATTAGTTCTTTAAACTCAAGTAATCTTTTTCTAGAAAACAACTGCCCAATTACTAACATTACTTATTGGACTGGTTGCTTGCTCTATTAAATGGGACACGGTGCCAATCAAATCAGATAATTCAGCCACAAAATCAATGGCACCACATTTACTCAATCAAATACATTGCTTAGTAAATTATATCCATATGAAATTAAATAGATGAATGTACTAGCTGCACACTGGAATTGGGCTTCATAACTTTGGCACACGCAGGTTAAAAATAAGGAAATCGATAAGCAAGAGAGAATGTATTTGACATCAGTCACTGCTTTTAATACATTAATTTCTTCACTAGATTAATCAACTATCGATCATCCTTCAGCTTTCCGAGAAGCCAAGCATGTGATCACTGTCTGCTGAGCTCTCCC
The DNA here is from genome assembly GCA_013401335.1 of Brachypteracias leptosomus. Classification (NCBI taxonomy): domain Eukaryota; kingdom Metazoa; phylum Chordata; class Aves; order Coraciiformes; family Brachypteraciidae; genus Brachypteracias; species Brachypteracias leptosomus. The sequence continues at coordinate 24,259 of VYZX01023019.1, forward strand.
CATCAAAAACTGGGATGAAACATCCTGCCCAGCCTCTCCCACGAGGCTTCAGCTCCATACGGACCAGGGATGGGACTCTGAAGTAGTGGAGCCTAATCCCAACCTCCTGGAGCTGTGCCTGGTTAAGCCTGGCTTATTTGCTTGGCCTCTCATGTGGTCCTGGCAGCCTGGGCAGAGCTCTCTGCAGCGAGAGGTGTGGGTTTAATGGTGATGGTACCAGTTTCCCTGTCCTGCCGGGTTTCCCATTCCTAGGCTTGGCTCAGCACCCACCTGGAGACTTTTAGTAGCCAACACAGAGCCAGTGGCCCAGGTTTGCTGCTTAAATCTGCTCTTTACTCTGTGATGGCATCACGGTGGGGTTTTTGTGTATGATGTGATGCACTGAGAACAGGACCCGGTGCAGTCCTTCCACGGGGTGAACAGAGACTCCATCATTGCCTTTTCCACTCCAAAGGGGAGTGTCCAAACCCATTTGAATGGAAAATTAAAGTGCCTTGAACATATGGGGAGGGCAAGAAATCACCATTTATTTGTAGACAAGCAACAATTTCTAATCTCAGCTTTGTGAAGGATCTGATTTACACCAGAGCTGCTTATCTCTGTGCCTTTGCTAACCTCGAGCTTCCCTCTCTCAGCACTGTGCCAATAACACAGCTGTTGTTTGTCTCCGATAAAAGAAAAAAGAAGGGAGGGGGAGGAAAGAAAACACTGTAAAAATACATTGTAAAGTACCAAAATAGAAATCGTCCAAGTGCTGTGTCCTACTTTAGAACACGCTGATGCAGGGAAGTGGGGAGCAAGCGCTTCAGATTTGTAGCTGGAGTTGTCTTGTAAGAAGCGTGTATCCTCCTTTGCCCTGAAATCAATTCTACAAGGCTTAGGATTGCCTGGGTTTGAGAAGAAGATGACAAGGGTGATAAAATTAATTAGCAAAGCCAGAGACAATCCTCAAGCTGGTTTGACTGGCCCAGAATAATACACATCCACAATGGCTTTATCTCCCCGACAAAGAGGGACACGGTTCCTGCTGGAGGTTATCACCGGGGCTGTGACAGGCACAATTGTTTCCAGCCCGAGATTCTGCATGACAGAGCCAGGCAGGTTATTGAAACAGTGATTTTCCTGCTAACACACACCTGCCACTCAAGTGAATTAGCAAATACTGGGCTCTGATCACATCCTGGACTTACACTGGAAGCACAGATGAATTAGATCAGCCCTTTCCTGACCTGAGCGGGGCTGTCGGGAGCTGAGTTAACTCCATAAACAGATTTTCTTAATAAAAAAGATGAGGTTGAAATTCCTTGGAGACAATCCAAGATAGACGTGCAATGGGAACTTCTCTGCAAAGTACAACTGGGTACCTCACCCTTTATTTTCTGTGTGTAAGAATCACCAAAATTCTGTGGCTGGGACATCAGAGCAGAGCCTGTAGCAGCAGGGCTGAGGCTGATGGGGGTGTCAGGGTTTGCCCAGACACTGGGGCTCACCCTGGCAGTGCCAGCCCAGCCATGTGCCCAGCGCAGGCACCATCCAGGAGCCTGTCACAGCAGCCAAGGCCACCGGGGCCAGGAGCTGCAGCTTGCTCCTTCCCTGGTCAGCTCTCTTTGGTCTGTCTCCCTGTTCTCCACTAGCTGTCCCACCGTGTTCAGTGTGAGCAGCCTCCCTGACCTCTCAGATTGCATCTTAGCTTCCAGGATTGTTTGCTTATTTGTGCTTTGACATATAAGTCATAAACTTTAATGGTCAGAGAGGCTACACCTAACACCAAAGACTGCAGAGCAGAGCTGCAGATCTCCAGGCTTTGCATCAGGTCCTCGGGGTCCTGATGTGGTGTCAAAGCTGAGCCTTTCGTTAGCAGTGGACCCAGGGAGCAGATGTGCCGTGTCCTGCTCCTCGGAGCTCCATTCCTGCTGCATTCCTCCACTGTGCCATTTCATGTTCCAGAGGAATGGGGAAGCTTCTCCAGAGCCTGGAATACTGAGCAGAGAGAGTCTGTGCCCAGCAGTGCTGAGGCTGAGCCGGTGCAGGGGGGGGTGTGTACACAGGGATTACTCCCAACATCCTCTCTGAAGCAATCTCATTTGTAAACCGGAGTAGAGCTTAAGGAGCACAATTCTGCAGAGAGAACTTCTCAGCTAATTGACACAGTTTTGTTCAATTGACTCTTTGGCAAAATGCCTCGTGCTTATCAAGGCAATTAAAAGCCCAAATACCCTCTGTTGGTATGTAGATTTATTACATGAATTGGGGTAAAGTCTGGTGTGAAGGCTGAAATAGGAGTATAAAACAACCTGTAGACCAAATTTTAGTGTCACTTTTGGAAATTTAAACCCCCACAGTGGTTCTCCAGGGATGGAGGTGGTGGGTTCAGTTGAACCATTCCCGTAAACAACGTGCCACTTGTGCTTTGGTTAATAATATTCAAGTTATTCTAGTTTGGTTATTTAAAATAAAACTTCTTTCTGCAAATGTAAGTGACTAAGTAGAAGTGTGGTGGTTTCCAGAGCTGAGGATCACATCAGCACCAGAGAATTGCAGCTGCTCGGGGTGCATTGGGCTGTTCCTCTCAGAGCCTGTCTCTGGGTTTAAACACTGCCCGTGGGGGTTGCAAAATGTGAGTCTTTTGGTTAAACTCAACTACTTGCTATAAATTGTGAGCACTAGGGAAAGACAGGGAGGAAGGGAACCAGAACGGATCCAGGATTGCTTGGAGGGATAAGAGCTTCTTACATGCAGAACGGTCAAAGATTATTCTCTTAAAATGCAGCTATGGTCTCAGGCTGATATTAGGCTTATATTACAAAGGATTTGTTAAATTCGCTGCTTTCAGTTGTGCTGTGTGGGGTGCATCCCTTCCCTCTGCTCCTCTAATTACCAAACTGTCCTGCTTTTAAATCAAAACAGCCGAGGAGCAGCCATCACTGTGGCCTCAGGACTGGGGAAGGGCTGTGCAGAGACTGTTCAGCCTCTGCACCTCACAGGAGGAGCACGTCCTGGTGGGAAAGGCTTTGGTGCTCAGCCCCCCCTCTCCCCACGCCCTGTGGCTTCTCTGCTCAGGGGTGGGGACCCCAGTGCTGCTGCCCCCTGATCCCTCCAGCCTCCCCGGGGAGCAGCCCGGCAGCTGGTGATGGAGAACCTGGGTTACCTGCAAGGTGCTTCGCCGGCAGCTTTTGCAATGCTTAATGAGGGAAACTAATTGTAAATTGCAGCAAAATGGGAAACTTAATGACACTTCAGCTCTTGAAAGGGATTTAAAGACTGAGGAATTGGCTGATATTTGGAGGTGTAGCGGGGAAGCCCCAGCACTCACCCAGCTGGGCTCCCCTCAGCCTCGCCGTGCTCCTGCTACGCTCGCCCGGTTGCCTCACACACAGACTGGCCCTGCTGGAAACCAGATGCAGGAAACATTTGCTCTTTATTTTGGCAGCTCCAAAGGCTCTGGGGCTCTGGAACGGGACTGAGCAAGGAGTGAGCTGTGATGGGGTGAGGAGCCCCTGCCCAGCCCTTTGTGACCCTCCTGCCTGGCTGGTTCCTAACCCTGCTTGCCCTGGGACATGGTCCTGACACAAGAACAGGAGGGCAACCAGAACAGGAAGCATCTTGGCATCAGATTCCAAGAAATAGGAGCCTTTTCTCACTTTCTCTCTTATGTTGAAATTTAGCTGGCTCCCTGTCAAGTTGCTGAGTGAGGCAGCTCAGGATCCTGAAATCCTGGAACAAACTCCTGTCATCTGTTCCTGCTGAAGCTCTACTACCCCTCAGTTGCCCGTCACCATGCTACCAACTCAGAGAGACACATGCAAACTTCCCGTGTTGTATGGTATGAAATATTCATACTAGCTTTGCAGCAGATGTCAATGCCTGCACCAGCTCCTCTGCTCCAGTGAAATTTCTTTCTCTTTCCACAAAATCCATGAAAGCTGCAGATGCTGTGATCCTGCAAACAAGCAATAACATTCCCTGGCATTTCAATTCGGAGCTAAGTTGGCTTTCTAGCTGTACTTCACATGTCTGCAGTCTGGTAGAGGTAGCTCTGGGGTGTCACCTGGCCAGTATGAGTGGGCAGCACTAGGAAAGGGCTTCTCAGCCTGGCCACGCTGGAAATGCTTCTCCCTTCCCACTGGGAATGTCCTGGGTCTTCAGAAAGCTGCAAGTTCCAGTAGAAACTTGATACAGACCCTGACGGGAGGAATCCTGGGGACGCTGAGGCAGGACTCTGTTTTCTCCCGTTCCTTTGAGCAGCTCAGTGAGGTCTGCACGTGCAGCTAAGGACAGGTATTTATGGAGCTGTGTGTGCTCAGCTGCCCAGAGCCAACAGCGGTGGAGCCACGTTGAGTTTTTCCAGCTGCTGTCCTACTTGAGTGGAAATTTAGGCTGAATTTTCAGTGAGCTGGTGCAGAATCTCTCCCCACCCTCTGATAGACTTAGTAAGTTTTGCACATTCAAATATTGACCTTTCATAAATCCTTCTTAGCCTCCCACCGAGGCTGCTGCTGCTGGGAGTGAAAGCAAGAGTTGGCAGGGCATGAGCAAGCTGAATATCATTCTCCTTAAACAGCTCTGAGATGTTCAGGGGCATAAAACCTTTAAGAGCTCCAAATGGCATTTTCCAACATGCAGCCTCCCTCTCGAAAGGTCAGGTGGGAGTTAAACCGGAGGCTCTTCTTCTCTCCATCTTAATCAGCCATTGCACAAGCTTATCAAATTTCACTCCTGTCTCCCGACTCTGATGGAATTGATAACCTGATCTGAATTCTCCCAGAGCTTCACTGATAGAAGATCAACATGAGACAGAGTGATGCGTGTCCAGCTTCTCCACTGCTGCTGCAGGAGTTCCCTGGAGCAGGGGGAGCCAGATGCTGTTTCTTGTCCAGCTTGCCTAGAGCCATCCTTGGGGATGTCCAGGGGCTCGAGGAAGAAGGAGGCAAGAGTGAGGCTCTCCCATGAAAACACGTTGGACAAAGGTTGGACTCGATAATCCTATAAGTCTTTTCCAGCCTAAATTATTCTCTGATTCTAACTCTCTGTTAAACAAACCCCTAATTTTCCAGTGAAGCAGTCACAGAAATGTTTTGGGCAGCCCAACAGCAGGATGGAAGTGGGGTGACCCTTCCCAGCCATATGTGCATAGTCATGAAGGATACTGAGGGAAGGACAGATCTGGCTGGGTAGCCACATGCTCCTGCCCTTGCCAGGTGGGGAAAGCATTTGTTATGCCTCCTAAAGCTCCCACCTCTGCAGAAAAGTCTTTCCAAGCCATGAAGGCGCTGGGCAGAGGGTGGAAGTCCTGTCTCTATTTCTGGGGCAGGATCTGTTGTGCTGCTCCCCCCGGTCGGTACCAATCTGCTCAGCTCCTCGGATGCGGCTCCACTTGCTGAAAGCAGCTGCCGTGCCCAGATCCCTTCTGCTGTTGTATCTCAGCTGTGGTTTGGCAGCTCCACATTGATGTAGTGTTTTTCTACCTCTCTCTGTCATGCCATCCCTCCTCTAAGGTGAGCTGGCCACATTTTCCCTCAGCTGTTAATCCACCCTGGTGTTTGCATTCCTGTCTCCTTCCAAAGCCCCACAGATCGTGCTGCTGCTCCCTCATGCACACACCGGCCTCCCGAGGGGAGCGGAGAGAAAATCATCCTGGGAGAGGAGCCTGAGCTCCCTGCCTGCTTCAAAAGGGAATTATTTTAAAACTGGAAAAACCTCTCATGATTCATCGGTTGTTTCAATATTTGCTGTACTTGAAGCACTAACTTGTTTTTCAAATTCTAGAGGGCAGGAAATATCACAAGGGTTTGGGCTGAGGAAGGTACATACACAGACACCCCCCCACCCTCCCAGTACCGACAGGTCCCTGCACTGGTGCTGGCAGAGCCCGGAGCATCCTTGGAGCCTTCAGGGAATCCTTGCCCTGGCAAATGGCTGCAATATTTTAAAAGTCAGGGAGTTGCATTATATGTCAGAAGTGGTCAAATTAAGTTAATTTGACCTTTAAACTCCATTTTTTAATCCCTTGCTTTGGCATCCAGTATGATTTGCATTCGGCTATACTGACACTCAGCCTAACAAATGACTTTCTTTCCAAACTGCCTTTGAAGTATCTGAACTTAATGGACTATAACATTTATGAACATCTGAGTTCTTCTCTCAGCAGCTGCACTAGGTTATTGATGATCTAATTGAAATGCTGGCAAATATATCCCAACAGTATATGGGGAGCAACAGAGTACTCGGCAAGACCCAAGCGTCTTGGTAGCGTATGTTTTTCATGCTATTCATTAGAAGCAGGCAGTATATTTTCAGCTATGTAAAAACAACAACAAAGAGCAGAGGAAAGACACCAGAAGTGATAAAAAAATCCACATTCAAGACAGGGCTAAGATTTGTTGATCCTCTGTGGATCCCTTGGCGGCTCAGCTGCATGGAGGGGCTGGAGGCCAGCTCTACAAATTGGATGCTCTTGGAGCCTGTGGTTTATTTACAGCAAGTAGCCGAGGGCAGTCCAGGTTATTCAGGGTGCACTCACCTGCCTGCCTGCACAGTGTGAAAATAGGTGGACAAGCTCAAAACAAGACAACAGGTACCAAAAAGGGGGTTTTCTTATGTCCAAAAATCATGGCCCTCTCTTCTAAGCCCTGTGGGGAGTTATCAAAGCTGGAAATGTCCTAATTGGGAATGAGGGAGGAGGGCATAAGCTGCCCCTTCCCCACACAAACACGGCTGGCACACATTGCCCCCAGGAGCTAAATAACCTGAGCTTTGGAGGTGCCCGTTGACGTGGTAACATCGGCAATCTCCCGCACTCAGTATTTATCCAGCAACCAGCTGCTAACGTGCTTTGCTCTGCACTGATTGGCACATAATTAAGCAGAGGAAAGAAAGTCATAATGTTTAGAGGCAGCATCATTTGGGTATTCAACAATAACAGGGAAGATATGAAGGGTACACTGCTAAAAATAAATAGGGAACGTCTTATTAGGAGGTGTGTTTAGTTCCCATGCAGTGAATAGCTGCAGGCAGCCCATTCCCTTCCATTTCATTGCATTTGAGAGCATCCGATTGACACCAGGGATAAAAGAGGAAGAAAAAGGTACGTTGAAAAAGAGGAGAGAATTTTTTGACATGAAAATAAAGATGAGGGGAAATCAAATTTGTGTCTTTGAGCAGATGGAGGCTGAGCCATTCCTGGCATCCTCCTCACAGCTGGATTCACCCTCCTGGTCCAGGCTGGCTAAAAGACACTGATAAAAATGAAAAATGCAAATGAATTCTCTCCACCTTACTGGACATACAGAAATGGAGGGTGCCACTCAAAAGGCAATCTCTCCAAAACATTTAAAAACATTGTGCAATTTATATCTTGTGCTTGACAGAGCATCCAAAAGTAATTTCAGCCCGTGTCCCAGTGCCACAGCCCTCTGCCGGGGGTGCCACTCGCCGCGTGCCTGCTCGATGATTTCCTTCCCTCTCCGAGCTGCAGAGCTTTAAAATGTGATAGGAGCTGGCTGCTGGCCTCTCATTGCTGCTGGAAAATCTGGCTGTGCCAGCATGTGTAAGGTCAACCGCACAAAGCCTGCTTATTAACTGGAAATTTGGGGGATCTGCTGCCAGAAAATAGCTTTCAGCCTTTGTGAGAGTGAATAAAGAGGTTCCAGGACAATGGTTTGCTACAGAGGAAAAGCAGGTCTGGGCATATCTCACTGACCGCCCATTGCATGGGTTTGTCTCTCTTCCAGAGGATCAGGAGCTAGGTCTGATCCTACCAGGGCGCTCAATTAGGGCTTTTTAATCTAAGCATAAAGCTCTTCTGGATCACACAACGCTGCCCGTGATGTGACTGTCACACAGCCCAGGCTGGGAGCTGCAGCATCCCCTCCACTGCGTCTGACTCCAGCCCATCCTGACCCCAGGGGTTTGGACTTTAGGGTTCAGAGTGGACTGAGTCACACAGAGACATTCCTCAATTTCAGGAGAATTCCTGTTTTGGGGCCGTGCTGGCACAAACATCCAGCCTGTGCCACCAGCACCACGTGGGCCTGGTTTGCTAAGCAGAGATTTACTGTGGAGAAGGAGCGGTGTGAGCAGGGAAAAGCAGGGGTTTATGTCCCCTTTTTTCCACTAAGTGGTAATTTACAGTAAGATTTTTGAGTATGAGAAATCTCAGCAGCTGGGCTACAGTCCAGGGAGGTATTTCAGTGTGTCCTAAACATGGGAACACATTTAGCTCTGCTGAATTGCACAGTGATGCTCAACGTGCCCACGGGGGTCCTGGTCATTCACTTTTGGGCCAGTGGAGTTAAGAGCAACAAGGGTTTTAATGGGAGAGATGGGAGAAAGTATTTGCGCTCATTTCCCATTTTAGTTTGAAATTCAGTTTCAGAAGAAAAGTGCCAACAAGCTGTTGTGTTCTGAGGCACCAAAAAAACCTCATTTTGTCCGTGACTAGAGCTGACCTTGTTCTCAGGTAGAAGCAGAGTCAGAGAGTCAAACCCCAGCTTTCTCTGCCCTCACGTACGGGTCCAGATGGAGCAGGCAGCAGGATAAAACCTCGGGTTGTTTATCTGACACGGGCTGCACGAGCAGCTCTTTAGGGCTAAGAATGCCTCATTTTTTGTGCAACTTTTAGCCTTTTTGACCTTGAAGTCTCTCCCTGCTCTCCTTGCAGTGATGTTTTGGGAAGCGGTCAATAGTTCACAAAATTAATTTCTCCCGTTCCCAGCAGAGGTGAAAGGATTTACACTTCAGAGGCTGAGAAAGGGGCATTAAAGCAACGGTATTACACTAATTTTGCAAATAGATTTCGGATAGAAAGATTAACATTTCTACTCCTGGCTAATGTATCATGTAAATTCTAATGATAACGTGGCTCCCCTCTCTCTCGAGCTGCTAAATGATTTCCTGAGGCTCCTCACAGAATACATGCTTCATTTAAATCCCCTCTCTCCCCTCTTGCAAATAATGAATACCAGATCCATTCTGTGGATTTGTCACTTACAATTTCTATTAGGAAAGGCAGTTTTATGTTAAATGTGTAAGAGTTTGGGGCTGGCTAGCACAGGCTTGACAGTGCTTCCTCGGTTCTGTTGTCACACTAAACAGCTACTGAGACTTTCACCATAATTAGCTTTCCTTTGTAAGCACAGGCAGAGACTGGAAACAATAGAAGCCTCTGATCTGGGATTTGGGTGCATTTGGGCTGGGAAATGAGCACACCGAGGAGATAAGGCAGATTAATAATACAGAAGGGATTTCTGCAAACCCTTCTGTCAGTCTCACCCGCGTGTTTTCGTGGACTGGAATTTTATTCTGATTTGAAGCTATGCAAAAGCTGCCCGGTATCAATCACGGCATAAATCAGCGGGTGGGGCTCTGTCTAGGTCAAAGCCAGAGGGAGCCGGGGAGCCTGGTTCCTTTCCAAACATATAAATCATCCTAAAGTGATCCCAAACTCGCTGGAATGCTTCATGGAACTTGGGAATGTTTCCAGCAGACCTGGCGTTGGTCCCAGTGCAGAATAAAAGTTCCTTAAAATTAGATAAATTTCACCTGTTCTCAAGGTTTTAGCTGCAGGCTCGTTGGCCACTTCTGAATGTGACCCAGCACCCGAGTAGAAGAGGAGAAATGTTCCCTAGGGATTGCAGGTGTCTCTTTAGGAGAAGGTTTGCCAGCGTGGGCGTTTCAGATCAGGATGCTGGTGGACCCCCATTCCAACAGGGACTCAGGGGAACACCAAACAGCAATTATTAATGCTAAAAATAATGTTAAATTCTGCAGATTTGGTGAGCTGACCATGCAAGGGCTGCTGAAGAGCTGCCCAAAGTGGTCTCTAGGTCAGTAATATTGATTTTGTTGTCATGAATCTTAAAACACTGGGTTAAAGTTCAGAGGCTCAGAATCTGGGAATGCTGTGTTGATGTTGGAGAAGGGAGGATTTGGTGATAGAGCCATGGTGCAGCTCTTAGTGCAACATCCCACCAGTGCAAAGGTCTTGATTAGGGGCAAATTAGGCAGTGGCTGACATGATTAGGAGGAACCCAGGGGTGGGCTGGAGCTGTGTCTGTTGCGCTGACCTCAGGAACAGCCTCCCAGGCAGATGTTTCTGGATGGTGTCCCCACAGATGAGCCCAGGGTCAGTCACACCAGCGGTGGCAGGGGCAGGATTGCACCCAGGGTGCTGGGCTGCCATTGTCACGGGACATCCCTGCCACCCTCATGCCCTTCCTCCAGCCAGGGCTCTGTAAAACCATCAGGACCTTTGGCAGCATCTCCAAACGGAGTGTCAGCAGCTCCCGAGGTTCCCCGTCCCTGCTGCAGGGTTTACATTATGGTTTCATGTACTGCAATATCTGACAATTATTTTTTTTCCCCAACACTTTCTCGTTCCTAAGTGAACACAGCATGTTTTCTGATCTGCATTTCCCTGCTTTGATCATCTCTTCTGCAGATCAGTTTTGGTGTTTAGAGGTACAGCAGGATATGTAATGAATGCAAATGTAACACGTTCAGAGATAAATGTCTAGACTTCAGAGCCTAATCCTCACAAATCTTGCACCCCGATACAATGTTTTCAGATTTAATACATTCTGAGGGATTTTACTTTTATAAATAATAAACTAATCTCATCTTCAAGGCATCACTTTGCAGTTTAGGTGTAAAAAAAAGAAAAAAAAGCAATACCCTGTGCTCAAAAAAATCTATTTTAACCAATATTAACTGATGCCTCCCCTCAGATCAAGGCTTCTGCGGGTTTGGTGGGTGATTCCTTTTCTGAATAAAAGTGCACTGGAGAATTCCATTGCAGGGGCCAAGGCAGGGACTGGGGTGAGGAGACAGGGAGGAGGAGGGAGAATAGGTGATCCCTGTGGGCAGGGATCCCATGTCCAGCCCTAGGCTTGGGCAAACCCTGTAGCTGAGGGTCTTCCCCACTTTCCTACACAGCAAACTCATTTGAGGACAAGGGACTGTGACTGGGTTATTTTTCCAAAGCATCAGGTGCTCAGATCATGATCTTGACTAGAAGGAACATGCACGGTGGTGCTCTGGGGTGATGCAGAGCAGTGGGTCATGCACATGAGCTTGCACAGGGCAGAGGAGACGTGCTGTGGAGCAGCTTGTCTGGATGTCCTGACAGAGAGGAGAGCAGAGGAATGCACAATTCCAGGGATATCTGTATATATGGTGCCTGCAGCTGCACCCACTGCACGGGCTGCCACCTGAGCAAACGGGGGGGGAACTGTCCTGAATTATTACAGAATAATACCCTGCCTGCCATATTGCAACGGGTGATAATTAGCAGCTCGGAGCTTAATGCTGGAATCACTGTGCAGGTTGCAGGAGAAATGAGGCAGAAAGTAGCCTTGATTGCTCCAGCCCATATGGTTCCACACACACCAGCCTCACGTGGCAGGGCAAGGAGAAGGTGCAGAAAGCAGGATGGGGACCCCAGGCCCCTGCAGCAAGGTCTGGGAGCAGCTCAGCAGTGGGGTACCTGGAGAGAGGGTCCCCCTGGGCTCTGCCCCAGCTGCCTCCGTCCTTCTCGGAGCCCGTTCATGTCCACTGGATACCATGAAATGGATTTTCCTGCTGCTGAAGCCTGCAGGAGGAAGAAACTGCCCTGCCAGGTGTGCAGAGGTGCCTCCTGGAGGTCTGCCCTTGTTCTGCCTTCTTAAAGGCCAGCTGAAAATGACCATTTAGTGGAGCTCTGGTGTTTTCCCCTGGTAGAATGAGTCCAAGGGCTCACCCCCAGTGCCTCACACAACTCCCCATCATTTATCTTTCTCTCACTGCTGCCGTGCTGCTGTTCTCCATACCCATGTCAGTGCTGCTGTCCCTAATCTCACTGCCATTGCCATAGGGGTGAGCTCCACCAGTGCTGCTCCTCTTCAAAAGTCTCCCCCCGCCCCATTTTCCACTTCCCACCCACCCGTGGATGCTCCCAGTTCTCCGGGTTCCAGCCTCCTGCTTTCCATCAGCACAAACAACCCCAAAAGTTAAAAACGAACTGATTTAAATAGGTTTTGTTCAACAAGGAAAGAGTGACATTAATATTGTTTAGAAGACTTCTTTGCATAACAAATACTTTAAATTTATGAATATCTCATAATTAGTTTTGCCAGGGAACTTGAATCCCAGGGCTTGAGGTTTTGTTCCTAGCAAAACCAGGTAGAGGAGATAATTTGCTCTGAATGCCACATTAGTGTAATTCTGGGGCTCTGAATGCCAGCAGAGGTTTTTATATTTCCTCCCAGCTTAACAGAATAAATGGAAGGCATCCAGCCTGCATTGCAATGAGCAGGAAAACTCCTGCAGTCAGGGTGTTGGAGTTGGGTGCTGGGCATGGGCATGGCAGGACCTGGGTGAGATCCAGAGAGGGAGCTGGGTGGGAGGGAGGGATGCTGGGTCTGGCAGCCTTGATCAAGGAGGAAAACACGAATCTTTTGGGACAAGAATGGCTCATTTAGGATTTGTCACCTACGCTGCAGGAACACAAGCCTCCCTTTAATCCAGCCAGCCCCTCAATCTATCCAGGAGGGTGGCGAGGAGTGTCGGCTCTGGGAACGGTTGTGGGGAAATCTGCTGACAGCAGAATTACCACATTTCCATCCCTGCACAGAGCTGCTCCTAATGGCATCCCCAGAGAGGAGCAGGAGCCTGTCGCTCCCCTGCACACACGGCTCCTGCTCCTGCCAGCTCCTTGAGCACAGCACAGTCCGTGGAGAGGATTTAAAATAATTGACCGTGGCAAGAGAGTGGTTTTAAATTGGGAGCAGAAGAAAACCTGGATGGTTTCCAGGTCAGAGAGAAAAACAGGTTTCTTCCAAGCATGGATCTGAGTCTCTTGCAAAATCTTCTCCCGTTGCCTCATGAGGGGACCAGCTCCAGCATCCTGCCCTCAGCCACGCAGGGTGATGGGAACAGGGTCTGCATCTCCTCCCTGCCCATGGCCACACGTGGGGAAAGCAACAATGTCCCTTGTGAAGCAGAGCCAGGCTCAGGACTGAGGACACTCAGCTGACCCCAAGGCGTGGGGGATTGCTCCAGCAGTACAGAAAATGGTGTTTTACCAGCTCACCAGAAAACAGCATCTTGTCCTGAGCTTGCTCCCAAGTTCTTTGGTGGCAACAGGAGGAACTAAGCCCCTGTAAACGTGTCCCTCTTGCAGGACTTCATGGGTCTCTTGGCAGCCAACCCCCATCCCCTCGAGGGCAAACCCTCCAGAAATCCCAGCATTCTTTTTCCTGGGTTTCCATATGCTCTTAACCAGCATTCCACAAACGGGGTTCAGAGGGAGCGAGGCTGCTCCGTCAGAGCTGTCCCGGCTGGGAATGTGCTACTCACACATTGCTGTGCGAGCGGCCCCTGCGCTGCCGCCTGCTCCCAGGAGCCTCTGTTTGCACAGTTAAGCCGTAATTACTTTCTCCTGTTTCTGCAGTCAGCCTCCAAGCACTTCTTTGCAGGGGAATTGCTATTCCCTTGTCAGGAGATGGGATGCTGGTGTAATTGAGAGAGAAGCAGACGCCGTGTTTCTGACCCAGGCTCCTTCCTCCCCCCCTCCCTCCCACTCGCTATTGTATGGGAAGGAGAAGCCCTCAAGATATGCCGGACTGACTCTTGGAAATAACCTTTTTCATCTCAAAGATCCTGCTGAATTTTAGATTAAAAAGGAAGCTTTTCTTTCAATAATGTATTTCCCCCTTGGCTCCCTGGCTATCAAGTAACTTTCCCTGAACAGAAAGCTCGAAAGATGAAGCTTCCCCAAATTCAGATTCATGAACTGAATCTTTTACCTCCCAGAAGCCTGGCTGGAGAGAGCAAAGGCAATCAGGGCATGAATTTCATATTAAGAAGAATAAATAAAGCAGAACCTCTTTTATTTTATTCCTTCTGCCCATGCAGGTGAGCTGGGGTTATTAACCGTCATTTTAAATTAGCACATCTGGAAGGAGGAGTCACCCCGAGCTGCTGCAGCCTCCAGCAAAGAGGAGAGCTCAGCCCCCGGACCCGAGAGTGTTTGGCCTTGGAGGGGAGCTCAGAACATTGCATTGTGGGTGCAGAGAGGAGCAAAGCATTTGTGTAATCCTGCCCTTTGGCAGTGCCCTCCACGGGTCTTTAAGTCTTTGAAGAGCTTTGGCTTGAGTGGTGGGGACCCTCCAAGGGAGCCCCTCTAGATTGTTTGGGTGCAGAGACCTCTCCTGCAGCACATGGGCCATCACAGACATGGGGGGACCCAGTGCCCCTTGAATGAGCAGAGAACTGAGCCAGACCCATCCTCAGATAACCCGTGGCAGATCATCAGGAAACAGGGAACTGTGAAGAAGTTTTCAAAAAGCTGCTTTTCACAGTGGTCATGGTAGAGAATAAACTGCAGGCTTTTCTGGGGAGTCCCAGGCAGGGACCCCACTTGAATGAGCTGAAATCCCAGGCAAGGAAGGGATAAAACGGCCCTTTAGATCACCTTGGCAACTGCAAACTGCTGCCCAAAGCCCCCTCCAGAGCTCTTCTGAGGCACGGCAGGTTCATTTGTGGTATTGCTCAGGTTCAGTATCACACAAGGACATCCAAAACCCCTCATGCAGCTCCTGTTTTACTGAAGCTATGCCTGAAATTCTGTAGCCAGATAACACATGCAGGTCTGTGTGTGTGCACACGTGGGCATCTGGGTAGCATCGCCTGTGGTGCAACTGCACCTTGTGAAGTGTATAATAAAATAGAAAATAAACCCTCATAGAATAAATGAACCACTGAGAGCTGCCTCTCAGTGAGTGATTTAACACACTGACCACAGCCCTGTCGTGGTACTCGGTATATTCAGAGCGGGGTGAACTAAATGAGAATTGAAGCCTTTAATGAGCAAAGTTTTAGGCTCATTGGGACAGGAACCTTTCCTGTGTGAGCATATTTACCCCAGCTAACGGGTGCAGCTTCCTAGCAGGTACTGAAGATGTTTTCTTTTTATTAAGACACCCTAGTATTTTATTAGGGGAAACCCAGCTCCAACCCAGGATGTCTCTAGACTCCTTCTCCTCCCCAGCCAGCAGAAATTATCTCCTTGAGATTAGACTCAGTACTTGGGCTTTATTAATTGCCCAGTAACACCTTCCAGATGCTTGTCAAAGCTTCTGAACAGTGCTCTCCCACAGCCTCCCCCTTTCCTCTGACAGTGTAAGGAGACGTTGCTCTGCTCACACTGATGAATTTGGGGATCACCTTGAGCATCACCCTGAGCTCAGCCGGACAAGGTTCCACACACCGATAGATGCCATGAGGACAACCAGGAGGAGGTTCCTGTCCCGCTCCCACCTGGCTGTGCCCCTTGGATGCCCAGGATGGGTTTTCTGATGAGAGAGGCCAATGTGGCTCTGCCAGGACCATGGCACTGGGCTGAGGTTTGCCTGGGATCTGCTGCTGAGTTCAGTGTGCCTGGAGATCCCATCCAGGCTAAAGCCTCAGCTCAGGCCATGAGAGCACGAGTGTTATCGGGGCTGGTGTGGATGCTCAACTGAAGGAATCCTGCTGCTGCTTCCCCCAGACCTATTGTTTTTGTGTCATTACAGGTGGATAATGATTACCTGTGAGGCACAGGAACACTGCAGCCTCCCCCCTCCCCACTAATAGCACACATGGAGCAGTGCTGGTAGCAAGCCCGAGCAGTGATACCCTCTCTTTTTAGCCTAGGAAATAATGGCAAGCTCCGAGGGTGGTGATCCAACCTGCAATAAGGCTCTCCAGCAGCACGTCCACCCAGGGAGAATATTGATGGCTTGATCTCGTTTCAAGGGCTGTATTCCTGCACTTGGACACAGGTAACAAAAAGGCTCTGATTGATAGACGCTCGGGGTTAGTTTTCAAGGCACTAATAGAATATTCATCACATGCCATCAGGCTCTGTTAACATGCAAGCATGCTGATTGCTTTGTTTTTACAAGAAAAAAAATAATAGAGATAGGGCTTGAATTCCTTTCGCTTTTCATGTCGCCTAACCCTAAACTGTCTGGACTTCCTCTGCTGGGGGCAGACAGCACAGACAATACCCATGTTTCATTCTGGGCACATCGTATTTTTGACATAATGGCAGCAGCCGACAATTTGCGACTCCATAAACTGAATGCATGATTCTAATTTATGTATAGAGCTAATGGATCGTTGCTCCTGTAATAAACTGCTCAGAGCGGGTAGGATTTATCAGCAAGCGGGTTGCCCTTTACACATTTTTATTTAATTTTGCTTTATTTCGTGAGGTGCCAAGTCAACAAATGATTAAATACGAGCAAATATTTCTCCACTGGAGTTTTATCAAGTTACCTAATCCAGTTAAGAGATGGAATGTAATTGCTTCTGGAAGCAAAGCTTGTTTTCCACCAGGGTTCTTGATTAAAATAAATAAATAAAGGGTTTTTCCCTTCTGTGTAAAGCAGGAGGCTACAAAGTGGAAAATAAATAGGAAATTTGTGGAGCTAATGGCGGCTTTGGCTGAGATCTTACACACCTTTATCCCCATAGCCAGTGTCCCCAGCAGGTGTTTTCTTCCCTTACCCAGCGTGGGAAGCTGCCCCTGCCTGTTGCTGCTCCATGAGGGCAGGGATTAGAGACCCTGGTCCCCAAAGATCATCATCCCCTCTGCCCCCCAAGAGGCCCGGGAGCCTCTCCTGGCCTGGGCAGGGGCTGCCGGGGACCATCCCTGCTCTGCCTCCCGCTGCCAGAACCGCAGGAAAGTGGCACTTAACGGGTCCATTGCCTGCCCAGCTGCTCTCCTCTCTACTTTTCCCCAGCAGAAGGGCAGCAATTACAAGAAAACATTGCAGGAAGCATGGGGAGAGGGGCGAGGGACTGGCAGGAGGGACCCAGGACATTAGCAGGCTGTTGGCAGCAGCCGGCAGTTCATTAAACCGCTCCCGGGAGCCCAGCCGGTCTCTGTTTACGGCGGCGAGGGCAGAGGCTAAAGTGCTGCACTTGGCAGAGTTGTGTGATTTAGGGCTTCAGGTTCATCAGGTTGAATCACAAACTGTGTTTGAGTTACCATCACTCACTATAAATATTGGGGATGTGAGGGCTTGGAAAAACCTGCCCACGAGAGCTCTCCATTCTGCTCTCATCTCTCCCCAAGCATCTCTCCCAAACCTTGGGAAGCAGCATCATCCAGGGCAGGAGTCTGGGAGCTAGAACCTCCCCGAGGAGCAGATCCCACCCAGAAGGTGATGGTGACCCAGACCTTGGGATGGAGGAGATGGATGGTCCCAGGAGCCTGGCCTGGTGCAGTGGCTCTGGGCTGCTCCTTCTGGAGAGCACAGCTCTGCTCCCGGCCCTGCAGCTGCAGCGAGGGAAGAGTTTGTGCTGGGGTTACCTGTGTTCCATTTTCTGCTGTATTTTGTACATTAATGCTCTCAACAGACCCCACTGAGGAGCTGGGGCCTCTGGCTCGTCAATGCTGCCATCTATAGCGGGCTCTGCAGAGCTCATCCAGGGACTGAGCAGAGGCTTCTCCATCAAAGGGCAGAGGCACTTGCAGGGCCTTTGGAGAGGATCTCCAGGGAACACAGGGTGACCCTGAGGTTCTGCTCCTTTTCCTTCTCACCCTCCCCTTTAGCACCAATGCAGAGTCCACCTCCCGCCAGCTCGGATCACACAAAACCTCTTGTTCAAGCCTCAGCAATTAGACCTCAGGCCCCTGCAGGGAGGCTAAAGGATATGAGAGGAAAACTCATCCTGAGGAAGGAGTGGACAGCTCTGAGGGCAGCAGGTTTAAAGGAAAGCAAGAGAAAGAGCCAAGTGGAGGTGAGGAGAGTGGCTGTGCTGGGGCAGAGAGGGGCCAGCACCAGCACCAGCTGCTTCCTCTGAGCTTGGAATCCATTCAGGGCTGGAGGGAAAGCCTGGTGAGAGCTGGCTGTGCTGCTGCTGCTGCTCCCTCACTGCTCCATCGCTGGGTGGAAGGGATGGGCCAGCACCCACTGAGGTCTCCAGGGAGCAAGGGCACCCATGAGCTGAGCTTGCTCTGCTGGAGCTAAGGGCCAAGCCTCAGTGGAGATGGGACCAGCCTGGGGGTGAGCATCACACAGGGTGTTCAAGCCACTGCGGGGCCAGGCACAGTGTGACAGGTCCCGGTGACAGCTCGGGGCTGGCAGGAGCCCTGCCTGGGCAGAACTTTGCAGGAGAGGGGCTGGGAAAGGGTCAGGCTGGGGATGTGCTGGGGGCTGGCTGGCTGCAGGAGCTCTCTCAGCCTTCTCTGCCATCTCTACTGCCAGGGGGAAAGGCAGAAACTAATCTCTGCAAAACTGAAGAGCAGGCAGAGACCCTGGGAACCTCGTTGTCCTTCACAGATGTGCCTGGGAAGCCCACACTCTGCCTGCCCAGCAGGACCAGCCGTGTGCCTGCAGCCAGGGCTGCTTGTGCAGAGCTGAATGGAATGATTGTGGAGATTCAAGATATGCCAGTTCAAGCATCCTTGCAGCAGCCTCCCCCTCTGGCTGCTCCCCCTTTCAAGTCAAGCTCTGTGTTTGCAGGTATGTTTCCAATTGTCATTTTGGCTACCAGACATCACGAGTTCCTCTCAGATTTACGGCACATGCAGAGCAGCCCATAAATATTGTAGCTTTTTTTTATTTTAATTTGGAGCTGTCTTGCAAACTGAGCTATCTAATCCTTGGAACATCTGCTCAGAGCAGGCAGCCGTCTCCTAAATGCCACTGTGCACTTAAGAAGTTCTTCTCTTCTCTGTGGGAGCCCCTGGAAGAATTTAACTGATATAAGGCACCTCCCACAGCTCCTGCTAATGATCACAATACAAATGACATTTGCATGCTATGATATTCCTTTTGTGCAGCAGACGACCTGCACGCTAACAGCTATTCATCCCCGACAGCTTGTTTCCCCTTCATCTGAAAACGATTTCCCAGCCCAGGTAATAAGCAGTCTGTGCAGATGGGCACAGGCAAACCCAGTGAGTGCCCCAGGCTCCCAGCACCCCTCGGGTTCCTCCTCTGGGAAGGGGATGAGAGCTGTGGCCCCTCCCATGTTTGGGGAACATGGAGAGGGTCTGGGGACCCTTTAAAGGGGCACGTTGCAGAGTGACAGGAGCAGGAGCTCTCCAGGCTGTGGTGTGGCAGCAGTTGTCTGCATCCTGCCTGGTAATGCCCAGAGACCGGGTCCATCCTGACCCAAGCTGCTGGGACTGAGCTGATGCCTGGTGGGGCTGAGCCACCAGCCACAGTCTGGGGAGATGGAGAAGCACCAACATTCTCCAAAGTTCCCTGCTCTGACCCTCAGTGACACTAGCAAATCTCTTCAGTTTGGGTCTTTCTTCCTCATATTTCTCCACTCTGAATTTATTTGAGTCGACTGGACTGTGCTGTAGGGTGAGAGCTCTTGGGAAGGGTGGCAGAGACGGGTACAAAATGAAAAAAACAGCCCTAATATTCACTCCTTTGCCTTGCAGATTTTCACAGCTCCACTGCCCCTGTCCTTAATGACAAAAACCAATCATGTTTAAGCTATTGAGGTCCAAGTGACTCAAAATCAATGGCATGATATTGGAACTCTGGAAGACTTTGTTAAATATTTTGTTTCTTATTGTTTGCCGACTTCAAATCCAGACAGTCCCGCCAGAGCAAAAGCAAGTTAATGAATTAAAAGCTCCCAGCCGACAGCAGTTTGATAATGGCATTAACACTGTAAAATGCATCATTAGGTCAGTGTCTGTCAGCATTACAAGGCACTGGGGAGGCGAGCAGGGAGGCAGGCTGCTTATTAGAGCCAGATTTAGGAAAAAAGTTTCCTTCTCTTAAATGGCTGTGTGTTATTCACTCCCCACATCCCACTGCCCCAGCCACTCCTCCCCCAGAGCCTGGCACGTCCCCAGAGCCCCCAGAGCTGGTACCAACCCCCAGGCAGGGGCTTTGCTTGCTCTGGAGAGCTGTGGCAGGAGCTCTGGAGAAAATTAATCCAGACAGGCTCAGCCTTAAAGACAGAACTGGGCTAGAGATGATGCAAGTCCTATTCCTGCTTGTCCCCACCGCCCTTGCTGTGGGTGCTCACGAGCTCTGGTGAAGGTTTGTTGCCATCTCCCACTGGCAGGGACCCCAAAACCAGCACCCTCGTGCAGATTGCCTTAGTGAAGCAGAGCAAAGCCCTGTCCTGGAGGTGGGAGCTCCAGCCCATGGCAGCTGGTGCTGGCAGCAGCTTTGGAGACATGGCTGAGGGAGGTTTCCAAGGCTGTGTGAACCTGCTCAGAGCTGGCTGCTCTCTCCTCAGTGTCCGGGGTCTCCTCTCTGGTGGTTTCAAACAGCTCAGGTGCCAATGGATGGGTCCCTTCCAGCCTCATTGCTGCAAAAGTTGTTTGGTTTCTTTTTCCTGGAAGAACAACTTCTGATATTTCCCTTTGGAATGACTCCTGCAGAGACAAAACTCAGGAGGTTCCCAGGCCAGGCTGGGTTTGTAGCAGTGGCTGGAGGGGCTCTGGCAGCCCCTCCACTTCTACCTGTCTCCCTGCTATTTCTGGCTGTGCTTTGCTGGCCTCTGGAGCACACACGGTTTGGGGATGTTAATGCGTGTAAGGAGTGATTGTTTGTGACAGATGAGTTATGAAATGTTGTGTCAAACAAGGTTGGCTGAGCTGGGTGATGGATTAACATGGGGTGAACCTGCCTGTGCATTCCTGTGAGCAGGGAGCACAGCCACACCAGGCAGGGACCTGCCCCGTCCGTCTGTCCGTCCCTGAGCCCCGTCAGGGCAGGGAGGGCCCTCAGGGGGGTCTGGGCACAGCGTGGCAGGAGCCAGATGAATCCCTGGGTCACATGAGCACCCCAGCACCCTTTCATCTTCTCATGCAAATCCACATCTTATTTTGCAGAAGGGACTTGAAGACTAAATAAAGTAACAGCCCTTTAATTTTGCAAACCTCTCTGACCTCAGAACTGAGGCAAGAACAGGAATCTTTCTTTTCCTTTTGTTTACTCAAAGAAAGGAAAGAAAATACAAAGGAAGCAGCTTAGAAATAGCAGCAGGTTAATTTGCTGTGAGTCAGGTCAGACCTTCAGAAGAGAAATCCCTGAAATAGCTCTCCCCTGCCTGCCATCGCTGGGCTCTCACAAAGCAGCCAACAAGACAGATTTTAATGGGACTTACAACCAGGAAGACAAAAAGAGAGGAAAAATGGAGAAACTGAATTAAAAATGCTTCCAGAGCTGAGACGCCAGACAAGATAAATAGGGATCATCATTTCTGCTCTGAGGGAGGAGCTGCCGCTGTGCTGCTCACCTGATGGAGGCAGAGGTAAAATTAATGCTGGTTGTGGGCACATTAATGCTGCTCATTCCATGTCCCATTTGTCTCCAGGCTCAGACCCGACACCTTCTCTGTGCCGCGGGCGGGAATTTGGGCTCTTCCTTCCTTCCTTCCCACTCTGTGCTGCTGAATCTGCTGGAGGAGAATTCCAGGAGGGGCACAGTGAGGTCTGACCACCCCCAGCACCCCCAGTTGTGGGGCTGGAGCTGGGGGCAGCCTCAGTCCTGGGTGTCCAAAGGCAGCAGGGCAGTACCCGTGGGGTGTGTGTGTATCCAGCCTCTAACATCCCCCAGACCTGAAGGTGGAGACCTGTGCCCTGAGGAACTCATTTCTGTCCCCTGTCCTGCTGCAGAGAGTCCTCCAAGTGACATTTCAGGAGGACTGGAAGCTGTGAAATTTAACCATCGGGAGCTCAAGCCATTAGCATCCTGACAAGCTCTTCAGAGATTTACAATGGGTCTTACCACCTGCCGGAGGTGCAGCAACAAATCTCCATCTCTAACTCATTCTTGGGCCAAGATTTACAGCTGCCATCAGCCCCGAGCTGTCAGTCAGGCCCCCCGAGCCAGGTGGGGAAAGGTCACTTTTTTGAAACATAAATGATAAGGCTGTGACCAAACCAGCTCTCCAGAGGAGCAGCCACCACCAAAGGCTTCCTCAGAAGGAGAATTGACTCACACAACTCCTGGGAGGGTGAGAGCAGGGCTGGGACCTGTGCGTGTCTCTCAGGAGCTGCACGTTGTCCCCAGCCTGTCCCACAGGGATGTGGCCCCAGCACAGCCAGCCTTTGGGTGGCAGGTGAAGCCTCCTGAGATTCGGGGTCCAGAATTCCTGCCAGCTTCCCACAGTCTACAATTTATCAATTTTCAGAACTGCTACAACCCCAGCATAGCAGCCCTTGTCTGTAGAAACTCTCCTGTGCCTAATGGCTCTCCCTGTTAGCACATTTCCCTGCTGTTTACTGTAAATCCCCTCTCTTAATTTCACTCCCTTCCTCCTTCAGATAAATCTCTTCCCCTCCTTCATGCCCGCTGCTTTCCAGGCTCTGCCAGGAGGGGCTGGATCCTCCCTTCACACACTGCTCTGCTTTTGGATGCTAAAATGGAACATGCTTACCAAAAAATAAACCTTTTCATAGCTTTCAAGATCAGCAGTTGAACATGAGTAGGAGTTTATAAAAGGAAAGAAGTAAAAGATTAATTTCCTCCTCCTATTTTACAATGCAGCATTTAATATATGGCAGCGGTTATTCCTGTTGCCTGCAGAACAGATGAGCAGCAGTAAACAGCCCTTCCATGTACACAGTGTTCTGAACCTTCCCAACAAGGGAGCTGGAGTGTCTTGTGAACTCAGGGGCAGTGAGATTATCTCTGAACAAACATCCAACCCCAGCCCTTGGGAAGAGCAGGAGAGCAGTGAGACAAGCACAAACACCCAAGTTTTTCCCTCAGCTTGCACCCAGCAGAGTTGTTCCGGGTGATTGGCAGCGGGAATAATTGGGATATAAAAGTGTGACCAGGCTGCTGGGGCACGGCCCCTGGAAAGCAGGGGCTGGGGTACCCACCCTGGCAGTGCCCACACGTGCACATGGTCACCCCGTTGCTACCTGCAGAAGGTGACCCACCAGAGTGTGCTCCTTGCCCAGTCTGGTCCCTGCTGGGTCATGGGGAGACTCAGCGGGTTGGGGGCTTCTCCAGCTGCTTGGCCGGGGAGGGAGCAGGGGAGAGGGGGAGGGTTGTGCTGGCCAGGACCTGGCTCAGTGCTCCCATCCAGAGCAAAAAGCCCTAATCAGGCAGCACCGTCTGACTTTGCCTGAGTCACTCCATTCCCATCCTTCTGGAAAGGTCCTGCAGAGCAACAATGGTGAAATCAGAAACATAAAAGCCTGGAGTAATCTCCCTTAAAAGTGCAGCCTGCAAGGGCTTTATTTTTATCATTCAGCTGGATTCTCAGATTTGCCATTCTCTCACCAGCTCCACAAGACAGTAGAAAAAGGAGGTTTCAGCTCTGAGCAGCACAGAGAGGCACCAGTTGTGCTGCCCTGTGCCCAGGATGAACCCTGAGGCTGCAGCAGGACCAAGGGGACACAGGCAGGGTTTAAAGGCCTCTAAAACTCCTCCTAGGCTGAGTCTCAGGGTGCAGCTTTCCCCAGCTCTGGCTGCAGTTTAAATAACCCTCACCCTGGCCAGTCCCTCCATGGCACCTGCATCACCTTGATTTCCAGATGGACTCCAGCTTTGGCTGGATCTTCCTCCCGCTTTCCTCTCCCCTCATTTCTCATGCTGCTCTTGGTTTTTTCCTCCTGCTCTTTTGCCAGAAGCTTTGCACAATATATTTACCCCTGAACTGCTGAAGGAGCTTCTGTCCTTTCCCAGTGCTCCCCATCCCCACTGGCAGTGGTGCTGGCTGATGGAAAAAGCTGGGGAAATGCAGAGCTAAGGGCATGCCAGGGGGTTTCTGTCTGCTTGGTGTTCGTGTCACTCTCCCATGAGATTTTGGGCTCC
This sequence comes from Brachypteracias leptosomus, assembly GCA_013401335.1. NCBI lineage: Eukaryota > Metazoa > Chordata > Aves > Coraciiformes > Brachypteraciidae > Brachypteracias > Brachypteracias leptosomus. The sequence continues at coordinate 48,033 of VYZX01023019.1, forward strand.
TTCCTCTCTAATCACAACTGCTCCAACGTTACCTGCAGCAGCGAGAGGGGAAAAATGCTGGGGAAGCCTGATTTGTTCATTGGCATTGTCCTTATAATGCACATGGGGAAATTAACTTAAAGCCTGGGTTATGAAGAGAGCTAATTAGTTAATCCATGTAAAGTGCTTTAAGACTCTCGGATGAGGGGAAAGAATAGCTAATGGGGAGCTCAGACAGGGTTCTCTTGATGCAAAGTGAATTTCAGACAAGAAATCCTTACTGTACAGAATGGAATTAAATTCAAGGGCTTGTCTAAAAGGAAAACCTCAGAATTGATCACATCCCAGTGAATAAAGACAGTCCATCAGTTCAAGGGCATCTTACACATATATCCATGGCCACTAATTATTCTGCTAGAAACCAGCCTTCCTGGCAGATTCCCAGAGTCGATGCATTGAGGACCTCTGTGTCAACATTAGCTTTATAGCAGACGGATAATTGGTGGTAAGTACCCAGAGCTGGACTGTGCTGGACAACATAATGGCAAAAATTAAATTCTTCCAACAAAATAGCTCTTTGCAAGCGTGTTCAAGCAAAAACAGGCTTAAGAGAGAACTCCACTGCAAGGCACAACAATTACAGAGCAATTAGAGGGGTGAACTTTACCAACTCACCTGCACAGCACCTATTTCCCCCTCTACCATCATCTCTGTCAAAGCTTCAAACATTTCCTTTGTTCCCAACAGCAGCCACTGGCTGAATTACCAGTGGTGAGAACACTACAGCTGCAGAGCCGGCAGAAATTCGGGGAATGGTGTCTCAGAGCATTTGCCAAATCCTCCTGCATGCTGGTTTCTGGCTGGCTCCTGCACTCGCTGCTCTTAGGGGTGTTATCCACACAGGCTGTCCCTGGATCCCCTGGGGTTTGCACCCCTGTGCATTGGCTGCTTTGATCCCCGTGTCTCCATTTAGCTCTGCAACACCAGTATGGCACTGGGGAGAGCATCCAAACTGGTGCTGAGTCTCGTGGAGCAACAGGGCTGGGTGTCACCTGCCAGGAGCAGCCCCAGCCCCATCCTCCCACAGCTCTGGGTGTATCAGTGCGTGTCAGTGGGAAGGGAAAATGTCCCTTCCCATCATCACCCTGTGCTGAGCAGGGGCCCTGTAGACCTGAGAGAAACTTTCCCCATGTTTATTTCAACACCTTCCTCCCCTCTGTTGGCTCTCACATAGGTGAGCTTTGGACAGTGGTGGCCAAGATGCCATCGCTGGGGCTGGGGATGCCATTCCCATCACCCCTGTGCCATGCCATGCCATGCCAGATGAGACAGGCCAGCTCTCACTCTCCCTGAGAGGCCCATGGGAAGCAGAGGTGACAGCGATGCAGACGGCTGCCGCACGGCATAAATTGGATTATGTTGTGAAGTTTTCCACGAGGGCAGCTTTGCTGTTTGAGTGGCATTTCCATATTCTGTCGAGCAGCCCACACGCCCATAAAATCTGATAAGTTTTCTCGGTCATCACTTTGTGTATTTTTATGAGTCTATTAAAATGTGATTTACATTTTTTCAATTTCCCCCCTCCCCTTTTCCCTTCAATATGCCCAAGGGATGGGTGAATTAGATTGGAGGGAGCCCAGGACCATATGGCCAATTGGATTAGGCTCTCCTAAGTGTTCAGCAGAAAGTAATAGGGGCTTTAAACCCCTATCCCAAATTCTGGATCCCTGTCTTGTCTGCATTGCCAAACAGCTCCATTTTTTAAGGCTCTCGCTGAGTGCCGAAGCCGGCGGGTGGTGCCAAGGATGCCCAAGGTCTGTCCTGCCGGGGGAGCTGGTGCCAAGGACCTTGTGCTGCTCCGAGCACCGGGGCCAGTCGCAGTGTGTGACCTCAGCTCTGGAGCCACCTCCACCCCTCTTCCTCCAGCCCTGAAATTAATTATCAGTTAATCATCCAAACTGGGTATTTTAGTCAGAAAACACTTTCTGTCTGCAATGACAGAACCATAAGTTGTCTTCCTGTATTTCTGCTTGCTCGGGGCAAATGCTGCAGCGCTCCCAGGATGGGAGCACAAAGGAGCCTGGATGAAATGAAATGCTGCTGGCTGGAAATTTGCTTTCAAATTTGAGAGAATATTTGTAGAAATTCCTCTCTCTGCTATTTGTTCAGTTCTGCTAACAATGGGTCACCTGCCAGGTTCAAGGACGGATGAGCAAGTGGGCCTCAGAGCAGCCGCTGTAATTCTCTTTTCTCTGGAGAGACAGAGGGAGATTAATAGAAAAAGCGGCAGCAGGAGGATTTGTCAAGAAAAATAATCATTTTGAGATCAAGGAGGCATGCTATCTTGATCGTGAGCAAATGGCAGGAGCAAAAGGACTCCTGAGCCTGCCCCTTGTTACTGAAAGAAGCAAATTAAGGCAATTGCAGTTGAACATAAAACTAACATTTGGATTTCTTCCTCCCTCAGTTGCCTCTTTCTCCCCAAGCCCCTCTCAGCCCACCCTGCCCAGCGCCAGGACCCATTTTTGGAGCCCACCTTGTGCATCCTCAGGGTGAGCTGCAGCGATTGCTGGAGCTCCAACCCAGGCACTGCACACACCACGGGCTGCTGCTGCCATCTACGGAGAGCCCGGCCAGCGGCCACTGGGACCGTGGGGACCAGGCAGGGATGATGAGGACCAGGCAGGGATGGTGGGGACCAGGCAGGGATGGTGGGGACCACACTGGCCAGCATCTGGAGGGGACATCCATCGTGTGGGAGTTAATGTGCTGCAACAACGAGTGACCAAATTAATTGTGCACCGTTGCTGGGAGCAGCGGAGGGAGGGGAGCAGGATGTGGTGATGCAGCCCCAACCTAATGCCTTCCAGCCCTGAATCTTGGCTGGAGCATCCCAGAGCCTCTGAGCATCACCCGCCTGGAGCTGCAGGTGCCACGTCCACTCAGGACACCCCAGCACTGCAGTCCCACTGCAGAGCCAGCAGCTCTCAGCTCCTCGAGGAGTCAGTGGCAGATTCGCAGGTGCCTGCAAGGCCATAACCACAGGAGCTGGTGGCTGGTAATGTGTGCCAGTGGCACCGTGCCCCTCGTGAGCAGGGAAAGCCTCTGCTCCTGGGGGCCAGAGCTTTGTGAGCCACATTCCCCTTCCCTCCGGGGACACAGGAGCAGTTTATGCTGATTAACAGGGAAAAATAACCCGGGTTCCCTTCTCACCTCCCCTTGCAGAGCGGGTGGCTGCAGAGTGTTTGTTTTCACTCTCAAATAGCCTTTGCATCCCCCGGCAGCTTTCTGCTTGTAAACAGTCGAGTATCACATTCCCTCTGTGGAGAACAGGGTCGACAAAAACCTGAAATCCACCTTTTTCTTTTTTTTTTTTCCTTTTTTTGCAGCTGTGCTGCGATTTCAATTAACATACGGTGTGTTTTGCCCCCGGGGAATGGTGGGGAGAAGATGAGGAATAGGGGAAGCGCAGCAGGTAACGAAAGACACGTACTCATTTCTGCTCCAGCAGATAGTGCAAGTGCCCATTAAATGCTAAAATTAATTGTTTAAATTGTTCTGAACAGCATTTACGAAAATCGCCTTGTCAGAGCAGCTGGGCATTGGGTTTCCAGAGCTTTCCCTGCCTTATCTGCATCTGAACGTTTTAGCAGCAAGCTTCTTCACCACAAACTAATTTGTTTGACACATTTATTTTCTCCCTGCACAACACTTGAAAAAAATACGTGGCAAAAATGCAGATAATTTTTTTCCTCTTGTTTTCATCTATTCCAGAGACAAATCACTTCAGCGCTCAGTGACACCCCCAGGGATGGAGCATCCCAGGGCACCCACCAGCACCAGAGCAGCTGGGCATGGAAATGCCTCTGATAATGCCCCCAGTGCAGCCTCCCGTGGGCAGAGCCAGCACCCAGGGACAGGGCACTGGGTGCACCCAGACCCAGGAGGAGAAGCGAGGAGGGAATCGCTCCCAGTGCCCCCAGTCTGCCCCCATCCCATCCCATCCCATCCCATCCCATCCCATCCCTGAGGCTCCCTCCAGCACCCCCAGCTTCTCCATCTCAGGGGGGCTCAGGGAAGGGGCCAGGACCCTCCAGCACTGAACCCTTGTGGCTTTTCCTTCTTAACCTTGCCTTGAACAGGCCAACATTGGGAATAAGCCTCTGAAGCACAAGGAGCTTTGCAGGAGTGATTTATCCTTTCAGGAAAAGCTCCCGTTCAAGAGCAGACTGCGAAGCTCTCCTGGGTTGCAGGTGTCTTACACTGGAGCTATTTACCTACGGCACCAACACAGTCATCTCGGGGTGAGACATGAAATCACTTATGTGACTATGAATATTGTATGGCTGCTTAGAAATTAAAATGAATTTTGAGTCGTGTAGCATTTATATGCACTCCTAATTTATATTTGAACAGGAGAAGAACTATTTTCTGTCTCGAAATCCAAGCTTAATTTTTATCTTTATTATCTTTAGAGCTTAGTGAATAATTAATTCTTTTTCTTGCAAATTTTTGTTGGTTTGAAGCAAAATTAATTCAACCAAGGCCCTGGCTTTGTTATCATTGTCTTTGCAGGAGGCTGTGGAGGTCCTGCTGGGGCCACAAAACAAGGTGGATTAGGGGCTCAAGAGCCTCATCCTCGGAGCAGAGGAGCTGGGGAGCAGAGCAGCAGCTCCACACAGGGTCAGGGGGGCTTGGTAGGGCGGGGGTCCCACTGGGTCCATGACCACGGAAGGTCCATCTCATCCCACTGCCAGGTTATTTCAATGTGAAGGATTTTCCTACCCACCCCCAGTCCCCGGGCATCAGTTTCCAGTCTAATTCCACACCGGGGTTCAGCAGATGCTAATTCAGTTCTATTCTTCATGCTGCTACATGCACAAAAAATTTTCTGCCACTGCTCAGGCAGAAAGACTTTGAGGCCATTAATTGAAAATTAATCGGGAAAATATGTGTGTGATCTCCAGGCACACATGGAGGCCAAATGGAGGTGGACTCGATTAGAGAGAGAAATTATGCTCATCTTTTTTTACAGCATTAAGTGCATCCACCAGCAGAGCATCACCCTGCACAGGGGCTGCCCCCCGCCAAGCTCAGCTTTCCGGTGATGCCACAGCCCAGCCCCACACCAGCACCCCTCAGCTGCTCCCAGAGCCCCCAGCTCCAGGGGATGGGGACAGGGACTGGGGCAACAGGGATGGGAACCATGACGGGGACCAGGACAGACTGGGATCGGGATCATGATGGGGTCCAGCCCAGGGCTGGAAGGAGGAGCTGTGAGGGCTGCCTGGACATCCCCTGCCCCAAACTGCCCGGGGAGCACCAGCAGCGTACACGCTCCCAGCACAATCCAGTTTTCCATTTACAACCTGATTTTGCAAACAATTTACTGGCAGCTTAAGGTGTGAATTCCCATAAATTAGTTCTACATTTCTGAATATGTGTTTTATTACTTTAGTGGGAGGAAGGGCTGTTATCTTGGCAACATCCCTTTATAAAAAAATTGATAGACTCCAAACAAATCTGCTGTTGCAATGAGCCCTTTGCTGTTGGTGGAGGCAACCAGAGACTCATTGCTGGTGGCTCTTGCTATGAATGAGTCCAACGGCCTCACTCTGCAGTTCATCACTTCAGTGTCCTGGTGTCAACTGGTACCAATTTTCCTGTTTGTTTCCAGGTGGTTTCCAGTGTTTCTTTGCTCTCCAAGCTACACACGTTTACCTGCCCCAGCCTCTGCTCTCTGACAGGAGTGTCCCAGCCCATGGCCGCGGTCCCAGGACATGATGGGCACCAGTGATGCTCGGGACCCCTGAGCCAGCCCCAAGGACACGGTCCCACCCAGCTGTGGGTGTTTTGAGGGGCATTCACAGCTCATGAAAGGGAATGGGGGGAGCACTTGGAGAGATCCAGCTTCCACAGATGTTATTGTCAAAGGGTTTTCATTTGCACTGGCAGGAGCTGGGACCTGTTGCTGTTTGTGCTCGGTGGGATGACGGCAGCCCTGCTGTGATTGGCATCTTAATCAATGGGGATATTCTGCTGCCTGCTCTCCCTCCTCTGGCAGTGGCACATTTCACTCCAGCCTGGATGTATTTATGGAGCAAAGTCTCTGTTTTGATAAGATTATTGTTTCTGCCCGACTGCTGTATCAGCTCCTGTGAAGCCTGGGCCCAGATCCCACCACCAGCACTGCCACCTCTCGCAGGCTTGCTGCAAGTGGTGCATTTCTTAATGCTTTAGTTCACGTCTCAGAGCTGGGGTGGAAGGAGAATTCCGGATTCTCCCGTAGGATGAGGTAGTTCACAAGTGATACAATGTATCTAACAAGTGATACAATGTGACTAAGCAGAAGGTAAACAGTTTAATTGGACAGGTGCTACAATGTAACAAACCAACTCTACAACATAAACAAACAAGACAGTGAATGAAAACATGGTCAGTTTCGGTTTAAAGAGGGTTTCCAGAGGTTCACAGGCTCCCAGTCCCCAGGGCAAGGGACAAGGGACGATGAACTGGGGAGAGGTCTCAGACTTTGTCAGTTCAGCTGCTCACCTGGAAAATCTGGTGTTTTGGGGTGGCTTGAAATCCATTTTTCAAGCAATATTAATTTCAGATCAACTTGTGTTTATTACTCCTTCTCCTTCAGGAGTGCCACAAGCAGGAGCTGGCTCAGAGGTGATGGAAACGTTTGTGCTTCCCGTGTTTTGAGCCAGCTCTTCCAGGATCCCTGACCTAGGAGGAGGGGACCAGGGCAAGCTTTAATTTCTTGCTATAGTTAATAAATGCATAAATAAATGTGCATTTCACCTTCACCTGGTCCTTTCTGATCCACCCCTTCCTCCTCTGGCACAGGCGGTTCACGAGGTGGGTAAATCCTGTCTCCTGCTGCATGAACCAGCCCGGCAGTGGCAGTGCTGGGGGGTGGCACATGGGGAAGCCCCTCACCGTGGCTCCCTGCACCCCACGGTGTTGGGAACCCACTGACAAACCTGACCCTGTAATCCCTCCTTAAGCAGGTCAGTAATGAGAGGATTAGCCAGGCTGAGCCTGAGCAATCCCTGGCTGCTGGCACAAATCCTGGTGTCCTGCTGGGTCTGCCCGTGGAGGGGCTCTGCTCCTCCTCCTCTCCCAGTGAGGATGCTCCACCAGACCCTGCTGAGCTCCAGCCCTGGGGTGTGCCAAGCCTGAGCCTCTGCTAACAAGCAGCCCCACATTAGCCAGGCTCTGGTTAAGGCCTGTGAGGTGGTGACAGATGGGGGACAGCGTGGGAGCATCTGTGGGCACCTTTGCTCAGCTCCTCTGCACAACGTCTGCCAACACTTGGAAGTCCCAGTACTGCAGGATTTGTTGGGAAAGCTGCTCTGACTGGCCAGCGGCTCCAGGTCCTGGCTTCCCTCAAAAATACAAACCCACAGACTGTCCCCAGAGGAACTCTTCTCACTTTGAACTATCACCCTCTGGCAAAGCCCCCTGGCTGCTGGTCCCCAGTGAGGTGTCCCTGGGACACATCTCCAGCTCCATTCCCAGGACATGTCTCCAGCACTTTACCTGAGACACGTCTCCAGCACCATCCCCAGGACACGTCTCCAGCACTGTCCCTGGGACATGTCTCCAGCACTGTCCCCATCTGCTGCTCAGGGGCTCCTCAGGGGCCCCAGAAATGGTCCTGCTGCTGTCAGCGTCCCTGTCCCCCGGGCTGAGCAGAGCAGGGAGCAAAGGCTGAGCCTGGCCGGGCACCTGCTGCTCTCCTGACACCCGGGGAATTGATTTGGGATTGTGTTTGTGTGCAGAAGGTGATATAACAATCAGATATATTTCACTTGTGGGGCTGGGAGCAGAGCTCTATTATTCATACTCCGGCTTCAAGTTGTAGCCGCTGTTGTGTCAAATGTACCAATTCCAGCAGCTTTAATGGAGTTGGCCTCTGCACCCTGGCCAAGTGGCAGCTGATATTTTCTGCCCGCACTGGTTGTATCTACGAGGGAAAAGCAACGAGTGGTTCCTGCAGCCGCTGCTCAGGGCACGTCAAGGGGAGGGGGAGGTCCCTGGTGCTGCTGCGTGTTCCTACCTGCACATGGCCGGGCACATGTGGCTACTGGCCCAGCCAACACACAGCGTTCCATGATGGTCACACCAGCACCAGGTGCCACCACAGCCACGCTGCTGTGACCCAAGAGGCTTTGCTTCACCAGCTGCAGCCCAGGAGCCTTGGCAGCCCCTGTGCTCCCACTACTGCACCTCAGAGCAGCAGAACCAAGCACTGTGTGGTTTGCAGCTTTCCCTGATGTTTGCCCACCAGTTGGCAAACGATGCTCAGTGCAGCCAGCCACGTGTGCGTCAGTGTGACAGGACATCCCTGGGCAGGGAGCACCCTACAGCAGGACCTTCACCTCCAGCCACCACTCACTCACCAACATCTTTCACATGTGTGTGGTGCTGCAGGTGTCACCAGTGAAGTGCCCAATGAGTGGGAGGGGAAAACCTTTAAATTCTGCCATGGACAAGCACAAGATTTCCTCTGAGCTGCTGATTGATGCCTCCTCTTCCTCCTGTCCTGGTGAAACTGCAGTGCTGGGTGAGCGTTGTGTGATGGGCAAGGAGGAAAGGGTTCCTATAGGGGATCACACCCCTCTGGAGAGGTGGCAGGGCTGGGACAGGGGTTGTGGCTCTGGGCTGGGATGGGAGTGCCTAGGGATGCTTGGGCCAGGCTGGCTAACATGGACCAGCCAGACACTGAGCAGCAGCTCCAGCATCGTGTGGGGCCAAGGCTCAGCCCAGCCCCGTTCCCTGGAGGGGACAGGTCCTGGCCGTGCTCTGATGCTCCTGCTGCAGAGGGGCAGGGACCCCAGGGACCTTCAGCCCAACTCCTGCTGCTGCCCAGAGCTCTGTCTTTGGTCCATAATTGAATCAACTGTTTTGAAACAAGCTTTGATCCCTCAGAAGGAGATTCTCCTGGCTGCTCCCATCACCATGGTGCCTGTAAACAACTGGCAATCTGCCCACCTCCTAATTTTTGTAACTAATTACCTCTCGTTATCACGCATCAGGCCAGTAGCCAGCATGTCACTGGATGATTAATACAATGCACACAGCAAGGCAAAACTGCATCCTTCATTCACCACCAGAATTACCCTGTTTGCCCTCTTGTTATTTAGCTTAATGAAATGGTGAGAAAAGCAGGAAAGGCAAATCAGTATCTGCTGTTGGGCGAGGAGCTGGGAAGGCAGGAGGCCTGGGGGGGAGGTTTGGGGGGCAGGAGAGTTGTCTCTGAGGAATATATAATAAAGATGTAATACACAGGAGCCTCTAATTAGCTGGTAAATTCCCCTGACCCTCTTCTTGTGTGACCAGCACAGTCTGTGGCCCATCAACATTCTGAAGAAGGGTTTGTTAAGCCTAAAGGACTTGACTCAAGGCAATTTCCAGAAGGTGAAGGGGTTCTTATTTCCTTTCCACATGGCTTTTTCCCATAGCTTCTCCAATCCAGCCAGGACAGACCTGGCTGTGGGGGCTTGGGCCCTGGGGAGAAGCTTTCCTCCTGGGGTTGGTCCCCAAAAGGTGGAGCAGGGGGGTGCTGAGCCCGAGGGTGCTGGTGTGACCCATCACCTGCGTGGCTCAGAAAGCACTGAAGGTCCCAGGGGGTGACGGCAGCAGCTTGGTGAGCACCGACATCATTAGTGCCCTGATGACGCTGCACTAATTGCATTTTGCAGCTGATAGGACAGGATTAGTGCTCTGCCAGGCGGCAGCCCTGGAGCAGCAGCTCCACTCCCCGGCCAGAGCACACGTCCCTGGGCTGGCTGTCGGCTCCTGCATGGGGCTTGTGGGGTGTGTGCACTGAGCCAAGAAATTAAATTGTAGTGGCTTCAGCAGTGATAGGCAAAGGAGCCAGAGCAGAGGCACCAAGCTCCCTCTCAAGAAAAAAAAAAAACTAAAAAAAGGCCCAAAAAAACCCCCCAGACCAAAAAAACCCCAAACCAAAGCCCAAAAGATGAGTTTGCTTCCCCTGAATTTGTCTCGTTCCATCTTTTCAGCCCTGGGCAGGAGGTGGGCTCTGTCACCTTGTGAAGGCTGCAGCAGCCGTGGTGCTGGGGGGGAGCTGGGCTTGTTTGGAAGGAATCATGGGCTCTGGGGGTTCTGGGGTTCAGGGTGGACCTGCCAAGAGCTCCCCCCTCGCCTCAGCCCCTCCCAGGCCTGAGCTGGCTCCCGGGCTGCTCCTGCTGCAAGGGCAGGCGAGCACTTACAGTAATGAGGTATTCAGCTCTGACACCTTTTAATTCCCCAAATGATTAACTTTCAGCAGATTAGAGCGAGGATGGCTATTTAATTAACAGACATGTCAAGCTTGCTTATGAGTCATTAAAAAAACCCCACCCTAGTGATTGACTTGTTAATATGGAAGAAATCAATTAGGGTTTTTTTTCCTCCTCTGAAGTTTTTGGCTGCAGCTGAAAGGAGGGAGGAAGAAAGGATGCTGGGGTCGGCTGGGCTTTATTCTGTGTGAGAGATTGCAGGAACAGCTTCATTCAGGGGTTGGCAGTTTCCTGGGAGGCAGATGGTGTTCCAGGCTGCAGCCAGGGATGGGAGCAGCCCCTCGACACTGGGCTGGTCGTGGGGTGGAAAATTGTCCCAGCCCCTCTTGATCCTCCCATTTGCTCGTCCAGATTCCAGGTCTCCCATTGCCCCTTCCCCAAACCATTTCCCCTGAGCTGCCTAGCTCTGACCACAGCTTCTCCAGCAGGGCTGGGAATGGGCAGAGTGGGATTGGGGTGCAAGGGTGGGCAGCAAGAGCAGGGGTTGGAGCAGCTCTGGCTCCACTCAAGAGCTGGGGGTGCTCCTGGTGCTCCTGGGAGAGGCAGGATGAGTCCCACAGCAGGGGCTGGGGGCAGCCTCATTAGAAATGGATCCTGCAATTTACTGAGTTAATGGTTATATCAGGAAAAATGCACAATGTCTCTTAGGTGGTAAAAGGCCAGACCTGAGCAGGAGTTTTCTGCTCAGGGAACAGCTGATGAGGTTCAGGGGTAAAGAGGAACGAGCAGGGATTTGGGGGCTGTGACCAGTGCTGCCATGAAAGCCCAGGTCCAGCAGGAGGTACCGGGGCTGGGGAGGCAGCAGAAGGGGCTGGAGCTGGGGCAGCATCAAGGGTTTTCGGTGCCCCGAGTGGGTGTCAGGATGAGTCGATCACCCCCTTCCCTGGGGAAAGCCCCCAAGGGGTTAAGCGCCGTCCTTACACAAAGTTATAAATTGCTGTCTGTGGAGACTGACTTTATGCACAGAAACTCTGATTGCTCAAATTGTAGATTGCCTCTTGACATTAATTACTATGTAAATCCGGCAGATTAACGTTGTCAGATGACGAGTGGCAAGTTTCACTTGCAGCCAGGCTCCCAGGAGCTCGGCTGCTGCACAAGTTGCCATAGCAATTTTTTCCTCTTGGAAAAAATGGTAATAAAATAAACCCAAACCAAAACAGCACATCTTGGTGCTCCCACTCGAGCGCTGCTGCTTTACCTGTTGATCCCTAGGTCATGAGGGGCCTCCATGACCATGAGGACCATGACAGGTCCTGCTCCCCTGGCTTTGGTGGACCCTTGTGCCAGCTGGGCATGGTGTGGTGGAGCTGCAGAGCCCAGTAGGTGATACGGCTGCCATGGGGAGAGGAGCTGCCCCTCTGTGCCTGCTTGAGGAGGAGATTGGATTCTGTTATCTCAGCCTCTGAAACCAAACAGTGAAAAGAAAAAACCCTCATTTTCCACTTGAGATTAAAGATGCATGAGCAGAATTGAGCAGGGCTGCTCAGCGCCGAGTCAAGAGGCTTTGAAGGTGAGCTGCAGAGCTCTCTAAATAAATTGATAAACTGCCTCAGATCTCTGGGCAGGAGCAGAGCAGGCAGCCTCCAACCTCACCACATCTGGGGGTGCTTTGGATTGTCCCCCCATGGAGCATGGAGCTGTTAGACCAGGGATCAATCCCAAGAAGATCCGGGGCAGAGCCCGGTGGGGCTGGGTGGGCTCCATATACCCGCATCCCCCAAGGGACCTTGCACAACAGAGGTTGTTCATTGCCTTCAAAAGGCAAGAGGATGTTTCTCATCCATGTCACACTGCTAAAAATACTGAGGTCGTGTTGCCCTGGCTTTCCTCTGGTGCTAATGACAGCTGAGGAGCGACATCTGTATCAGAACAGATGAGGAACAAATTTCTCTTTCCCCCCAGAGAAAGCTGATTATTTTACTGGGAAGCTGCATTAAAAAATGCCTCGTGACATAAAGTCCTACTGCTGGCAGAGCCCAGGAGCCCTGCTCCTGTCACCCTGATTAAATTAACATGTGGCTCCCCCCACACCCCACTGCCCCGTCAATATTCCTGCCAGGGCAAGGCTGTTCCTGCCTGGTCGTGGTGATAAAACACCAGCCAGAGATGAAGTGGCCTCAGCTATGGGCACAGGAGCAGGTCCAGGAGCAGATCCAGGATTGGTTCCACTGGAGCTGCTGCAGAAACATCCCTCACTTGGGGCTCGTGGCAGGGGTGCTGCCAGATCTGCACCCAGGGGTGCTCTCCAGGGGCCTCCTGCTCTGTCCATGAGGTCTTTGCACAGTGAAAGACAAGTTGCAGGGAGGAAGGAAAATGTGCCAAATCCCATTGGTTTGACTCCATGTTTCTCACTTCCAAAAGCCCCAGCCCAGGGGAATTCACTGGGATTCCCTGGCTGGAACCTCCTGCCTGGAGCTGGAGCCACCATGCATCTGCTCTGCAGCCAGGAGCTGGGGTTTGGGTCCCCTCCTTTATGTGAGAAGATAATGATGCTCTGCTGGGATTTGCAAAATTCATCGCTGTAACTTTCTCCCAGGGAAGAGGGTGCTGTAGCTCATGAAGAATCAAATGCCACTAAAGCAACCCGTTCAGAGGAGGTGATGGGCACTGTGCAGTGGAGGAGCTTAGAACATGGAGAGGCCGTTAATTATGTATTAAACATGCACAGATATATTACACAGTGATGAAAAAATAAAAGCATTTAATTTAAGGAATAATGAGGCAGGTTCTGCTTCCTGGAGACCTGTTTTAAAGGGCTGTTCTTGGAGCTCTGCTCTGAGGGAAGACTCTTACAGGTGGACCTGGCCCCATTGTGGTGGGGGTTTTATTCCTGTGGAGCATTTGATGCTCCATGAGGTGGGTGCTGGGAAGAGCTCCCTGCAGGGCTGCCCAGCGCCAGCTGTGCACACACTGGAGACACTTTGGGAGTTTTTCTGGTGGCAGCTCCTCTCCATCAGCAGGAAATGCTCTGTTGCTCCAGGGACCATTTGCAGCCACTCCCACCCGTGGGCTGGGGGGTTCTGGAACCACGGGGCATCGGGCTGGAGGCACTGGCAGTGAGCACATGCATGTCCTTCTACCCAAACAATGATCTAGCTTTTCAATTTTCCAAAAGATAATGTTTTCATCTTAAAAGATGTTGCCTCCTGCTTTTTGACCTGAATAAAGTGGAAGATAATAGAATCCAGATGAAATGTATATCTGTGTTAATCTTAGACAGAGAGAGCCTGCTCTGAGCTTCCGACTCCGAGCTCCTGAGTGGCTCTGGTGTCCAACCAGCTGGGGATGGTCACCTCCAGCTCAGCCATTTCCACTCCACTTTAATAGGATTAGGTCCTGCCATGGGCTGCAGCCACCCCCGGTGTACAACTCACTGGTGTGGAGTGGGGAACAAACCTGCCCATCTGGGTGTGATGCTGTAAGAGCTCAAGGGTTTGTGACTGTGGTGCCTTCAGCCATCCCAAGGGGACAGCAGGGGTTTGATGGCAGCTCTGCCCCAGGCTGGGGCCCTGTGGCTGCTGCCAGCTGAGTGGGACGGTGCTGTGCTGGGCAGAATGGTGCTGTGCTGGGCAGGATGATGCTGTGTTGAGTGTGATGGAGCTGTGCTGGGCAGGATGATGCTGTGTTGAGTGTGATGGAGCTGTGCTGGGCAGGATGATGCTGTGTTGAGTGTGATGGAGCTGTGCTGGGCAGGATGATGCTGTCTCAGCACTTGGATGGGGATTTTCAAAGTGGTTTTGGGGAACAGAGAGAGCTGCCGGGAGCTCACGGGACTGTCCTGTCCCCAGCTGGGTTAGATCAGTGCAGGAGAGAGGAGTCATGTTGATTTGTACAGTCTCAGGTTCCTCCTGCAATTTACATTTCAAAGCATCTCCCACCTGTCCTCCCTGTGCAGAAGTGTCCCCACGGGACAGGCCTTTGTCCTGTCCCCGCTGTGGCACAGGGGCAGGGAGGAGGGCACCTGGCACCCACCGCAGCCCCTGCTCCCTGCCCAGGCCAACAGAGCCCGGGAGCAGAGCCTGGCACAGCCCAGGCTCCAGACAAGCTGCAGCCGCCTCCTTCACTGCCTGGGAGGGGGAGAAATTGGATTCAGAGGCAGCAAATGCAGTTCCCCAGAATGGATGTACATTTTCATTATACTTATACGCTGAGTAATTGGTGGTAATACAAGAGATATGGGCAGTATCATTATAGACCAGGCTGTGCTGGAGATGTATTATCATCATCTGTCATTATCTGGGCTTCCTTGTGGCTGCTAAAATTGTAGAACATGATTTTAATAACCCTGGAAGGCAAGAATCATTTTTCTTTTGTCACTTAACAACTTGGCCTCATTCACTGATACCTTTAAATAAGAAGGGGGGGATTAATTTCTAGTGGAATAAATGCAGAGCTGGTTGTTTTCTTCTCTCTTCATTTACAAAGGTGCCCCAGCAAAGCCTGACAGCTCTCAAGGAAATTGCAGATAATGGGGGGAGGACACCCGTGGTGTGGGGGCACAGGAGCACCTGGAGGTGGGTGATGCTGCTGCTGGTGCCAGCCCTGGGGCCTTCACCCCAAGCTCCCTGCTGCCGAGCAAAGAAACCCTCCCGGCTGTGGCAGCGTGTCCCTGGCAGAGAGCTCAGCCTTGGAGAGCTTCCCTGGGCTGAGCAGGCTCCAGGTTCAGCAGGACCATTGCAGGTGCCTGTGGCATCCCTGGGGCTGCCTTGGCTGCTGTGCTCAGGGCATCACAGTGACCCATGGGACCCCCACGGCACCATGGAGGGGTCCCCGGAGAACTGCCCTTCTTGAGCCCAGGCGAGCAGTTCCAGCCAGGAGCAGGGACCGGTGGTGGAACCCTTGGCTTGTTGGCTTCTTGGGGCCAACACCCTCAGGGAAAACAGGTAGAAGGAAGCAAAGCCAGGGAGGAAAAGCAGAGGAGTGAAGGGACTGCAGCCCAGCCTCGCCTGCGGCTCCCTCCACTGCGGGCTCCCGGAGGAGCAGGTTAAAGGGGGAGACTTTAATCTGTCTTGTCAGGAAGGCCGGGTGAAATTAATTGGAATTTGCAGCAAACAAGCAGCCTGGGTGTGCAGGAGCAGTGGGGAGGTGGTGGCCCTGGCACACTGCTCCTGGGACAAGGGCTGCCCTGGACGGGGGCTTGGAGCTTTGGGCTGCCCCCATGCCCACAGCTTGGCCATGGTGACACTGGTAGCGCTGGGCTTGGCCCTGCAGAGCCCTTGGGATGCCACAGTGCCAGGGACTCACCAGCAAGGACAATCTGGGCACCTCAACCCCTCTGTCCCCTCTCATGGGGCACAAACATGTCCCACTTTTTGGGAGCCAGAGGAGCTGCGTCACTCCCGACCTCACAGACACTGACAGGGTTTGTTCATTCGAGGGTGTTTCATTTGCTGCTCCTCTTGGCTGTGAAAAAAGCCACCAGCAGGAGAGGGACAAATCAAATTACAAGCCAGCTAATGAAAATAATGGGGAGTAAAGCATTTTTGGAGGCTGCTTGGTTGGATTCCTATTTCCGTGTGTCACTGGATTTAAATCAGTGATGTTTATAGCTCCCAAGAAGCAGTCGTTTAATTGCCCTTTGTGATTAGCTCCAGCTCAATTGACCATGAATTTCTTGCTCCTGCAGACCCGAGCCTTTGGCAGGTGAGAGGTGCTGGGCTCCAAGCCAGGCTCTGGCCCCACAGCCGCTCCCACTCCCCTTGCACCAGCACCCAAAGACCCTCCTGGGTCTGGCAGGGACCTGCCCATGCAGCTTGTCCCAGGATGGAATGGGTGGGGATGCTGCAGGTCCTTGAATACCTATAGTAGGAGCTGTTGGGGGAGGGTTACTGGGGGGATTTTGCCCCATTTCCATGTGGTGGCCCCACCACCCCGACAGCGAGAGGCTGGCAGTGCCTGCCTGGGCTCACAGCCTCTGTTTGCAGCTATTGACTTCAAGTAAATAATCTCCAGATATATTTTTCTCCCGATAAAAGCTGATTTTTTTCTATTATTGTCAGGGGTGTTTATTAGAGCAGAAAAATAATAGTGCTGTGCTTGCAGCCTGATTGCCAGGAAGTGTCAGGAGCTGGCCCCAGCAGCTGGGATCAAATATGCTGCCTGGCACCTCACGGGGAGGTGAGGGGGGCATGAAAATTCCCCTGCCTGGCTGGTTTCATGATGGGTGACATCAAAGGGAAATTTCTTTTCAGCAATGGCAGAGGGAGAAGATGCTCCAGATGTCTGAGCTCTGGATTGGGAATTTCCAGGAGCGTTGGGCTTGAGGCACCACATGGGGCTCAGCTGCTGGGCACGGGGAGGTTCCCCTGCTGCAGGCACCTGGGCAACAGAGCCAGAAATTTAGGGACATGCGAGTTTTACATGGTTCCATGGAAGGTCTCCCTCCCTCTCGCCCATCCCTTGGCATCCTTCTGCCAGAGCATCGATGAATAACGGCAGCAGCTCGGGCAGCTCGGCCCTTCTCAGCCCATCATCCCCCTCCCTGTGCCCACCAGGGACTCCCCAGATCCCCGCAACACAGAGAATTAATCCTCCTGCCTCATTAATTACAGTAACGTGTCAGGAGCCTTGTTCAAGGTCAGCCTCTCAGACCCCTGTAATCAATTTTCTCCAATTTGCAGCCGCCTCGCTGGGGAGGAGCTGGTGATAGCGGCACGTGGTGAGGACCAGCGCCGTGGGCATGGAGGTGAGGACCAGCGCCTTGGGCATGGAGGTGAGCACCAGCATCATGGGCATCCCCAGTGCTCAAGGACTGGGGACCAGAGCCTGTGAAGACAAGAATGTCCTGGCTGGGGTCCCCTCTCCCTGGGCTCCCCGTGCCTTCCTGTGCTGCCATCCCAAACCAAAGGTCCCCTCCCTATCACCTCTGCCCACCCGAGGGTGGCTTGGCCAGGAGTCCTCTGCTCCTTCCTCGTCACTGACAGCTGAACAAGGTGGTTTGTTTGAATTAATCATGCTGGGTGGCAATTAAACAGCTCTCCTCATCCATTAGAGGCTGCAGCAGATTTTGCGCTTAGATCTTGCATCTTACATGACTGGCAATATTTTATTTTTGTAGGGAGTGAAAAGAAGAAAGGGAAAATCTCTGTTGGGAGGCCAGTTCTTGCTGACAGCTGAGCTGATACAAGCCAGTAATGTGTTTTATTCTGCCTGATAGCGATGATCAGCCCAGCAGGGATTAAATCAGGGCGCTGATAACACACACGCCTGAGAAATGGAGGCAGCCCAGACCCCTCCAGCACTTTGCATGGGGAGTGATAAGGGAGCAGAGCTGGTCGGGATGTGGGGTGCATGGGGGTCTCACTGACCCCCCAGCCCCACATTGTACTCAAAGCCTTGGCAGCCGTGGAGGGGAGTGGAGCTGCCTCACAACCCCCTTGTGATGGATCCGCTCTGCCCAGGGGTTGGTGACAGAGCTGGTGGGTGCGGGAGGCTCTGTGTTGTGGTGCTGGGATGGATACAGCTCTGTCCCCATCTGCCACCCCCAGTGCTGCCTGTGGATGGTGACTAGAGCTGCCCCAGGGCCTGGCAGGGCTGGGGGCTGCTGCCCAGGGCCATCGGTCCTGTCTGATGTGCTGCAACCTGGGAAATACCCCACGGCCACTTCCCCTTTCCACCTTCCCCCTCACTGGGTGGCCCTGAGCAGGGGGGGCTCTTGTGCCATGGGCTGGGAGCCCACCAATCCACTGCTCACCCCAAAACGGGCTGTGAGCACCCATCCTGCTTCCAACCTGCGCTCCCCTCTCTGTCCCACACCGTGGCTCCATGTCACCATTGCCTCTGCACTGCCACAGCCCCATCCTGCAGGACTGGAGGGTGGTGAGAGCCTGTCCCAAGTTGCCCAGAGAGGTGGTGGCTGCCCCATCCCTGGCACCATTGCAGGTGAGGTTGGCCGGGGCTCTGAGCAACCTGCTCTAGTTTCAGATGTCCCTGCAGGGGGGTTGGACCAGATGAGCTTTAAAGGTCCCTCCCAACCCAAACCAGTCTTGATTCTATGATTCTATGGTGCTCCATCAACCAACCAGCTCTCACACCCTGGCAGCCCCCTCCCCATGCACCCTCCTGCCCCAGCCCCTCTGAGGCCAGGCTGGCCAGGACCAGCAGTTCCAGCTGGGGTCCCCTGCGGGGATGGACCCTGCTCCTTGTGCCCCCATCCCATCCCAGGGACAGGATCTGTGGCCTTGTGAGAGTGACTCAGATCCGAAGGGGAACCGAAAGCAGCATTATGGAGGCACGTCTGCTCCATCCCTGGTCTTGGGAAGGGGCTGCTCCCAGGAGTGAGGGGAACCCGGGGACAGATGTGTGCTGGGGTGGGATGCATGGTCCCCTCTGCACACCACAACATGAGGTCCCACCACATGTACCCCATGGCAGGGCCCCACCGGTGGCAGCGGCGGGGACACCGGGCGGGCAGCAGTTGTTTGTGTCCAGCCGGGTGCTCGCAGCTCCGGTTCCCACGGAGATGCCTACGTTGCCATGGCGACCCGCCGGCATTCCCGGTAAACAGCCTGCAAGACACGGGGTTGCTACACCCTGGGGAAATGTCGCAAGGGCAGCTCCCCCACCCCAGCCTGTGGGAATCAGCCCCGTGCCCCAGCCCGGGGAGCTGTGACCCACACAGCCCCAGCGAGGACCCTGACCCGCTCCAGGCATGGGATTGGGACACTGGGCACAAGATTGGGATATAGGGCAGGGGAGATCTGGGGGGAAAACCCTATTCTCAGACTATTGGGGCTGCATGGTGGCTGGTCACAGCCCTGGATCATCTCCCTCCAGCCACTGGCCCAGCCCTGTGGGAGGTGATGCTTGGAGTGTGCCCCCCTCCCCAGGCTGCTTTCCTGTGGCCCCAGGGACACCCTGCCTCCTGGGGACCTCAGCTTGGGGGCTGTGCTGACCCCACAGTTGTTTGCAGCGTGGGGTTGCATGAGGGCTGAGTAAGAGGCTGCTGGAGGTGAAACATGTGCCACAAATCCCGTAGTAAACAGCTGCTTGCACAACAGCCGCCTCCTTGCGAAGGCTGTGAGGGCGTCGTGGGTTGGGCAATCCCCTGTTTACCCCCATGGTCCAGTCCCATCCTGTGTGACATCAGGTTCTCCAGCCAGAGCTGCTGTGCCAGCCTGTACAGGGGGTTCCCCAGCCGGAGGTGTGATGCCAGCCTGGCACAGGTGGGCAGAGCTGCCTGGTGTCCCAGCACTGAGCCCCCCCGGGCTCTGGGCAAGGAGCTGCTGGAAAACCTGGGTTCACGGGGAGGTACCAGTGAGAAGGTCGAGTCTTGGGTTGCCCTTGATGCATCTCACATATCCCCTCGTCCTGGTGCAGGCTGGACGGTGTAGTGGGAACATGGACAACTTGGGTCAACCAGGGCTTCACAGAGCAGCTCTCCCTAGGGCCAGGCTTTAGGAGACAGCTCCGGCTTGGCTGTGAGGGGCAGCAGTGCTGGTTGTGCCATGTCCCGGCTGTGCCACATCTCAGTTGTGCCATGGCCCGGCTGTGCCATGTCCTGGCTGTGCCACATCCCAGCTGCTGGAGGGCAGGGTGGGAGGCGGGTGCTGCTCCCCGAGGCTGGACGTGTCGTGCCACTGGGTTTTCCTTCCTGCAGCGAGCGAGGCGGTCGCAGCCTTCAGGGAAGTGTTTTGCAATCACCTTCTTCGGAGAGGCACAGCAATTAACGGCACTGGTTTTGAGGAACTAACGGTGAAAGCAGCATGTTAGCAAACGGGCTGAGCACGGAGCGCTGCCGGGAGCCGGGGGCCGGGGCTCGGAGCAGGCGGTGAGCAGCGACCGGACACAGCAGCACAGAGGAGAGGTAGGGATGGAGGAGAGGTTGGGATGGAGGAGAGATCGGGATGAAGGCAAGGTAGGGGTGGAGGGGAGGTCAGGATGAAGGCGAGGTTGGGATGGACGTGGGGTAAGGATGGTTGTGAGGTAGGGATGGGTTGATGTGGTGCTCAGGTCTGGCTGAGCACCTTGTCTGTGGCTGCTCTGCCCTGTCCCCTGCCTGGGACAGCCGTGGGTGCTGAGTGCTCAGCGGTGGCTGCTCCCCTATTTCCCACACTCGAGCCCCTCATCTGCCTCGGGATGCTGGCTCAAGGCAGGAGAGGAGCTGTGGGCACCCAGAGCCGGGCACAGCCCAAGCAGCCCCTCCTGGGGCAAGAGCCTGGCACTGCCAAGGACATGGCCAGGACTGACCCGGGATAGAGGACGAGGCAGCGGGTGGGCAGGGGCAGAGGCAGCCACTGGTCCCAGGGCCATTCCCAGCAGCAGGGTGGGTGGGTGCAGTTGGACGGGCAGCACCAAGGACCCCACAGCTCTGCCCGGCCCTGCTGCGCTGCCCTCATCACTCATTTCCCTCTTTCTTATCAGCTCTGCGGCCCCGAGCCCCAGTGATAACCCTCCCCAAAACCGCAAATCTCTGCCCGGCAGAGGCTGGAGATACATGAGATAAAATGGGGCCGGTCCTGTGGGCAGCCTTGGGTGCTGTGCCAGGCTCAGGGTGCTCAGCTGTGACGAGGGCCCCACCAGAGCTCCTTGCCATGGCAGGGGTGGAGGGGTCAGTGTGGCACAAGGGCTGCGGGTGGGAGGCTGCCCCTGATGGCTAAAGGACATTTTGTGTGGCTGCCCCAGCTCTCCTCGTCCCAGCCCCTTCCCAACCTGCCAGGACCAGCTGCTCTCTCCATTCCAGGTGATGCCAAAGACACGGAGGAGACCATGGCCAGGCGTGGTGCTGGGACACCCTTCCTGCTGCAGCTCTCCCTGCTCCTGCTCCTCTGCCCGGGTGGTGAGTGGAGCTTGTCCCATCCCACAGCCGTGTGCCCCGTGCACCCAATGCCTGTCCTGACTGGCACAGACACTGCTGTGGGTGGGCCACAGCAGCGGTGGCACGGCAGGCACTGGCAGGATGGGGCTTGGCATGTGCCAGAAGCTTGCCCAACACCCAGCTCTTCCTCTCCTGCTCTGGGGGGCCCGTCTAAGGGCAGAGACACTCGTCCCTCTGTCCTGCCTGGGTGCTGAGATGGCTTCATCACAGCTGTGCCCTCCATGTGACACATTTTTCCTCCCTGCAGGGACTCTGGGCTGTGCCCTGGTGGCCGTGGATCCACCCGTTGTGCCCCTGGGCTCGGCTGTCACAGCATCCTGCACCGTCCAGCCCAAGCTCTGCCGCACCTTGGAGCAGGGGAAGGTCCAGATCACCTGGATGCTGGACAACGAGCTCATGACTGGCAGCCAGCACCAGGGCATGGGGGGCACGGAGGTGTCCAACCTCACCCTGCCCCGGTTCAACCGCACGCAGGCCAAGCTGTGGTGCTGTGTAGAGTGGAACGGGACCAAGCAGCGCGTTGGCATGGCCGAGATCTGGGCTGGCTGTAAGTCTGTTGCCACCATGGGTCACCTGCGTGTGCACCTCAGCAGGGCAGCCTGGCACCATCTCCACGCCGGGACGTGTGCCTGCCCTGGGTGAGCTGGGCAAAGCTGCTGGGGCAGGAGCAGCACCCTGGGCTGACAGCTGATGGAGCCTGTTTTGGGGCCATGCCCAGCCACATCCTGGCACACTGGTGCCCAGCAGGCAGGCTGCAGGGCAGGGGAGATCTGGGGAGTGGTGTTCTGGCCATGGGGCTCTGCACAGCCACGCACGGAGGGGGCTGCAGCTCCTCCACAGGTGGAATGGGTGCTTTGCTCAAGCTTTTCCCTGGCTGCTCTCTCTCAGACCCTCCTGCAAAGCCCTTTAACCTCAGCTGCATCCTGAACCTCACCGACTATGGGCTGACCTGCCAGTGGGAGCTGGGAGCCAGCAGCCACCTCCCCACCAGTGTCGAGCTGAAGTGTGCCGGGTAAGCCTTGGGGGTGACACGATCCTGGGTGCCTGGTCCCTGGGCCACCTCTCCTGCACCTTACCCCCTGCCAAACCTCATGGCATCCTCATCCTGTACCAAAGGGACCCCCAACCCTCTGCTCTCGCCCCCACAGGAGCAGGACACAGGCAGTGACAGGCTGCACCCCACGGGGTGGCCGCAGCCTCTGCACGGTGCCGCGACGGCTGCTCCAGCTCTACCGGCAGATGGAGATCTGGGTGTCCCTCAGCAACGCCCTGGGCACGGCCGAGTCCGAGCATCTCCTCATCGACCCCATGGATGTCGGTGAGTGACGGCCAGAGCTGCAGCTTGTGAGGAGGTCAGGGGCCAGGGAAGCTCAGCAGCAGTGAAGGAGGGGATTAGAGCTCCATTAATGCACGTTGGGCTTTTCGGTCGTGTTTTATGGGCAGGTTCCCGTGATAAATGTCTTGCCTGGATGAATAGATGCCAAAGCCACATTACAGACAGAGCTGCGTGTGCCAGCGGGTTATGAGCCATCACTTGACCTGCTGCACTCTACAACTCTCTCCAGCAATTGATTACCCATTTATTCAAAGGGTCTATTAATAATATATCCAGCTCCTATAAACTATTTATAAAAGGAACCTTCCCAGACTGTGTGACTCATCCTCCCTGCTCTGGACAGAGGGAAGGGCTGAGCCCTCCCACTGCCATGCTGGGCTCTCATCCCCCTGCACACCCAAACATGCAGCTTTCCTGGCCACGTACCAGACCACAAATCCCACAGGATCTGGTTTTCCTCCTAAGGTGTTAACCCCACCCAGAACTCAGGCTGCAGAGCAGGGTCAGTGCTGTGCTTCCGAGCATTGCCCCATGTCCTGGGCAGGGGCACACACCAGCTCCTAAATGTTTTGGGGCAGTTTCTCCCCATCCTTCTCCTCGCCTGCAGCTTGTAGTATCACCAATGGCTGCAATGAGGCCACGGCCCCATGTGTTGCCCACCACAGCACCTCTTCAGCTCTGTCCCCTGCTCTTCCCCCAGCCAAGCTGGACCCCCCAGCCCTGCAGAGCATCCAGTCTGTGCCCTTTCAGACTGACTGTGTCACCCTGGCCTGGGAAGTGGCCCGGAGCAATGCACACATGGAGCTGCAGTGTGAGCTTCGGTACCGGGCACCCGAGGACCCTGCCTGGGCTCTGGTGAGTGTGGATGGGGCAGCGGGACCGGGAAGGGTGAGGGGCAGGAGCTGGGACCCTCCTGTCTGAGCTCTGCTGGGTTTCCTGCAATGGGAGCTGTGGGGTCCTGCTAGGGAAGGGGACGATGCCTCCTTGCACCCCCCAGGTCCCCGGCATCGTGGGCCAGGCGGGCACCACTCAGTGCTGCGGATTCCTCTTTGGTACCCGGTACCTCTTCCAGATGCGGTGCCGGCGGAGCTCGGCACAGGGCTACTGGAGTGAGTGGAGCCTGGGCAGGAACTACACCACCCACGAGAAAGGTGGGTGCAGGGTCACCCAGGGGTGGCACAGCTGCAGTGTCATGGCCATGTTGGCCCCTCTCTGCTCCCCACCCACCCCTCTAGAGTCCTCAGCACAGCAGAGACATGGAGCTGGTGGAGCAGGGCCAGAGGAGGCGCCAGCAATGCTGGGAGGGCTGGAACCCCTCTGCTGGGAGGCCAGTCTGGGAGAGTTGGGCTTGTTCAGCCTGGAGAAGAGAAGGCTCCAGGGAGACCTTCTTGGGCTCTTTCAGGACTTCAAAGTGCCCTCTATAAAAGCTGGGAACAGACTTTTGAGCAGGGCCTGTTGGGACAGGACAAGGCGGGATGGTTTTAAACTAAAAGAGGGAGATTTAGACTAGAGAGAAGGAAAAAATTCTTTATGCCGAGGGTGGTGAGAGCCTGGCCCAGGTTGCCCAGAGAGGTGGTGGCTGCCCCATCCCTGGAACCATTGCAGGTGAGGCTGGGCTCTGAGCAACCTGCTCTAGCTGCAGATGTCCCTGCTCAGTGCAGGGGGTTGGGCCAGATGAGCTTTAAAGGTCCCTTCCAACCCAAACCACTCTGACCCTATGATTACTCTGCCACAGCCCCCGCAGGGAAGCTGGACGCATGGTGGAGCACTGGGCCAACTGGGACGGGTGGGCAGCTGGAGGTGCAGCTGCGCTGGAAGGTGAGATCGGGGGGATGTGGGGGTGTGGGGGCTGCCGGAACATCACCCTGGGAACCCAGCATCCCCCCACACCCTGCGTGTGCCCAGGCCCCGCGGCGGCAGGAGGCGAACGGGCAAGTGCTGGGGTACCGAGTCACCCTGAGCCCCAGGAGGAGGGGCAGGGACCCCCCCACCGTCTGCAACACCACCCACACCCACTGCAACTTCTCTGCTCCGGCGGGGACCAGGCGGGTCTATCTCTCAGCCTACAACGCTGCTGGCGAGTCGGCAGCAACTGAGGTCATCCTCCTGGAGAGGAAAGGTGAGAGGAACACGAACCTCCCATGGTCTGAAACCTCCGTGTGCCCCCCTGGGGCTCTGCCCCACTCCCTGGCAGCTCCGGGAGCTCTCAAACTGGGTGCTGCACACTCACCCCATCGTGGGGGAGACAACTGGGTGCTCCCGAGGAGGCTGCCAGGGCAAGGAGCAGGGCAGGCTCCGGGCTGGGGCCACAGCAGGGATGCTCCCCTCTCCCATCACCCCGGCTGCTCGTCCCCACACAGGTCAGCCCCTGGCTGGGCTGCGGGTGGTGCCCGGGGGTGAGCACAGCCTCTGGGTGCACTGGGAGGCACCATCGACCCCACCAGCTGCCTACATTGTGGAGTGGCAGTGGGTGTCCTCGGAGCCCGGGCACTGCAGCACCTGCTGGCAGATGGAGCGAGACCGGGCCACCACCACAGCCCTCATCAGAGGTAAGCTGAGGGTCCAGGTCCTCCTGCTCATCTGCCAGGGTGCTGGCACCCCTCCTGACTGCCCCAGAACCAAATCCTGCCCCGAGCCCTCTCCACACCCTCCCTCCTTCCTCTGGATCTGCTCCTATGGCACAGGGCAGCCAGAGCCCCGAGCCCCGTGCTCTGCTCTGCATTGCAGGTGGCATTGAGCCCTTCCAGAGGTACAACATCTCGGTGTACCCCCTCTACAAGGAGGCTGTGGGGGTGCCCGTCCACACTGCAGCCTACTCCAAGCAGAAGGGTACGTGTGCTCCCAGCAGAGGCCCTGGGGGTGCTGGGGGGCTCACCCCACACCACCACACCTTTGCCTTTCCAAAAGGAGAGGCAGCCTTCCCACCACATCCCCCTAATCCAGGGGGATCCAGAAGAGCCCAGCCCACCAGGCTGGACCTTGGCTTGTCTCTGAACGAGCTCTCAGCTGGACCGAACCCTGCTTCGCTCAGCACCTTGTAACTCATCCTGCTCCGTTTCAGCCCCATCCCATGCCCCAAAGCTCCACCTGAAGAGCATTGGCAAGTCTGAGGCTGAGCTGTGCTGGGACCCGGTGCCAGTGGAGATGCAGAACGGCTTTATCACCAACTACACCATCTTCTGGGCCAACAGCATGGCAGAGGTGTCCAGTGAGTCCTGCCTGTGGCACTGCCAGCCCTGCCCTCCCTCCTGCCTCACTGTGCTGGGGAGACAGGCTCCGTGCCCCTGTCAGAGGATTTGGGGATGTGGGGCTCATTTGGGACACCCATGGCAGAGAACCAAGGGGCTGTGCCAGTGAGTGGCACCCGCTGAGCAGCCCCCACTGCACCAACAGCCCCCGCGTTTCCCCAGGTGCCACCGTGGGTTCCTCTCGAAGCTCTTTCATCATCCAGGAGCTGAAGCCATCAACGCTGTACAAAGTGCACATCATGGCATCCACGGCCGCCGGCGGCACCAACGGCACCAGCCTGACCCTGGTGACCATGGTGCTAGGTGAGGAGGTGCAGCCACCCACGGGGGGTCCTGCCAGACCCCAGGTCCTGCCTCGTGTCCCATCACAGTTCCCCCAGTGACCCCATCCCCTGCTCACTTTCCAGACGACATCGAAATCCAGTTCCTCTTCTTCACCCTGGGGCTGATCTTTGTCTTGCTCATCTTTGTGCTCATCTGCTTCCAGAAGAATGGGAGGTGGGTACCGAGACCAAGTCAAGTCCCCGTCCCCAGCGGCCGTGGTGGTCTCGGCCACAGCCCAGCTAGTGGAGGAACAGGGGGGACCCAGGGAGTGCCAGCCGGTTTCAGCCCCCCTGGCTGAGCCCCCTGTCCTGTGACCCCCAGGGTGAAGCAGCAGTTCTGGCCCAGCGTCCCCGACCCTGCCAACAGCAGCCTGGGCAAGTGGGTGCCAGCAGAGCTGCAGGAGGTGAGACTCGGGCAGCTACTCCCCCCGAGGGCATGGCACCGGGGTCGTGGGGCTGCGCTGGGATGGGGAACGGGTGCTGGGAAGGGTGGCAGAGGAGGGGCAGTGACCACGGACCGTTCCCCAGGAGCTGCTGCAGGTGCCCGGTGTGCGGGAGCCCGGCCTGGCCGCCATCTCCACCATCACCGTGCTGGAAAGGGCGGCGGGGAAGCAACCGTGCGGCCGGTGCAAGGAGCCCTCCGTGGAGACACCCAGCACCTTCCCGGCCCTGCCCCAGCCCTACGTGCGGCAGGAGGGTCCCGGTGCACCGGGCGGGGGCTGGGCGGCGGTGGAGCCGTGCCGGGGCCGCGGCGGGAGCTCGGACACCGTCCAGTACGCGCGGGTGGTGGGCGACGGGTACAAGGGGCAGCAGCACGTCCCCCCCCGCCTCTACCTGCGCTCCAGCTCCACCCAGCCCCTGCTACTCGACGCCAGCCCCAAGCCCTATGAGAACCTGGAGTTCCACCTGGCTGCCCCGGAGCATGACGGCTGCCCCGAGGAGCTCCCCGCCACCTTCCCGCTGCTGCAGGGGCTCCGCATCGGGGGGGCCGAGGAGCTCCAGGACTGCCGAGCGTTCTAGTGCCGGGGAACCGGGCAGCGCGAACGGACCCATCCCCGGAGCCTCCCCCGGGGTCCACGGGGGGTCTGGGACTGCCCGTTGGAGCACGGCTCCCTCCCTCGGTGCTGTGTGCGTCTCCCCCGCCTCTCCTCCCTCCTCCCGCAATAAACGGGGACGCGCTGAGATGGGCTCGGGGTGTCTTTGCAGCGGGACGAGCCCGGTGCGAACGGGGAAGGATCGATGCACTCGGCGCTCGACCGTCGTGCCTGGGCAAGATGGCGGCGCCCATAGCGGCGGGGCCGGGCGGACGGGCCATGCTGGCGCTGCGGACGGTGCTTGGCCGCTGCCTGGCGGGACCGGCCCGCAGCGGGACCAGCGTCCTGGGCAGTGCCCGCGGCGGCGACGGGGCCGGTGAGGCGGGCGGGGAGCTCGGGCCGCCCGGGAGAGGCCTCTGGGAGGGAGGGTGGAAGGGGAAGTGGGGCCCGATCAAAGAAGAGGAGACCGGATGGGGAACCGGGACTGGGGTGGGAGCCAAGGACCGGGCGGTCTCGGAGTTGGGAGTGGCCTGGGGCGGGGGAGAAGAAGTCTGAGGCGCCCCTGAGGGAAGCCAGGGGCTGGATGACCCTGGGGGGACCTGGGGTGCTGCTGGGGAGGCAGGGCCCGGGCACGGCCCCGGGATGTCCCCTCAAAGCACTGTGAGAACCACACTGAACTGCTGCACTCTCCCTTGGCACTAAAAACCTGGCTGGCCTCTGCTTACCTTGGAGCCCGAGTACTCTGATTTCCTGGTACAGACAGTATTTAATGTGTGTACAGCTAAAAAAGTCTAATAAATCTGTGTTTTTCCATCAAGCTCCCAGTCCCTTTGTTCAGGCAGCCAGATGTTACGCCAGACCTGTGAGGAGAAAGAGGAAAGGTATGTCAGGGTTGATGGGACTGTGTGAAAGAGTGCTGAGTGGTTGGCATTGTCAGAGTTGTACCCTAGTGCTGCAGGAAGAGAAGTGGGTGGGGTTCACTTTAAAGCTGCAGAGCTCCTCATGAGAAGAGAGAGGAAATCTAGTCCCCGTTGCAGGATTCTGCAGCTTCTTGATGTAACTACAAGGTTGAGGGAACCAGACTCTGGTGGTGCCAGACCATGTAATGGGGGGCTGTGGTCCCAAAGAGCAGCTCAGAGGTGTTCCAGATGGACAGAGAAGGAAAGAGGATTCCCTGGGAAGGGCAGTGCAGTGTGGGAGCCTTCACAGGGGGGCTGGGGAATAGCCACCCACAGAGTTTTCAAGGCATTGCTAGACAAAGAAACGATGTCAGTCCCACTTCAAAGGGGAGATTGGCCTAGAAATTTCATACGGTCCCTTTGTAAACCCTCTTGTGGTTCTGTGCTTCTAGAAACCATTACTTACAAGCTCAGAAGTTACTCAGAAAATTCAGCAGCTCATGAATGTGGGGGAATGTGTCATTAGCAAGGGGTGACTGGTCTCAGTGGCTGTACACTGTGTTGTGAATCCAAAGTGCCGGAGGCAGGAGATTGGGCCTAGTTTTATTCACTCCATTCCTGCCATCCCAGCTTGATCTCTTAAGCTCTTCCTTCTCATTTGGAGCACACAGTCTATTTTTTTTGCCACTTGTTTCCTCTGATCTAGCTGCAGGTGAAGTCCGAGCTCTGAACACACTGCTTTTGATCTCTTTGCAGACATCCCCAGCCATTTGGATGATCTTCCTCCCACAATGCTGAAGAAGGACTATGCCAATGTCCCAGTAGTAAACAGGTATGAGGCAGGGAAAGGGCTTGGCTGTTCTCCTCAGAGATTTGTATCTCAGCCACAGCCCGTGGTTAATTGCTGCTCTGAGCTCACCCCTGTGCAACTCAGCACAAGAACTGCAGAGTTGTTTTGAAAGTCAAATCAGCCCAAGCAGTCACTGGTTGGGGCTGTGTAAGGTGTTTACTTCAGGTCACATTAAGAGCTGGTTGCCCACATCTTCTGTGGGCTTTGTAGTCCATAGAAAAAAAGAAATAATCTTTAAACACTAGAAAGAATCTTCTTAGGAGTAACCTCTGCCTGTCTGGAGCTCAGGTGTGTCTGGGTGACTCCAGATGAAGGGCTGCTGGAATTTGGAGCTGGCCTTGAGAGTTTCTGTGCTTGGATTGCAGAACTGCTGGTGTGTGGTGCATGGAGAGCCCCCAGTGGTATCACAGGGAGTTTCACCCATCCTTGGAGGAGTTGCTCTTGAAATTAGTTATTTTGTCCTCGTGCACTTACGTGGGGTTCATCTTCAGCACCCAGTTTGCATGTGATGGGTTTGGAATTGATGAGACTCCATCATGTGCTTCCCCCAGCAGCAAAACTGCTCAGGAATCTCAGCTCAGGAATGCAAGAAATGTTTTATGGTGGATGGGTTTGGGAGGGGAGCAGAGCTGCTGTAGAGTAAATTAAAGTTGAGAAAGAGAAAATCTGAAAACCTAACCCCTTTTCTGTTGTTAAATACACTTGTTTCTAGCCTGTAAACTAACCTGCAGTGTCCTTGCAGTGTTGATGACGTGGTGAGGAGGCTGCTGTCACTGGAAATGGCAAGCCAGGTTAGTTTTGTTCTACTTCCAGGGGTTTTTATGCAAGATTTAGTGAGCACCTCTGTGTAGGGCTTGTCTGCAGTGGTAAATGTCCTTCCCTCACTTCAGGTGCTGCTCAGTGACTGTGGATCTGGGGCTATTAAGGACATGAGTGATAGGACACATGGTGTGCTTTTAGAATTTATCACACGGCCTCTTTATGGTGATAATTGCACACTGACATGGGAGAAGAAAATAACATTTCTTGCTGCTTGCCACAAAAGCTTCACAAGATGTGAAAAGTGGAGGCTGCTGCTGTGTGAGACCAGCTCCAGCTCCTCCATCCCATGAGCAGCAGGGCTTCCTCAACACCCTTCCTCTGTAGTCCTGGTGTGAGGGGTGTGCCTGGGCTCTGGGTTGGAGCAGTGGGGATCCTGTTCTGCTGAGACCTTTGTGCCCCCTCACTGCTCTGCTCTGGGCACTCTCCTCCAAGCAGCAGGTTCTTTTTTGCAGCACTTTTTACACATTTTGTGCTGGCCACTGAGTCAAGCTGTTAATTGCAAGCCCTTTGTCTGGGTGTCAGGGAAGAGAGCTGGGGTGTCTCGGACCTGTCATGCTCTATTCTGTTCTCTACAGAAGGAGAAGGTGAAAGTAAAGACACAGCAGCTGGTGGAGAAGGTCAGGAGGTCTCCCAATGACAATGGCTCCTTTGAGGTGCAAGGTAAGTTAAAAGGTGGAAGGATATTGTTGGCAGATGATACATCTCTGCTTTTATTCAGCTGTTCCCACCCCAGCACTTCAAGTTCCCTGTGTCAGTGAGGAGGGGCTTCAGGAGAGCCCCCGGGGGGCTGGCAGCCTGTGGTGTGCCCTGGAGGACCCCCCAGGGTTTAGAAAGGTTGCACTGTCACCCTGGAAAGTGCTGCTCTGATGGCTTCTTACATCTGCCCTTTGCAGTTGCTGCCCTGACTGCCAGGATACGCACTTTTGAGGAGCATCTCCAGAGGCACCCCAAGGTAACCATCAGTAACTGGAGCCTCCAGGGCTCAGGCAGCAGCTGGTCGGGTTGTTTTCTCAGTTTAGAACAAAAGGAATTTAATTCTGGAGATGGTGGGCTTTCCTAAAGAGGTTTATAAGATAGTTATAAGTGTTCTGTGGTGCCAGTCTGGAATCTGCTGGCTCAGCGACAGGTTCCTTCCCACTGGCTGCAGTGTGGAGTGTTCTCACTGGATGGATGGAAATGGCTGAGCAGGTACTTCTGGACAGGATTTACAGAAATTGCTAAAAGTGGGAAATGGCTTCATCAACCACATTTGCAAAAAGTGAATAATTATTTGTTAATCATAAAAGCTTGAAGGGTAAAACAGAACAGAATTCAGGTTTTATAAGAAGGCAGAAGTTGTACCAAGTGTTTCAGCAGAAGAGATCTTTGGGAATGACCTGGATGAGCTGCTCTTTGCACAAACTGCTTGTGCAGGGTGGGGGCTCTAGCTACACATCTTCCAGAGAACAACTCAGACTGTCAGGTAGAGCCAAGTCCCATTTTATTGTCACATCTGTGTTCTGGAAAAAACAAAGCTAAACGCTTCTGTGTCACTTCTGGAGGAACACATTATTTCAGGGGAAGTGGAATTTTTAGCCAGCAGACCTTCCCTGCAGCCTTTGCCTCCAGCCATCACCACTTTGGGCACCGCCTGGAGCTGCACAAGCTGGAAACAGCCTCCAGGGTGTGAGGAGAACAGGTTGGGAGCAGCCTCCAGGGTGGGGGGAGGACAGGTTGGAAACAGCCTCCGGGTGGGGGGAGGAAGGTGCAGAAGCAGCAGTTGCAGTGAGAAGTAAATGAAGCCTTTGCAGATCTCCTTATCGTGACCTGCTGTGTTTGCAGCACCTGCCAAGAGAAATTGTTCCAAGACCCCGTCCTTAAGCCGCTTGTTTCCTTGCAGCCATGGTCTGCTCTGGGTGATTTGTGGGGATGGGCTGTGATCTGCCTGCAGCCCATGAACACCGAGTGCTTTGCAGGACAAGAACAACCGTCGCCGGATGCTGATGGACATGGACCAGCGGCAGAAGCTCCTCTCCTACCTGCGCCGCGTGCGCTACGACACCTTCGAGAACACCTGCAGGCAGCTGGGCATCCAGTACAGCCCTCGGCCCCCCTACACCAGGAGGGGCACCAAGCGCTGGCTGGTGAAGAAGGCGTTGTGCCTCAAGGTACGGGACAGCCACGGGCTGGGAGGGGAAATCCTCTGTGGAAGGGTGCAGGAAATGGAGCCCTGTTAATGCACGCTGTGAATTTGAGGAGGGAACGAGAATGTCTGCAGGGAAGTGTGTGAGCTCCACAGAGAGCTCCTCGGTGGTTCCATGGTGGGCAGTGACACGTGTGCTGTGCCTGAGGACTTCAAGTGCTACTGGTTTGCTCAGAATGTGTGATTCAAACCAGCTCTTTTACAAAGCCTGGTATGGGAGCTAATAAGTGAGGTGTTAAATCTGATGGCAGCTTTGGGGCAGAAGTTGGGTGCGTGCACCATCCCCTCCTGTTTAAACACTCTGGTGTAGCTGCTGTGTGTAACATATCCTGGTGTGACTGCGGCAGCCAAAGAGCTGGGGCTGCCTCCAGTCTGGAAATGGGAAATTTCAGCCCAGTGAAATTCTAATCAAAAGACTGGGTGGCTCTGAACATCTCAGGTGGTGCCCCGAGATCCAGGCTGGCTGTGGGCACGGAGGAGGCACAAGGTTGGGGCATCTCTCTGTGCTCCATGCCGTGGTGGGGCAGCTCCGCTCATCAGCTTCATCTCTCCTCTTCCTCACCTCCTTGTGCTTGTCCTGCAGGTTTTCGAGGAGGTGCAGAAGCTGAAAGCAGGAGAGAGGCTGAAGCAGAGGAGGGAGTGGCGGGAGAGAGCCAGAGCTGCCAGGGAGGCGGCGGCGGCACAGAGCGAGGGGACACCTGTGTGACAGCAGGGGGGGACTCAGCTGGTGTCTGATGAACAACCACCTCTAATTAATAAACAGCCACCTCTAATAAACAACCACCTCAGACCTGGAGCCTCTTGTCCTGTGTGTGTACATGGTCTGCGCTGCGGGAAGCACCGGGAGAGAGCAGCGAGGGGTGAAGTGTTTGGAGAGCTTAATTTGCAGCTGATGCTCTGGACTGTGCTGGGTGTGAGGGGAGCACCTGGGGGGCTTCACCCCCACCTTGGGTCGGGGTCTCTCCTGTGGTTCCCCAGTGAGCTGCACCATCACCCTCTCCCACAGCCCTGACCCAGCTGCTCAGACAGGACTCGGGTGATAAAGGAGGGAAGAAAATGCGGTGAAATGTTCCCAAACTCCCTGATTTTTGTGTGTTACACCAAAAACACTGAACTAAAGGCGAATTATTTATATCATGACCAACTTTCTGTGGCTTTCCCCAGCTCTGGGCAGTTCCCGCTCCCCCGGCGGCCCCGCGCTCTGCAGCACCTCATTAAAACCCCTTTATTTGCATCATTCCCGTACAAATCCCGTCGTTTCCCGGAGCCCCTCGGGGCTCACGTTGTGCAAGGTCCTTGCACACCCACGAGGCGGGGGGGCTTGCACGCCCGCCCCGTGCCGCGACCTGCCAAGACGGCGCGTCCCGATTGGCTGCCTCGGTTGCCCGGTAACGGCGGCGGCGGCGGGAGCCGGGGAGTGGTCGCCATGTCGGTGCGGACGCTGCCGCTGCTGTTCCTCAACCTGGGCGGGGAGATGCTCTACATCCTGGACCAGCGGCTCCGCGCCCAGAGCATCCCCACAGAGAAGGCCCAAAAAGGTGAGCGGGAGCGCCGGGGCCCCTCCGCAGCTCCGGCCGTGCCGCCGGGCCCGGCCCTGCTGCCGGGCTGAGCCCTCCGGGGACCGGTCCTGGGCCGAACGGGTACCGGGATGAACTCACCGTGCACTGGGGAGCCGCTGCCGGTCGGCCCCGAGGAGCGGCCCTGGCACGGCCGCGGGTGCCGGTGGGAGCCGTTCCCGGCCACTGTGGGTCTGGGTCTCCGTGTGTGCCAGGGGGATAAACACCGGCAGGGTCACGGGGCCGGTACCGGGAGACCCCCAGAAGTGTCTCAGCACCGGGGGCTGGGCAGGGAGGAGCCAGGGTTGGGGTGCTCTGCCGGGGGTTACTCAGCTCTCCTGGGGTTCAGTGGGGAGAGCTGCCCGGAGGTGTCCCTGGAGCTGATCTGAGAGGTGCTTACAGCTCAGGGGACAAGGGGAGAATGTCTGCGAGCTTCTGGGCTGCTTCAGGGGTTACAGCTTCAGAAATAGACTTTTGGAATCAAAATAACTCAGGGTTTAAGTGTCTCAGCCCAGCTGCTGAGCTGGTGCAGGAGGACCAGGTTGCTTTGCAGTCAGGAGGAGTTTCCAGGGATAATTTGTAAAGCCTGTGCAGACGCAGCATAAGCAATTAAGGAAAGCTTCAAACAATATAAAACCCTCGTCTGGCTTTTATAAAAATCTCTCAGTCCAGTGTTTTATCACAATTACTGTAGAAGCAGAGCCCTGTGCATTCACACTCAGAACCCCAGCCCACCCCTGAGCACCCCTTTGTGTGCCACTTCTAAGCTCAAACTCTTTCAGCTTCACACCACGGGGTGGGGAAGGCATTTCAGGGAGCTTTAGTATTTTATTATTAAAAAATCAACCCCTTGTTAACTCTTTATTTATAAGATTATTCTGGTCTTTCCCTTTCCTGCCTGTCTGATGTGAAGAGATGCTGAACAGTAGCAAAGGTTTCGCCACAGCCCAAAAACGAGCTGAGAAGAGGCCACTACTGTTCATACTGGTCTGAGGTTAGAGTTTAAGCTGAGTGAGCCACACTAGGTGAAATATCACTGCAGGAGAATTAGATCTACTTTATCCACACCTGTATTTTATCTTCCAAAAAACTGGGTGTTAATTTTATCACGATGTGGCTTCATCCACCCCGAGGTGTTTGTCAGGGCTTAAAACTGTTCCTTCAATCATTTACAGTGCCAAACCAGCTGAAAACTTTCCAATACAAAACACGCTAAGATCAGTCAAGGTAACATTTTTAAACTGAAGCAACAGGTTTTTTCCCAAGGGGAGGGGAAAGTTTCATCTGTGTGCTCATTGGGAGCAGGAGGTGTTGAGTGCCAGGAGAGCTTGTTCTGGTTAAGCCCAAAATGCTGATGAGCCCATTAGTTAGTTTTTTAATTTTTTGGTTTATTTCTTTTCTTCTCCTTGAAACTATCGTTCTTACTTCTTGAACTGGTGTTTTTTGTTTCATATGCTTCGTGTAGATGAATGGACAGATGTGGACAGGAAACGAGGTACTGTGCTCTCCTAGCTGCATGCAGTAGACGGCCACCACCACACCCCCTGAGCACCCTGTGCTGGTCCTGCAGCCTCTGGCCCTGCTGCCAGACATGGGTGATGAGGATGATGCTCACCTGCTCGCCCACGTGCACTTGGACTGTAGGTCCTAGGAACACCAGGCAACAGCTCAAAATCAGTTGGCTTCCAAAAAAATGTCAGTGATTTAACCAAGGCTAGAAACAGATGAAACGTTTCTATCGTAACGATCTTTGTGCCCAAAATGAGACTTGGGTATTAATGCAAACATGGCATTGTGTGAGCATGATGAGGGATGTTTTTGTGCTTAAGTGCAGGAATATTATCTATACTGCATTTTTCTAAGGTTTTTTTCTAATTCACTGCTTAGGGTTTTGAGAGGTGACCTCCAGGGAAGGTTTAAGGTGTTTCCATCCAGCTGCTCACCCCTCTGCTGGTGGTCCCAGGAGCAGCTGCTCTCTTCTGTCCATCGCATTGTTCTCGGTTTCTCTCCCATCCCAGCTGATGAACCCCCTCTCTGCTAAACTGCTTCTCTGCTGTGCTGCTTGGCCTGTCACCCCTGAGCTAATGCTCCTTTCTTTGTGATTTTCCATTGTTAGAGTGCTGTTGATACCTCCCAGGGGTACCTGTGCTCTGGGAGCTCTTTGCTGTGTCATTACTGAACACACCGTGTCACATTTGCCCTTTGCCATCATTTTTAAATGTCCTTCTCAGTTCTTTTTATAGCCAATACAAGAGGTTTTAATTTCAGAAGGTGATTTATGGGTGGGTGGGTGGTTAACATGGATCTTGCCATCCCACTGTGACTGTCTGCCAGGCAGTCAGTGCATGGGGACATTGTCACAGTGCTGGTCATTAGTGACCCCCCAGAGATGGAGGAGCAGCCTTTATGTGGACAACATGTGCAAGCAACTTAGAATTGTTTTTCCTGATAGCAGCATAAGGCCAAAGTTCTTTTTTTGGTCATAATTTATTACTTGCAAAATTAAATCTATCAGTATGTATTAGTATATATTTGATTTTCTCCACTGGAAAAAGTGAGGGGTTTTGCCTCCAACTGCAAGTAGGGGGTTCATTTATGGACCGTTTATTTGGAAAGAAGGAAGGGGAGGGATTTTTTTCCCTTTTTGTAATGGAAAGAAGCTGAGGCAAGATCTGCCTGTATTGTTGGGTGTTAGAGCAGGGACTGCTGAGCCCTGTTCAGTTCAGTGCCACAGAAATGAGTGTCCCCAGCGAGTGGCTCCAGGGTAGCAGAGAACCTGGGAGCAGCAAGTTTAAGCAGGGAGGGAGAATCTCATGAGAAGGGGCTTGCCCTCAGAAAACAGCCTCCACACCTCTAGTGTTCCACAGAGGAGAAACTGAGGAGAGATGAAGTGACTGGGATGTTCATGTTCTTTAATGCTGCAGTTGTGCAAAGCTGGGTGTCTAACTTTGTCCTTTATTTATTTTTATTACTTCCTCTGAGGTTTTTCTAATCCATATAATTACGAATATTATCCACTATGAGCCTCAGTGACAGTCATCTGCTTAGGAAAATTCATGCTTGGACAGTAATCTGTGTGAATTGACATCTTTATTTCACCTTTTTTTGGATAGAGAAATAAACCTTTATTTATGGTAACTCTGTAGAATGCATCAGGTGTATAATAAAAGTGTCAGATCCAGCACAAAAGCCAAGATGCTGCCTCTGCTTGAATCACTGCAGAGTGTTTTCTATCTTTCCATTAAAAGCTCAGTAACCAGAGCACTGCCCTTCTGCTCGGCCCTCCTGATCTCATATAAGTCACACAGCAATTCCCTGTCCAAATTTACACATAAAAGTGAAACACACATAAGAGAGTTTAAAGTTCTGAGCTTTTGAACTGCTTTAGTATCCACAGATGTTGCTGGTGAGAGCCTGGCTGGCCTGACATAGCCCCCTGGGTTATAAATGCTTCCTTAAATACCCATCAGTGTTAATCCAATGCAAACTAATGCTGCAAGGAGCCTCGAATCGTTCAGGAGCTTCTGTTTAGAAAGAAAAATAGACTAATAGTGACTAGGGCTGAAGAGAGGACAGGCAGAGTCAGGTAGCTGTGGTTTGCCAAAATCTAGAGTGGTGTAAACCAGTCATCCCAGGCAGCAGAACTCCAGATCTCAGATAATTCACGTCAGAGAAGTCTATAAACAACTTTCTTTAGAAAGTGGAAAGCGCTGGCGAGAGCTGAGCAAAGCAGGCAGCAAACCCAGGGTGCTCCCCTGGAGAGGAGGGTTTGTTGGCTCCCTGGGGACAGTCAGGGGGATCAGCTGCTGGCTCAGCCCGGGGTGAGACCTATTGCTGTCACCGGAGAAATGCTGGCCCTGGGAAGCCACCTTCCTGCTCCTTCCCCTTAGTGGCCTGTGAGCGTTCACATCAGCCCTGGCACTGCCCCAGTCCCGTGTGGAATGAACCACACCAATGTGCTGTTTCTGCTGCAAAAACCAGAGGCTCTTTGTCTTTACAGTTATGAATGACATCATCACAACCATGTTCAATAAGAAATTCATGGAGGAGCTGTTTAAGCCCCAGGAGCTCTATTCCAAGAAAGCTCTGAGGACAGTGTACGACCGGCTGGCCCACGCCTCCATCATGAGACTGAACCAGGCCAGCATGGACAAGGTAAAACCCCCCTGCCCAGTCCTGCCCACACCAAACCTCTGTCCTACCACCCCAGGTTTCTGGTTGCCATCATGAGCACGTGGCTTCACCTCACTGTCACTTTGAAGAGTTTTCTCACAGCCCTTTTCCCCTTCACTTTCTTTGTAAAAATGGTTCCCAGCCAAGGGAGCTCTGGGGAAATCTGTGGGAGCATCAGAACAATGTATTTCTGCTTTCATAGCTAAATGTTTGATTTTAGAGGTTCAGTGAGCATTCTTTATCAGATTTTGTTACATATATTAGAAGTACATCCTGATGTGGGTGTGTATAAACACTTATATGCTGCATTGGCACTCGCTGCTCTGCAGGCACAGGAGTGAGAATTTCTGCTGCAAACAGGAGCCAAACGTGAAGGAAACGGCAGGAGCTGGATTGCCCACGAGAGCTCTGCCCGTGTCAGTGCTGCTGAAAGCAGCAGCAGCTTTAGAGGCAGTTGGAGATCCCAGCAGGAGGGTGGTGATGTGAGTGCAGAGCTCTGATTTTCTCAGGAACCAAAGCTCCAATGGTTCTTACCACAGGCAGCATCAAAACCCCCCCTGATCAGGCAGTGTCACGCTCTCTGTGTGATGGACCCAACCTTTCCCCATGTTCCTTTGCAGCTCTACGACCTCATGACTATGGCTTTCAAATACCAAGTGCTGCTGTGCCCTCGGCCCAAAGACATTCTGCTGGTCACCTTCAACCATCTGGATGCCATCAAGGATTTCATCCGCGATGCCCCCGGCATCCTGAACCAGGTGGATGAGACCTTCCGGCAGCTCATCGAAGTAAGACTCCTTTGGGAAGTGGTGGGGACACCATGGTTTGAGATTATTGATTTTTTGTCTTTCAAGCTAATCTAAGAGACTAAATGCTGCACCAGCAAGTGCTGTATCAAGTGTGGAGGTCGAGATGTTCTCAGCCTTGGAGAACCACCCAAACAACCTTCTCTTTTTAACTGGAGGGAAATAAATTGCCCCCCCCCCCCATTAGCAGGTTCTGCTCCTGTAACTGCTGGAGCTCTTTGGACAAAGGACATGAGTGTCCTGGTGGAAGGGAGCTGGCTTCAGAAAATGTTAACAGTGCTGGGAAGTCAGGAAATGTTTCCAAAGAGCTTCTGGAGAGGGAGGTGTCTATGGATCAAGTTATTTTTCTACTGGGCCCATTTCAATCAATATGTTGCTTATTCTGCTCGATCAAAGTCTCCCCTGACTCCAGCAGAAATTAGACTCTTAGTCACAGATGATAATTGCTGATAATGACCAGCAGCTCCCCAATGTCATTTCTGCTTCCCCTGCCACACACATACTGATTTGGGCAGCAGTATTGGGGTGCATGAGTTCCCCCTTTGCCTGGGTTGGACATGATGCTCCTGCAGAGCCTCATCTGGTGGTTTTTCTTTTCCAGACCTACAGCTGCCTCTCTGCTGGGGAGTTCCAGCTCATCCGACAAACACTCCTCATCTTTTTTCAGGACATGCACATAAGGGTAAGAGCCCAAGACAACGAGTCAGTAAGAATGAGAGGGAGTTTGTGGCTAGAATACGAATGTATCTCATTATAATTACACTGGTTTGGTTTTGTTACTTCAGCTTTTCAGTCATCTTCATGTGCTTGTAATTTCAACCTCCAAAATGTCACAAACTGAGCACATCCACTACAATAATACTGCTTCTAAAGTGTGGTGGAAAAAGGAGTCTCTGCTAGTTGGATCTGCTAAATATGTTGGAGTTGCTAAACTAGTTGGAGTTGATCAACATGTTTTTCCTTTTGGTAGAAACTTGAAATGAAACTCAGAACCAGAGCTGGAAGTCATGGGGCTTGATATTCTCTAAATAAATTGATCATACTCAAGTGCATAACCAGCACATATTTTTTTTAATGTTAGATCAGAGTGCCCATCCTCTGGGCCACAATTGTACAGTTTGGCCTGTATCTGAGTCTATACATAAACATCAAAATCTGGAGGAAACCCCCCCCAGGGGAAAGGCTGCAGGGTCAGACTGCAGAGAATTCAGATCAGGAGATTTGTGAGGGATTTTCTCAAAGCTGGAATATTCTTTTGCAGGTCTCAATCTTTCTGAAGGATAAAGTACAGAACTCTAATGGTCGCTTTGTGCTGCCCATATCAGGCCCCGTTCCTTGGGGTACAGAAGTTCCAGGACTCATCAGGTGAGTCCTGAGCTGCTGCTGTTCTCAGAGCCCAGAGCTGGGACAGGCATCGAGCTCGGCCTGGCACCCGTGAAGCCCCGAGCCCCCAGAAAGTGCTCAGCTATTAGTAATTTATCCTATAAAATAGGCATTTATTAACGTACAGAATAGGGATTTATCCCCCTTTATCTTGTGCAGAAAGCAGAGGAAGTCAGTACTGAAAATCATTAATAAACCTACCAAATCTGCCTTAATAATGCCTTGTTTTTAAGGATGTTTAATCGCAACGGAGATGAAGTTAAAAGAACTGAGTTCACCACTGAGGGAAATTATGTTACTCCACAAAGGGAAGGATCTTTTGATCTTTATGGAGACAGAGTCCTCAAGCTTGGAACAAACATGTAAGTAATTTTTATCCTGCAGGGAAACATGAAGTCAGTGTAGATGGTTCTGGATTTGGTCTGAAGCACTTCTTCAGCCTTGGGTATTTTTGCCTCTTTTGCTATGACCAGCTTGACTTTTTTATGAAATGCTGTCCTGAAACTCAAGGTGTGTGGACAGATGTGTATGAAGAGCTGTGGAAAAGAGCAGAAGCTTGATTTATGTCTACAGTAGAGCTGAGTAAAGAGTGTTCTCAGCTGGTACTGCAGATGATGTGAAATGGAATTGAATTTTAACTACTTTAAGAAATCCTTTCTCCATGTTTGTCTTAACATCATTTCCCCACGTGCAGAACACAAGTGAGCAGCGTTCTCTCTACAGCTCCATCACTTTAGTGCCTCAATACTCCATAAAACCAAACTGTAGCTTCTCAGTTCAGTTATTTAGCCTTCAGAAAAATGTCCTAAAATCACAGATACTCTGCTGCTCCCTCCAGTCCCTGTATCCCACACCAGTTGCTCTGTGGTTCCCCTCCAGGTACAGCGTGACTCGGCCGGTGGAGACGCACACGCCGGGATCCTCCAGAGCCTCGGCTGCCCACGCCAAGGTCAGTGCTGGGCTCTCCTGCCACTGCTTAACTGGCTGACCAGGCTGGGTCCTGCAGCTGGTCACACGTGTGGGAGAGTGTCCTTTGAGCACTTTCACCACACCCACCACATTTTACATCCCGATTCCCTTGTTTCTTAATAATTGGGGGTTCCTGAATGAAGCTCCCACATCCATCATCTCCACATCACTTACTGGACAGTTGTGCTGTCTTCCCCTTTGTTCCTCTCCTTTCCCAGGGGAACAAGAACCACCTTTTTAATCTACAGTTTTGGGATAACTTCAAGGGAACCTGTTCTGTCCCTCTCCGAGCCCCATCCAATCCTCCACGGCCCCTCCTGAGCTGGGGGAAGGGCACGTTTTCCTAAAGAATCTTTCATGCAGTTATGCAATGGTGAACTTGTTTCCTCTTTTAATCTCTTCAGAAAACAGAAAGCTGGTCTTACAGATTTTTCAGCTGTCCAATTTAGCTGGAAAATTGTCCTGGGTCTATAAATTCAAACAACCATTTTGAATATCCTGCTGATAATTGCCAGTTATCTGCACAATCTGTACCATTAGCAACACCAAAATGTATTTATATCACT
This sequence comes from Brachypteracias leptosomus, assembly GCA_013401335.1. NCBI lineage: Eukaryota > Metazoa > Chordata > Aves > Coraciiformes > Brachypteraciidae > Brachypteracias > Brachypteracias leptosomus. Next base: position 89,291 of record VYZX01023019.1, read on the forward strand.
CTGAAGAACGTTTATGTAATATCAGATAACACAAAAATTATCACAGTCCTCTCCCTGGTATCCTAACCACTGAACCCCTGTCTCCTGCAGGAGAATATAGTCCCTAACCCTCTGGCTAAAGAAGAGCTGAACTTCCTGGCCAGGCTGCTGGGAGGTCTGGAGGTGAAGAAGCCTGGTGGCAGTGAGACAGGATTCCGCCTGAACCTGTTCATGACCGACGAGGAGGAAGAGTATGCTCCAGTGCTCCTTGCTTGGGGTTCCTGCTGCAGTGCCCTGGGGACAGCCCTGAGCTGGCCTGGGCAGCTTTGGGGACAGCACAGCAGGGTTGCAGTGTCCTCTTGGTCTGGCCCAGAGCAGTTTCCCTGGATGGACCTTTTTATGGCAGCTGTTGGCCAGAGGAGCCACTGCCCTCCAGGTGACACTGGTGGCCACAGCAGGTGACAGCTGTGCTTGGCACACAGCCATCCCTGCAGCCCCCTTAGCTCTCCTCTCCCCACTCAATCTCGGCTACAGAGAGATTCCTGCTGTCCTGCACAGCATAACAAGTCCTAGACAGGGCAAGTCTCCAAAGCGGGGTCAGTGCATTAATTTGCCTTGAGGGAACAGGGACCTTGTCCAGACTTTGTGCCTGTGGGAGCCCCGTGCAATCTGATTTTTATCATTTATTGTGTGTCTTCCTGAGGCTAAGAGCTCTTTCCATGTTTTTAATCAAGACACGCTGCGCAGACTAGACCAGAGGAGTTATCTTACAAGGTGATCAACATCGAGGCCACGCAGGTACGTGCAGCACCTCCCAGACCCTTCTCACCCCTCCTGCCCCCAGTAACGGCGCCCGTTCCCGAGCCCCGGTGCCCGGAGCGGGGCCGGTGCTGAGCCGCGCTCTCTCCCGCAGGAGCCGGGCTGCCGGGCCGAGCTGTCCCGCATCCTGGGCGAGCTGGAGGTGGCGGAGCCGCGCCCCGAGAGCGCCGGGAAGGGGGAGGACCTGCTGGCGCTGATGGACGCGCTCTGAGCCGGGGCGGGGACCGGGGCACCGGGCGGGGCTCGGGGCGGGGCCCGGGGCCGGAGGGGCGCAGTGCGCAGGCGGGGCCGCCCCTTCCTGCCGGGACCGGGGCTGGCGGGTGACTGTGTGAGGGAGGAACGGGAGCGGTGCACAGGAGGGGGTGAGGGTGAGTGTGCGAGGGGAGGAGGCACCCAGCACAGGGATGTGCGGGCGGGTGAGTGTGCAAGAGAGGGAGGAGGGGTTGGGTGTGCGTGCAAGGGCGGGCACATAGAGAATGTGGTGATATGCAAGTGAGTGTGCAAGGGGAGCAGGCGCTGAGGACCCCAGCGTGCATGTGAGTGTGCAAGAGGAGCAGGTAGTGAGGACCCCAGTGTGCAAGGGAAGCAGGCACAGGGATGTGAGTGTGCAAGGGAAGCGGGTAGTGAGGACCCCAGCGTGCAAAGAGGGGGCACATGGAGAGTATGAGTGACTTGAGGGGCAGCGCACAGGTGGGTGTGCAGGGTCTGGTACCTGTGCACACAAGTGTGCAAGGAGCAGCGGGTGGTTTCCCAGCAGTGCAGAGGTGGGCACCCAGCTGCAGAGCGTCTCCTCTCGCCGTGGCAGTGCGGGATGGAGGTCAGCCACTCAGTCAAGGAGCGCGCCATCGCCGAGAACAGCCTGATCATCCTGCTGCAGGGCCTGCAGGGGCTCGTCACCACCGTGGAGCTCCGCGACGAGAGCACGGCCACAGGACGTATCACCAGCGTGGACGCCTTCATGAACGTGCGGCTGGCCGAGGTGACCTTCACGGACAGGCGGGGCAGGGTGTCCCAGCTGGATGAGCTCTTTGTGACCGGCAGGAACATCCGCTACGTCCACATCCCCGACCAGGTGGACATCAGGGCCACCATCGAGCAGCAGCTGCAGGTCTTCAGCCGGATCCGCTACTTCGGGGGCCGCGACAGGGGCAGGAAGGAGTTTCTTCGTACCAAGGACAAGTGAGCTGCTTGCGCTGCCCACAGCAGGGCCAGGATGGACCTGCCCCTTTGACTGGACCACCAGCCACCTCCACACCACACCCCAGACATCCCGCCCAGGGCCTCGGGGCTCTGCCGCTCCCCCAGACGGTACCTGCAGGGAGCAGGGTTATTTTTTCTAATGAATAATCCCACTTTAAAGGGTCTGTGATCTCTCAGTGTGTTTCCTAGTCCATTGGCAACTACTCGTACCACTCCTCTGATGGCCAAACAAAGCCCTTCTGGCCAAAGCTGCAGCTTGAGGTGGTTTCTCCTCCAGGCTGAACAAGCCCAGCTCTCCCAGCAGAGGGTTCTGTACCTCAGTCTGCAGAGCTCAGGGCCTGGAGCACTTGGCAGCCCTGGGAGCAGTGCCGGGGCCTGTGTGGGACACCTGCAGCCGGGATCTCGGGAGGAGGGTGTCACAGGGGTGCCATGGGCTCGATTCCTGCTCGGGGGGTGAGCCGGGAGCTGCTGAGGCCCGGGCTGGGGCTCTGTGGGCGGGGCCAGGCTGCTGTGGGCGGGACCCGCCGGAAAGCACCCACCTCTCCTCCAATCACGGCGCGTTCGAATCTCCCGCGTGCCCACCAACCCCTTGGCGTCCAGCGCCGGCCGGAGCGGCAGCCAATCAGCGGAGGTATTCATCTCTCCCCAGCCAATCAGCCTTCGCTTCTTGCATCACACTCCATTCCGCGCCTCAACCAATCAAAGTCTGCAGCAAATATTTCCCCGCCCAGTCTCCGGGNGGCTATGGGTGAGCGGGTGACGGGCGAGCCGGGTTCCCGGGACCACGGGTGAGCGGGGACGGGCGAGCCGGGGCCCGAGGCCGGTTCCGGTCCCGCTGCGTGAGCGGGTGGGCGGCCCGGGCTCCTCGGCCGGGAAGCGCCGCCGACAGCCCCGGCAGCGTGGCGCCGGACCGGGCGCTGTGGGAGCCGCTTCCTTCTGACCAGTTCTGCGCTGAGCCCCGGTGATGGCTTCGCCGCCCGGTCCCGGGCCGGCAGCTCCTTCCCGGTGGCTGGGCCGGGCCGGTGAAGCTCGCCCGCTGCCGGTAGCTCGGGAGAGGCCCGGCCGAGGCCCCGGGAGAGGCTGGGCTGCCGGTCCTGCCGGTGGCGGCCGCCGCGCCGGTGACCAGGCGCGTGCGAGAGCCGNGGGATCTCGGGAGGAGGGTGTCACAGGGGTGCCATGGGCTCGATTCCTGCTCGGGGGGTGAGCCGGGAGCTGCTGAGGCCCGGGCTGGGGCTCTGTGGGCGGGGCCAGGCTGCTGTGGGCGGGACCCGCCGGAAAGCACCCACCTCTCCTCCAATCACGGCGCGTTCGAATCTCCCGCGTGCCCACCAACCCCTTGGCGTCCAGCGCCGGCCGGAGCGGCAGCCAATCAGCGGAGGTATTCATCTCTCCCCAGCCAATCAGCCTTCGCTTCTTGCATCACACTCCATTCCGCGCCTCAACCAATCAAAGTCTGCAGCAAATATTTCCCCGCCCAGTCTCCGGGCTCTTGTCCAATCAGAGCCGCCGCGGGCTTAGCCGGCCAATCAGCGCTGCCCCTTCCCCGCGGTCCTGCGGCGGCCGCCAGGAGGCGGCATGGCCGCGGTGGCGGGGGGGCGGTGGCGCCGTGTGCGTCACTTCCGTTGTCAGGTGGCCGCCGCCGCGGAGCGGAGCCGAGGCCCGGCCGGGCGTGGGGCTGCGGGAGGCGCNCCCGGGAGAGGCTGGGCTGCCGGTCCTGCCGGTGGCGGCCGCCGCGCCGGTGCCTAGGCGTGTGCGAGAGCCGGGAGCGCCGGCGCGAGTCAGCGCGGAGCTCCGGGAGACCTTCCCCCCGGTGTATGCTGCCGGTGCTCCCCGGCACAAGGTGGGATTCTGTGTGGTGAGGCTGGGGGTAAAAAGAGCGCTCGGTAAAACTCCTTTGTCCTTTTTCTCCCGGTGACAGCGCCGGGGGGGGTCGGGCTCGCTGAGCTCCCAGCTGGGGCTTGGTGCTGATTTCGCTTTCAGTCGGGGCAGGACTTGCTTAATTTAGTAGTTTCGGAGCTCGGCGCTGAGGAGGAGCCTCGTGTGGCTCAGCAGTGAGTAGTCAGGGGTTGTAGCTCTGTCAGTGAGTAAGACCATGAAGTATTGCAGCCAGCTCCAGAAACCTGCCCTGAGAGCTCCCTGAGGAAGATGAGGAGACACTCTCCGGGATCTCCTCTGCTCAGAACCTGCCTCTGGGACCAGCTGCCTCTGGGACCAGCTGCCTCTGGCTGTGGCCTGTGGGAGCTTCTCTGCTGCAGCACCTGAGAGCACTGAAGGTCACCCATGGCATAGCAGCTCTGCCCTGCTGCTCCTCTCCCTGACACAAGGGATTTAGGTCTTCCCTTGTCCAGGCCACCTGCTCCCTTCTCCCGCTGTGGCTGTGGGTGCAGATGTGCTGCTCTGGTGGCAGTGATTCGGTTCTTTGCTAGTTTAGAGCCTTAACGTGTGAGCTTAATGCCGTGTGCAAGTGTATTGGGTATCTTGGGCTCCGTGCTTGGGCCGTGGTCCTGTGCCCAGAGGGGTGTGGAGGAGTCAGAGCAGAGGCTGGAGTCAGAGCAGAGGCTGGTGCCCGGTGTGGGGGTGCTGAGCTACCACTGACTGCCACGGGGTGACGGTGAAAGGGGCACGAGTCGGGTGCAGGTGGAAGGTGGTGGGGTTCACAGGGTGTTCCTAGCCCGGCTGGGATGTGACAGGGATGGGGCAGGGGAAGGCTGAACCTGCTGGCCAGCAGCCCTGGGCTGGTCGTGGTCAGGACACAGGACGCGTTTCCCGACACTGGAGTGTTTGAGCTACATCCTCTGATTGTTTCTCTGGTGGTTTGGTCACATACTCACATTATTTAAAAGCACCTTTGTGTTCAGCTGCTTTTTATCATCAGGATGTTACAGAATCGTCTCCTTTAGAAACCAGGCAGGGGAAGCCTTGTAGGCACTTAGCTGTGTTTGATTAGGGACAGTTGTCCTCAACTGCACACAGGGCTTGGCCGAAATAAAGGACGTGTTTTGTCTGCAGAGCCTTGTGGTGCTCACCTAGACCCAAGGAGGCTCCATGTCCATCAGAGGAATCGATGTGAAACAGTCTTTTTTTGTTAGTGGGGTACACGTTTGTGAGCTTGAGGTGTCAGTCAGTGAGCCTGCACACTACAAATGATAGTAACCCCAGCATGGCAGGGGATGGACAGAGCTTCAGTGTATTTCCTGCTGTCCAGCCAGGGCTAGATGAGCAGATTATCAGTGAAAACAGCCAGCACAGCTCACTGTAAAGAGTGTCAGCACATGAGTGAGTCATGCAGTAACCTCTGTGTGCATGGGGAGAGTCCTGCTGCACTGGACGACAGAGTATCCAGTGTACACAGTAACGTGAGCTGTAAGTGAAACATGAAATCTCGCAATTCATGACACCTCTCACCCGATGGGGACTTTAAAGGTAACGACTGACCGAGCTCCCGGGAGCAGCCCGAGGTGGGGAACTCTGTGCTGGGAGAGTGATGCAGTCTCAGGTGCTGCACTTGGTTTTCCAGGCTCTTCTCCCATGCTCCTGCCATGAGGGTGTTGGGCTGGAGCATGGGTTTTCCTGGTGGATGTGGCCGGAGTTTCAGCATTTAAAGGGTTAAGCTGAGGTTGGTGTTTATGTAACTAAACAGGGAACTCCCAGAGATGAGTCCTTGGCTATCGCATGTGTTGATGCATCAGAAGGGTTTAAAGAAAGCCCAGCTTGTTGCTTGCACTGTAATTACGTTGCTGGAATCCTGTGCTTCAGAGTTTCCCTGGCTGCCGGGGGAGGCCAGGGAGGAATTTGCTTTCCCTGATGTATGACTTGGCCTGTGGAAGCCTTTTTTGTCCCTGAGAAGCAGGAGATTGGCCACAGCTCTGGATGTGGGGTGTAAACAAGGTGTGCTGGGGTCCCTTTTAGCACTACAGCTCTGGGTGCTGGCTCTGTCCTGCTCACACACCTGGGATTGAGATAATGGACAGGTTGGGCCAAGGAAGGAGGTTTTCTGGTGTGTTGGTTCAGCAGGGGCTGGCGGAGGTGGTGGTGTCTCCCAGATTGTGAAGCACATCAAGGTCATGGTTTACCAGGTGCCCTCCGACACCTCAAGGGTGCCCCAGCCTCTTGGGGGATTCTTCCTTCTCCTTTGGTCAGAGAAACTCCACATCTGGTTTTGAGTGAACTTCTCACTTGAGGAAGAAGCTTGAATGAGTCTCTGCATGTTTCCAAGAAATCTCTGAGTCAGGGCTGCTCTGTTTCTGGAGAAGGCTTCCCTTCCCAGAAGGGCTCCACAGCAGTACATGGCTTGCACTGGTGGCTCTGAGTCATCTGATGGGCTTTTTTTGTTATTGCTCTTACTTCTCGTGGAGAACAGTTAAACTTCCAAAGCATTTGGTGAGGTTCGTGTTCCTGTAGAGTGAATCTATGGTGGTGCTTTGCCCCCCCACCCCACCCCTGAGCAGCTTCTCCTTCCCACACGCCTGCTCTGCTTGGGATCTGCCCAGCAAACGTTCCCTGTAATCCCCCAGCAGCGACTCCTCCGCAGGACCTGCCTCTCTCAGGGAAGCTTTCCCAATGGGAATGGAGCCTCTGATGACTCGGGTCTGAGCTGTCCCTGGCCAGGTTTGCCCGGGCAAGGTGTGAGGCAACACTTGGGGATTGCTGCTTCTCACAGCGATACCAACCTGCTTGTTCCTGTGCTGGGAACAGGGACCATGCTCCAATTTGTACTCGTTTCATGTGAGTGTTCATGTAGGTTTTTAGGTCATGGCCAACATTGCTTCTTGAGAGCTGAAATTTGCCATGAGCCAGATTTAAAGTGATCTTGGTTAAATCATCACTGATAAATGCTGCCCAGTGTGGTGTTTGGGTGGTGAAAGGTGCAGCCTGGTGCTGCTCATGCGAATCATTTCTTTTAGCTCCCTTTTTGCAAAAGCTGAGCCCTGTGCTGGCTGAGAGAGAGTGGACGGGGCGAGCAGGACACAAACCTTCGGAGCAGGTCTCCAGCTTCATCCCAAGTACTGCAGCACTTGGCTCCCAGGAGAGAAAGTGGGGCAGAAACGCTGCTGCTCTGGGTGGCAGGTCTGCAGTCCGGGGTGGGCGATGGATAATTCACGAGTAGGGAGCAATGCTGCACTTCCCTGAGCTCCTGCATGGCCCCGTCCTGCTTCCAGGTGAGGAGCAGCAGGTGGGTTTTGGGAGCAGCTCAAACACAGCTCCTTCAGCTGGCCAGGGGCTGGTCCTGAGGTACCCAAGCTCCCAGCAGCAGGTTTCCTCTAATATCAGCCCCTTGCCAAAGCAGCTTGTTCTCAACAGCCCTGAACTTCCAGCAGAAGCTGGTGGGCTCGGTCATCTGCTGTTGGTTCCAGCTGCTGGCTCATCCCACCATGTGCAGAGATCAGCTCGCTCGTGGTGTTGGGGCAGGACACCTTGGGGCTGCCAGTCATCACCCTAGGGGGTGTAAACACCAACCAACTCATTGTGTCCCCTTGTTGCAAGATAAAACAACCGAAAGTGCCGTGGAGGTTCTATCAGCTGCTCCAGTGTCTGAACTGGTTTCTGTGCTGCTGAGTAATCCTGTTAACGCCCCAAAGGTACTTTTTTTTTTCCTGCTCCAGCTATTAGCTGTGGCTGCTGGACTGCAGGACCTGCTTGTCCTTTAATCTGAGATGCAAGGTCCGTTTCCTACTCTCTTGTTTCCCTTTGTTGTTGTGCTGGGCACTGGAACATCGTGGGCAATTTGGGAATTAGACAATTTCCTTAAGCTACGTAATTAAAGGACAGTGCATCTGGGTCTGCACTTTATCTGTTAAAGTCACAGCACAGGAAGAAGCTTTAGACACTTCTCCAGTCAGATGTCTGATATTAAAATTAGGTGATGTCTTGATTTAAGATTTTCCTTAAGCCCAGTCTCAAAGCCCTGTCCTTAGCCTATGCCCCGTGTACACTGCTCATTCTGCCGGAGACTTGCACAAGTGCCCTTTTGACCAATTTCTTTGCTCTGTTTGGGGTTACACAACGTGCAGAAAAGGGAACAATCTTCCTGCCTTTTCACAGCAGCTGTCCCTGTGCTCTGGGACCTTCCTTCCATCCGACTCTCCTTCATTCCAGTCTCAGGGGAGCATGAAGTGCTCACGTGTAAACGCTCTGGGTGCTGCAGAGGGTTCCTGAGTGTTCTGTGGGGCTCTGCTCTGTCACTGCCTCACGATGCTGCAGGAACATCGGGCAGAGAATGGCACAGGATTGTCTTTAGTAGCTGAGTACTGGTTTATACTGGTGCTTTCCTTGTGTTCTGTGATATTTCAGCAGGTGGATGTCCTTTAGCAGGGCAGGGCTGGGACACCTCCGCTCGCTCCCAGCGCCCAGACACCTCATACCGAAAGTGCCGGGGAGCGGGTGGAGGTGCCCACGCAGCGTGGCACGGCTCTGCCTGGCCAGGGCAGCCTGCTGCCTACAGCAGGGCCTCTGAGCAACCTTCAGCAGGGTAAATACCTTCAGTCCTTCCATTCAGAAAGGTCTTTGGCAGCCTTGCAGCTCCCCCAGGGCCAGGTGACAGACCTGTGCTGGGTTTGGGTGCTGCTGGGGGTTTGGTTCCCATGTCCCAAGTGTTCCTGGTGCAGTTTTTAGTGGATCTGTCTTTGTACTGGTGAAGTAAACCAGCTTGGATTAACAGATGTGTCACGTGCAGTGTCTGAAGGGTTAAACTAAGCATTTGGAAGTGTTCAAGGTCAGGTTAGAGCAACCTGCTCTAGTGGGAGGTGTCCCTGCCCATGGCAGGGGGGTTGGAACTGGGTGATCTTTAAGGTCCCTTCCAACCCAAACCATTCTGTGACTCATTTGGTAGATTCAATTCCAGAGTGTCTGATTTAAATCCTAAATTTCTTCTTTTTAATGGGACCAGATGAACTGTTAAGCAGCACTGAATTTAAGTTGAATTAGCTTGATTATTTTTAAGAAGCCAATAAAGAGGAATTAACTTGCAGTGGGGATTTGATAAGAATAAAATTAAGTGTATTCTTCTTTGCCTTTTGCAGAAGTTATTCTGTTCAAGTCCAGGCTTCAAGCATTAACTCTTACCGTGACTAGAAATTGCTTCCAGTGGTGGAGATTCTGTTGTTGCTGAGTTGGGGGTGTTTAAGATGCTGTTTAAACCCAGCACACTAGTCCTGTGCGGTGGAGGTCACAGTGGAGGCCGTGTTTGTTCCTGCTCTGAGGGTCTGTCTCCCCTCACAAAGCCTTTTGAGCTCCTTGACACTTGTCTTTGTCTTGCTGTGCAGGGCGGTGTGTCCCTGACTCTTTGGGGACTGAACTTCAAGAGCTCTTTTACTCTCCCACGTGACACCAGGAGCTTCAGGCCAAGCTAAACCCAGATGTTTCAGGCCACAGGAGTTTTGGTGCATCCCACGTTATCGTAATCAAGAATAATCCAGAACCACAGCATCAAGTGTATCTCATTTCACATTACAGAGTCCTCGACCTTTCGACCATCCAGCCTTCTCCAGGGTGATGACTCCTGTCTCCTGAGACGTTGGAAAACCTAGTTTGGAAGAAGAGTAAAGATACAGTTGATGCTGAACTACGTGAGTGCTCAGATTATGTTGTTTACGATAACGCCGTTTGCACCAGCGGCTCCCCTGGCTCGATTGCACAACAGCCATTACCTCAGAGCTGGGGGTTCTCCACTGGAAATGTTACTCATCCCTTTCCAGCAGGGATGGGGATGTCGCAAGGAGTGGAGAATTTTACAAGGCACTGTCAAATCTGAGGTCAGGGATGCGGAATGAGCAAGGCAAGGAGCATGTGGGGCTCAGGGCTTGGTTCTGCTCAGCCCTTTGGGGCTGGTGATGCTTCTGTGGAGATCCCAAGGGCTGGTGGAAGGTGCAGGGATGCCAAGTCTGCTGCCAGGCTTCTGCCTTATCTCTCTTGCTGTCTCACATCTCAGTGGCAGGTACTGCTGGATGAATTAATGCTGTGAGATCACACTTGTGTCCACAGAGAGGGTGGGACTGCCAGAGGGTGAACTGCATTCAAAGTGTGCTGATTTATCAGCCTCTTACGTGGTTAACACTGGGGCTTTTAAAAAACAAATTAAGTGCAACCTAAAAATATTTTCCCAGTCTGCTGTAGTAACCTTTGCAGGAAGATGCTGGGGCTTGGTGCTGACTTGCTCAGAGTAGGAGAAGGGTCTGTGCTCAGTTCCTCCTCTCACATCCCCCAACTTAAAAGCCTTTGAAATGTTAGAGCACAAGCATTTAATGTGTAGATATTTGTAAGAGATAAAGGTGAAGAGGAGGAGTGCTGGCAACAAACCTTCCATGTGAGCTGGTCAGTGCTTGCAGCACACGAGGGCTGGTGTGGCAGCCAGCACCAGAGCTTCTCCTGAGCTGGAACCAGACCTTCCTTTGGGGTTGAAGTGTTTTAGTCACAAAGGCTTGAATTTTTAAGTAGGAGTTAGTCAAGCTTTTAGTTGTTTGTGCTGAATTGTAGTGATGTGAGGACCTTGAGTAAATACTTGGATGCAAAGCGTGAGATTCTCATCACTAGGTGAAATTGTTCTTTGCATGGGGTGGTGGTGCCAGAGAGCACTGGGGGAGTCATCAATGGCAGGTAATAGTGGGTTAATTCTGAGCAAAGCATCTGTTCCTGCACGTGGGACTGAGGTGATAGTTTTATATGTTGGACTCCAAATTTCAGCTGCGTTGGATGGAGATAGATGGAGAGGAAGTAAAAAGGTTGGAGATTGGATGGAGATAGACAGAGATGTAATAAAAAGGTTGGAGCCTAAAGAGTTACAGTGAGAGAGGGGGAACTTATTTTAGGTCTAAACTTACATTTTGGAAAAATCTTGTTAAATTAACTGAATCTCACAATATCTTGTGAGTTTGTGTCTTCTCTGCCCTCGCTGGAAAAGGTGGAAGACATTGCTCATGTTGATGGTCAGTTAGCTCTGTGTTCTTGGCTGTTTGAGGACCAGACTTGAGCTGCTGAGCTCCTGGAGGTGGTGCCTGGTGGGATGTCCTCTGGGAGGGAGCCCACAAGAGTCCCTCAGGAGCAGACATCCACACAGAGGGATAACTTGGGCATTTTCTTTCGGGAATTTTTTGGAATATGTTAATTTACAAACTTGTTTTTGCTGTAAAACAAGCTTTAATTATTTTGACTTGTTCCCACTATGTCTTTCAAACAACTGTTCTAGGAAATGTTGCTTTGAATAATGAGGCTGATTTATACCTCCAGAAAGACATGAAGCCTCCAGCCCCCAAGGGGCTGTTGGGAACGAGCTGTGGCTGTTCTGTAGAGACACAAGGAGGCAGAGACACGAGTGCATCAGTAGGGGAAAGCCTTCCAGTCCAAAATAAGAGATAATATGAGGAATTAACTCAGTTGCTCATCAGATGTGCTCTTCTTTCTCTTTCAAGAGCCGAGGATGAAGCGGCGAGCATCTGACAGAGGAGCTGGGGAAACATCCACTAAGGCAAAAGCTCTTTGTGCAGGGATTTCTGGAAATAATGCCAAGAGAGCGGGGCCTTTCATACTCGGTAAGCAGGGAGGGGTTTCTTCTTCAGTTTCAAGGCAGCTAGTGATTGCAAAACTGAAAATAAAAGGCACCATAAAATGAGCCAAAGCAGGTGTATAATTTAGCACCTCACCTCAGAGTGCAACTGGCTGGATGGAGCAGAGCAGCAGCTCTTGGGGCTTCTGCAGCCAGACTGAGATGGGTAACTCTGACAGCCAGGCTGATGTGGAGGTTGAGATTAATCTGAGCCCTTGCTTTTACCCCTTTTAAAAAAAAAACAAACCCCAAACCTTCATTCTTAAATGTTGTTAAAGAGCAAATTTCATTCAGGGGCTTTTTGGTTAGAGCTCTGGGGGGATGTTGAACCCTGCTTGCCTGGGACACGGTGGCAAATCAGTGTGTAGGCAACTGCTTAATGCACTCGTGGTGGTTATAAACTGCATGTGCCAAGGCGAGACCACTCTGCCAGCTTTTGGGAGTTGCCAGAGTGGTTGTTAGTTCAGAACCAAACTGTGAAAAACATCAGGGGCTGCACAGTGGGAACCAACAGATAATCCATGAGAAGCTGGTTGATTTAAGAGTGGAGGCTGTTGAGTGAAATGCAGACCTGTACCTGAGCTGTCCCCGCAGAGGTGGCAGCTGGCTCAGAGGGCTCAGAGGTGTGGCAGCAGCAGTTGCCATGGGTGGTGCTGGTAAATGGAAAAGCTGCGTGGTTCAGGCACGCAGAAATTTGAATTTCTGACAAAAGCTGTGCCATGTGTGGGCTTTGCTTTAATGTTTCTCCAGTGAACAAATGAAAGATTATCCAGAAAGGTTTCAGAGTTCAATACCTTTTTTGTTTTTCCTTTGGATGGTAATTTGTGGAAATGCACTTAGTCTGCTGAGAAAAGGGAACTTAGCTTAAACGAATGTAAAGTGCGTGGCACTGGCAGACTGATGTAACCTGAATTAGTCATTGCTGCTTAAAGGAAAACAAGTCTGTTTTTGCTTTGTGCTGCTAGGTCCACGTTTAGGTAACTCCCCTGTGCCAAGTATTGTTCAGTGTTTGGCAAGAAAGGATGGGACTGATGACTTTTACCAGCTGAAGGTAAGCAAACTGCAGGGCTCCCAGGGCTGCTGGGCTCCCAGCTGGGCTCTGGTGTGTGGTGTGGGCTGATCTGCTGCCCATGGCTGCTGGAAGTTCCCCTTGGCAGGGCAATCCTGCCAGGCCTAGGTCTGGTGTTGAGATTAGCCTGGAGACAAGGCTTCTGTGCCTGCTCTCCTGGAGCCCTCTGCTCTGCCCGAGATGGGGGTGGATCCGGTGGGAAAAGTCACCCGGGATGTTTGCAGAAAGCCTGAGCAGCTTTTCTGTGCTGATGGAGCTTGTGCTGTGCACTCTGCACAGATGGAAGCTCAGTTCAGGTTTGTGGTGAGCATGAAAACATCAGAGCAATTGCATCAGCTGCTAAACACATGCAGATACCTAAAACTCGAGAGGTTTGGGGGCATTTGGGTTTTTCTGGGAACTCTAAAGGTCTCTTCCCTTTTCCTGAAGATTCTCACCTTAGAAGAAAGGGGTGATAAAGGAATAGAAACCCAGGAGGAGCGACAGGGCAAGATGCTGCTGCACACAGAGTATTCTCTGCTTTCCCTGCTCCACAACCAGGAAGGAGTGGTGCATCATCACGGGCTCTTCCAGGTAGGCTGCTCACCCCCAGGCTGGGCACCCCCAGGCATTGCTGCTGGCTCCAGCTGCTCTTGTTTAACGTACAGTTTGTGCTGACCCCATTCTTGTGTGTAAACAATGAGCAGCACACTGCTGAGATGAACTACTGCTGCTTGGAACAAGCACGTGTGTGACAAGGGCTTTTGGGAGCTAATTGGGAAGTAACGGGGTTTGGGATTTGGAAAATAGAATGTTCAGAGATGGGACAGGCACTCAGAATGCTCCCTGGTGTTCACAGAGCCTGCATCACTGTGGGGATTTTCTAGGCTTTATCTAAAGGTCTCTGTGTGTATATAAGCAGTACTGGTGTTGACATACACATGTAGCCAAACAGCACAGACTCTCAGGCCTCTTTGAGTAGAGATCATGTGTCGTCTTTGTGAAATCCCAACTCGGGGCAAAGATCGAGGGCTTTGGTTGCATTTGCTTATTTTGAGATCTCCTCGTGGTTGTTTATTCTCTAATGCTCTGAATGTCAGTCCGTGTGCCCAAACAGCTTCTCTGAACTATTGCTCCTTTGTCTGCCTCCCTGTAGGACCGAGCTTGTGAAATTATAGAAGACCTCGAAGCCAACAGGATGGTCAGGAAGATGAAGAAGCGCATTTGCCTTGTGCTGGACTGTCTCTGTGCTCACGATTTCAGTGACAAAACAGCAGATCTGATCAACCTGCAGCATTATGTCATTAAAGAGAAGAGGCTGAGCGAGCGGGAGACTGTGGTGATATTTTATGATGTGGTACGAGTGGTAGAAGCATTACACAAGGTGAGACCTTTGTTATCCCCTCCCTGCTGGAAGGGGCAGTTTTCCCACGCTAGTACAATAGATGTTGGAGAACTTCCTTGTGCAGGCAGCACGAGGTAGCAGGGGATGGATGTTCCAGCTGTTTCCCATAAGTGTTCTGTGCAGGAGCTCGTGCCCCAAGCCATAACAGGGCATTCTCTGCCCTCCCCTCCCTCGGCTTCGCCGTGATAAGGTGGCGTTTGTTGACTGTGGAGAGGGGCCAGCTGGAGGGGATGCAGATCAGGTGAACCAAGCGTTCCAGCCGCAGAAAGGGGCAGTCAGGGAGGGGAGCAGAGGCTAATCAAATGCAGGAAACACTTCAAGCTATTGCCTTTGGAAGCAAAATAAACCACAGTGTAAGAATTGATTGCTGAGATCAGAACCTCAAGCTACAAGTTGGAGATCAATGGACTAGAAATGATTGTAACAAAAATAGGTTCTGACAATGTTTGACTGCTTACCCCATGACAAGGGCACCCGTCCTTCCTTGGCAGAGCAGGGAGGCACAGAGCTTTGTGGGAATGCTCATCATACTGGTCTCACTGGGCCCGGGCACTTCAGTTTTAGGTCTCTCAGTTTCTGTCTTTGTGTTCAAAGTAGCAAATTTGCTTGTTCCGACCTTCTGAGTAGAACTGCAAATGAAGAGCACAAAGCACCCGAGAGGCAACCTTGAAACCTTGATCTGGGTCACTTCTGAGAATGGAGATGATGTGATTTCCAAGGATACTTTGTGCTCTTGTGCAAGTATTGAATTCTTACCTCTCTAACAAATACGCTTTTGCTCATGTTATACTATTATCTGTTTTACAGAAAAATATTGTGCACAGAGACTTGAAACTAGGAAACATGGTGCTAAACAAAAGGTAAGTCTGCTGGAGGGCTGCTCCTCTGGCTGTTGTCTGATGTTCCTTCCCTGGAGCAGATTTCTGTTAGAAACACAGTCACAGGCAGCACTCGTTGAGTAAAGAGTGAGGGAACTGGAAGCAAAAATACAAACCCAGCTCAAAGTTCTGTGAGTGAATCTCCAAAAATGAACTGAGGCCAAACTAGAGAGTTCACTCTTCCACCAAGCTTAGTGACCTCATGTCAGCACTTCTTTGGGGATTCTAACCTCTGGAAAATAGATTTTAGTTTCCATAGGTTAGGTTTAGGTTTATTTTGTTCAGAAACCTACAAGAGAAATACTTTTTTTAAGAATTAAAATGTAGTAAGTGGTTCTATTCACAGAATTCCCTTTCCATCACGTGGAAGGGATTCCCAGCTCTGCAGCCTCTGCTATAATCACAGCAGTGTTAAATCTTTGACTGTCCCACTGCTGTGTTTTTGCTGGCTGTAAAATATTTACTTATCTAAACAAAAGTTCTTCTGTCTAGCCTGGATTTGTGCTTGAAATAGCTTCCTTGTTCCCTTCCCTGGTGTGGTGTGAGCCTCGGGCCCCATGTCAGAGGCGTCTTGGAGGCTGAGCAGGACCAGCCCTCCCAGAGCCAAGCGAATGGTGTCAGTGGGGCAGGAGTT
The DNA here is from genome assembly GCA_013401335.1 of Brachypteracias leptosomus. NCBI lineage: Eukaryota > Metazoa > Chordata > Aves > Coraciiformes > Brachypteraciidae > Brachypteracias > Brachypteracias leptosomus. The sequence goes on from VYZX01023019.1 coordinate 104,792, forward strand.
CAGCACGAGCAAGAGGCAGCTGGTGGTGGCCTGGCCTTGGCTTGGTGGCTCCCTGGAGGGTTTTAGTGGTCCTGGGTGTGTGGTTGTTTAGCTGGCGAGCTGGTTCCACTTTGGCTGCTCTGCCCTGTCCTGCAGTGTTACATTACTGGCTAAATATTTTGCTCTAACTTGAAGAATGAGTGGAATTCGTTGTCTTTTCCCACTGTCTGGTTTTCTGTGGAGTGAATGTGGAACTGGAAGGCTGCAGGTTTCCAGAGGCTGCACAGAACATGCAGGTTCACTGCACTCACCACTTGCTTCTCTCTCCTCCCTGGATCTGGAAGCAAATAGATTTTACCTGCCCAGGTTGAACATCTTGTTCCTCCCCCACAGGCAGCAGCTTTTCAGGGCCACCTGTAAATTGGTTTAGATTGTTTCTAGAGACCTGTTTTAAAATAAAGCTCTTATCTTCTGCTTGCCTCTGATTCTCCTTGCTGGGAGGAGGCAGACAAAGGCTGTTGCTCTAAAGGATCCCCCCAGAGCTTCCCCTCTCTGGGCAGAGCGTGCAAGGGAGCATCCCCTGGTAGAGCTGCCGACAGCAGGCAGGAAGAGGGGACATGATGAACCTTTGTGGACACACTTGCCAAAGTCATTTTGGTATTACATGCCAAGTTTTTATTTTTTTACTAGCAGGACCATCAGCTTTGAGGCAAATCTGTAGCCTCTCCAGCAGTGAGTCATGTGGAGGGGTGGGCGAGGCATAAGAATAGATCACCATGGAGAGGACCAGCTTGGGCTGAGCACCAGTGTTTGTTCTGTTCCAGCCCTGCTCACAGCAGCCAGGTCTTTGCTGTGGGCAGGGCAGTGAAGGTAGCTCCACACCACTGCAAGGCCCTGACCAGGCTCAGTACACCCAGGGCTAAGGAGGATCCCTCAGACTTTGTCCCCTGCAAGATGTGGACGTTGAAGCCCCTCAAGGTTTCCAATTAGGCAGCGCAGTAGCTGATCACAGATTAGATCAGATTTCAGTGACTAAATAAAACCAAGCAACCCTGAACATTTAGTGTCCTTTAGAACACTTAGTCTTTTAAACCTCCAGCAAATCCCACAGATTGTTGTTCAGCCAGGGAAGTCTCTTGACAGTTGAAGCTAACACTTCTTAAACACGAGTCTGTCTTCCTTAATAATCAGCTCTCCCTTGCCAGCCCACACTTGGTTTTATTTCACTTGTCTGTTAGATTTGCTGGAAATATTTTTTGGTTATTTTGACTGACTTAATTCATGCTCTCGGGCTCCAGTTGAATAATACTGTTCGAGAATATGGGAATCTTCTAGACAGTGTTTTTCTGTTCAGTCCTTTAGGTTGTATGTTAAAATTCAAATTATCTGAGTGACATGGAAGATTAAATGTGGTAGTAATTCTGTAATGAGCTCACTTTCCCTGGAAAAATTCATTAATTGGAGCTGGCAGTACCATGGGAAAGCAGGGCTGTCTGAATAGGGAAATTGTGTGTACCTGCAGCTCTCACCTTCTCAAAGGAGGACTTTTGGATGTTGGTTAGACTTTGTGTGCCTTCATGTGAGGAGTAGTCCTGCAGATCAGGTGAAACTACTGCCAGACTCCTGCTGTGGGACTCTGGGTAATGCAAAAGTGGTTTTACTGAATCTGATCAAATGTCCTGCAGCTGGTGACACACCAGCACATGGCACGGGGTGGGTGGGCACGAGGCTGTTCTTCTGTGGGGCATTTTCCCTCAGCTTCCAGAAAACCATGTGTGGAGAGGATACCTGTAGAGATGGTAGTTGGGAAGCGTAGGGAAGAATCAGCAGTTCAGATAAACTCCTGCTTTGTTAATACTCAGCCCCTGCAGTGGTCAGGGAGAAGGCAAGGGCAGGTCGTGGTGCTGTGCTGCTGGTCAGATGCTCCTGGGAGCAGCCTGTGCTTGCAGCCACACGTGCCACTCAGATTGGACATGGACGTTGTCCAGAGCTGTAAACCATTCCCTATTCCCCATAGGAACCTTGCAGGCCGTGCTGACAGCTGGGGGATCCCTCCCCAATGGGATGGAGTTGATCTTACAGCTCTGCTTGGCTTTTCCCAGCGCTTCAAGCTTCTGAGGAGGCCCCATAGACACCCCCCCTGTTCTGGTGTTATCTTCCTCCACTTGGCTCATGCAGGGGGGCCCTTGTTCACTGATGCCTTCTGACTCTCCCCAGGACTCATCGAATAACCATCACAAACTTCTGTCTGGGCAAGCACCTGGTGAGTGAGGATGACCTGCTGAAGGACCAGCGCGGCAGCCCCGCCTACATCAGCCCGGACGTGCTCAGCGGTAGGCAGCCCTGGAGGGGGCACAGCTCATGTTTGGGCCATTTCTTTGTCACTCTCGACACGAAAACCACCTCGTTCTGTTCCCATATGGGAGCCTCTTCATTAGTGTCCACTTGGGAGACCTGGTCTGGTTTTCTTCCAACTGGGAAAACGTGGAGGGAAAGAGCAGCTGTAACTTTCTCCCTAAGGCTTGTCTGAACTTCAGAGCTCGTTTACAAGCTCCTGACCAAGTCCAACTGCAGACGAGATGTTCTGTTCCCCATGTCTGAATCTCAGGCTGCAGGTAAATCCCTCAGCCCAAGAGGCAGTTGGTCCAAATCCCCCCATAACATCAGTTTATTCCAGGCCATTCAGAGGCGCAGTTGCTGCAGCTGCTGCTTGGTCCCAGAGGGGAACTCTTGACCCTCTGGGCTGACTGAGAGGAGTTACTTATAAATAAAGGAATGATCACACCAGACCAGCAGTCTGTCTTGTCTCCAGCAGTCTGGCCTGTGCCTTGTCTCCAGCAGAGGCCTTAAGCAGGAGTCTGGCAAGGAGCAGCTTTCCCTAATGGCCTCCTGCCTTTAACTGTTTCCAGTGCACGGGACGGGTTCTGTCTGTCTGGTTGCTTCAGGAGGTTTCTCTTTGGTGGACTCTGATCCTGGGCCAGTCTCTGTGCTGGGGATGGCTGGGCAGGCAGTGGGTGCCCTGTTGGTCAGGGCAGTGACCAAGGCTTCATTTGGGGTGTTTTTTGGAGGACTTTTTACTCCCCTCCAGGTGAGCTTGACTGGAGTGTTGAAAGTCTGTTGTGTTTGTGCAAGAGTAGCTTCTAGAATACTGAAGACACCTCTGCTGAAGATCAGAGTTATTAGTTTATGGTATTCTGAGCTATTTCGTGTCAGAAATGCCCTCAGAGGGAACTAGTTCTGGAATTTCCAGACCCAGTGGACTCCCCTCAGTGAGCCTGTTGTCAGGTTTGCAGGCAGCAGCACCAGCTGTAGCTGAGCTCTTCTGTCATGCTCTGCCAGGCAGGTTTGAGGCTGCTTCCCTCCCGGGCAGGACTAAGCCAGGAAGGGAGCAGAGGGAGGTGTGTTTTTTGTAGGCCTTTCCTGTTCTGCAGGATATCCTGAGGCCCCTGTAACCAGATCGATGATAGGAGCCAACTGCTCTGCAGGAGCTTGGAGCAGCTCAATGGCTGGTAAAGGCTGCAGGAGCTGCTTCCTCCTGCTCATCCCAGGCACTGCTCTGCCCTGGACTCCAGCCCTGGTGCACTCCTGCCAGCACAGCTTGATCCAGGCACCTGGTCTCTTCTGATGGCTCCCTCGGTGGTGGCCACACACCACAAGGTGCAGAGCAGGCTCCTGGTCTCCTCTGACACCTGAGGCTGTTCAAGGCTCAGCCTTGGTCCCAGATGTGCCTCCTGCCTGGCCTGGCCTTGGGTGTGATCACACTGTGCTCCAGCTCTGACATCTCTGCAATGAGCCCACCCCTGCAGCCCCATCCCGCGCTCTTGGAAACGCTTCCAGAGTGGCTCAGGCTGCAGTTCCCCTCCAAGCACTGAGGGAAAAGTTCCTTGAGGACATTCCAGGCTTCACCACCACCTTCAGACTCTGAGCATCCCTCTGTCTGCATCGCTGCCCCTCCTGCGCGAGAGGAAGCGCGAACGCCCCAGGAATTAATCATTGTTGTAGGTCTCCAGGAGGAGCTGCCTTCTGCTGGGAGATAGCTCGTGGTTTATGGCTGCTGAAATGTCACTGCAGGAAAAGCTGGAGGAGGAGGGAGAGGTGCCTTTTTTTGAGCATATAAAGCAAAGAATAATTAGTACAAATAACAGATGCTGCAGCGTTGAGTCACTGCGTGAGTCAGAGGCTGAGTTCCCTCAGTCCTGGGCTGCACAGCGCTGGGGTTGAATCTGTTGACCCTTGTGCATCCCGCTGCTCGTGGATTGATTTGTGTGATTGAAGGGGCTTTAAAGCCACATTTCCATCAAGCAGCTCCCAGGACATGCTGGGGCTGCAGCAGCCTTCAGGAATGCCTCTGTGTGAGGCAGGCACCTCCCTGAGCCCTCTGTGGCTTCCCAGCAAGCTCCAGTGCCATGTGCTGCAGCCATCCTGGAGGCAGAGTCCCATCATGATGGGTTCTTAGGATCTTGTGATGGGGAATCTCCAGTGTTTTGACTGATGCTTAGAAAAAGGGGTCACATGCAGAGGTTGCTTTGGTGCCTGTGGTGGTGCTGGTGGGCTGCAGAGGTGAGCAGTGTCCTAAAGCCTGTTCCTTTGTCCCCTGTCCCTGCAGGGCGGCCGTACCGTGGCAAACCCAGTGACATGTGGGCTCTGGGCGTGGTGCTCTTCACCATGCTCTATGGCCAGTTCCCCTTCTACGACAGCATACCTCAGGAGCTCTTCCGCAAGATCAAGGCTGCCGAGTACACCATCCCTGAGTGAGTACAGCCTGGGGGGCTTCTGCTGCTGTGGGGGGGTGCTCGGGGCTTTACTGGGACAGCCGGAGCTCAGGGGGCTTCACTCAGCAGTGAGGGGCACAGCAGCAGTGAGAACACAGACTGTGTGCAGTAGACACCAAGGAGGTGGAAGCAGAGCTGGGACATTCTTGTGCCAAGGTGAGAAAGGCCCCACACTGGATCAGGGACTGATCTCCTGGTTAATTCTGGAGCCCCTCAGTCAGAGCAGTGGTGGCTCCTCCAGTTCGTGAGCCAGGAACCAGCACGTCCATCCTGCTGCCACCTCTGCCCTCCACGGGCTCACCCCTCATGTTGTGTCCCCCAGGGATGGAAGGGTCTCAGAGAACACTGTGTGCTTGATCCGAAAACTGCTGGTCCTGGACCCGCAGCAGCGCCTGACGGCTTCTGAAGTGCTGGATTCCCTCAGCTCCATCATAGCCTCGTGGTACGTGCCAGGGGAGGGATGGGGATGTGGTGGCCCTGCCAAACAGGGCATGGGGGAGGCTCTGGGAGCTGCAGAACGGGCTGAGTCCTGTGTCTCAGCCCCTCCTGGGACAAATCTTGTCACTGAGGCCAAGGCTGAGGTTGGTAAAGCAGTAACAGCACAAAGCAGTGCTGGGGTACGGCCTTGGCTGCTCTGCCCACCTTGTGCTCCCCAGGTTGGACATTTTAAAGGAATTCTCCTGGTCAGGAGCACCTTACACGTACGAGCAGATACAGACACTTCCAGCAGGCCTGTAATTAGTGCTGCATTGTCCATTAAGTAAGAGGAGGCCTGAGATTTGCAGAGGGGAAGAGCAGGAGATGGTGTTATGGGTGGGAACAGCACACGTGCAGGGTGGAGCTGCCTTTCCAGGGATACTCTGATTCCAGGGCTGGTGTGAGCCAACTGGGGGGAGGTTCCAGTAGCACACTCCAGCACAAACAGATCCTGGTGGTGTCTGCTCCGTGCAGCCCTCTCTTGTCAGCCCCATGACCTTCTGTCAGTGCCTGGGCAAAGGTCTCCTGCTGCCTGTTGAGTCAGCAGTGGAGCCTGGGAGTTTTGGAGCTGGGCTGGTTGCTCTCCTACCTGTGCAAGAGTTCCACATCCTGTTTAAAAAATTAAAAAACTTTAAAATGCAGCAGCTCTGGGGTTATCCCATGATTTCAGCTGAATTTGGAGTAGTCCTTCAGCAGCAGTAGCTGGTGTAGCACCTGGACAGCCCTGTGCCATGCTCAGGGGCCCAGCCGTGGCCAGCCAGGCAGGATTGCCCAGGCCAGGGGGTGGAGTGGGCAAACTGGGGCTGTGCTCCTGGTCCCTGACACTGTGCTCTGCCCCCAGGCAGTCCATGTCCTCGCTGAGTGGCCCTTTGCAAGTGGTGCCAGACATCGATGACCAAGTGGCTAACCCTGAGAACCCCCAGGAGGTAGGTTTTCCTACTTTCCTTTCCGTGGAGCTGCTTTTCCGTGCCCCTGGGCCGAGCCTGTCTGTGATGGGAAGAGCTGGCAGCCCCCGAGCCAGGAGGGGAGGGTGGTGAGGACCCAGCTGTTGCTCTACAAGGCAGCCAAGTCCATTGGAAGGAAAGGCTCATGCTGGTGGGACCCAGAGTCACATCCAGCTGGGTGGGAGGTCACTGGCCCTGGGCTCGCTCCTCTCCCTCTCACAGCTGGGGGGAGGCTTTGGGGCTGGCTCGGGCTCCCTGGTGAGTTCTGTGATGGGAGCAAACATCCTGTTTTCTTGCCAGTGCATTTGGTGTTGGAAGTGACGGGCGGTGACCTCACTGCCTGGGGACAGCCTTGTCAGAGGCTTTCCTGTGATGTTGCCATCAGAAATCCCTCTGCAGGGCTTGGGGCTTGTCTGGCAGGGTTGGGATGGGCAGTGTCAGGACAGAGCCGCTGAGGCCCCCAGATCTCTGTTCCTGTTGGCACTGGCAGCAGGTCCAGCTCCTGCTGGAGCCTCCCTTATCCCATGGTAGCTCAGGACCATCGGAGGGGAGTTGTCTTCTTCATGGTGAGGGTGACAGACACTGAATAGGCTGCCCAGGGAGATTGTGGAGTCTCCTTCTCTGGAGGTGTTTAAAACCCACCTGGACGTGTTCCTGTGTGATGTGACCTAGGTGACCCTGCTCCAGCAGGGGGGCTGGACTAGGTGATCTCTCGAGGTCCCTCCAATCCCCGACATTCTGCGAGTCTGTGTGGCCCTTGCTTGTTGCTGTGTCTCTGACGGGTGGTTCTCTGGCAGGTGAAGGTGACGGAGGAGTGCTCCCAGTATGAGTTTGAGAACTACATGAGGCAGCAGCTGCTCTTGGCTGAGGAGAAGAACACCTTGCATGAGGCCAAGAGCTTCCTCCAGAAGCGGCAGTTTGGGAACATCCCCCCCGTGCGCCGCCTGGGCCACGACGCACAGCCCATGAACCCTTTGGACGCAGCCATCCTGGCCCAGAGGTACCTTCGGAAGTAGCTCCCCACACGTCTGAGAGCACAAGCACCACCCTGCAGTCTGCCTTTCACACCACCTACTACAGCCCAACAGCAATACCCGTGTCCTGGATGGAGAGCAATGTAGCAATTCTTCTGAGCTCTGTCCAGGGACACTCACTTGCTCTGGAGGGAGAAGACTTTGGAAAAAGCTGGTTTTGGAAGCAGCGACCTCTTGGCATCTTCTGGAATCTGATTTTTTTTTGGTTGTTTTTTTTTTTTTTTAAATCGAAGCCTAGATGACTAATCTGCTTTTAATCATGACTGTAATCTACCTCTCTTGTCTTTTTAACCATGCTGTTCTCTGGATGGAGCAGAGCCTGTGGGAAAGGAGCAGACTGCCCAGGCTGAGGCTGTTTGGCTGGCACAGGAGCCGTGGCCCTGCAGCCCGGAGAGGGGCTTGGCTGCCTTCAGCTCCGGATGGTTTGAATAAGCTTTCAATTATTGGGGCTTCTTGAACAGAAGAGTTTCTTGAACCCCCTCCCCCACTTCCCTTCATCTGCATCAATTCCTGTCCTGTCCTTAATGTGCCACCTGGTTTGGCTGCGTTGTCTGAGCCTTGGTGGCCGTGCCTGGGCTGCAGCCAGGGCTTTGTGAGTGGCATGAACAGTGTCCTGGCTGCCCGGTGTGACCAGGGGCTGCCCAGTGTGACTGGGGGTTGCCCAGAGCCTGGGCACTGCCCCAGGCATGAATGGTCCCTGCAGGCCCTGGCTGCAAAGATGGGATCTCTCTGCAGCTTGGAGGTTTTGCAGGACTCGGCCCCATGTGGCCTTTGACCTCTTCCCCACCTCTCACTGATTCTTTTAGTTTCCTAAGGATATATGATTTAATCTTATTTTTTTCAGTAGCTTCTCTAAGGTGCAGTTAAAGTTGCATTAATTCTGATTTAGCAGTTTCACACTTCAGTTGTGGTACAGATATAATATATGAGTTATAATGTGAAAAAGCTTCCCAGAATAATCTGCCCAGTGTTAGGAAGGGGCTGGCTGGACTCTCTGCTGTATGTTCCCCAGCTTCTCTTGCCATCCCAGCCCCACCACACAAACTGGGGCTGCCACCAGACCCCCTGGGGCTGAGGTGGGAGAAGGAGGCCCCGGTTTGTCACCCAGTGCCACTGGAGGAGCCTCTGCCTGTGCTGAGAACAGGGATGATTGTTTCTGAGCCTCTTTTTGTGAACTGGATGCCTGTCTTGCCAGATGAACTGTTCTCACACAGAGGTCCCAGGGCTCCTGGTGCCGCCTCCTCCCCCCTCCTCCCAGCCTTGTGGAGAGGGGTGAGGAGCTGCTGTGGCCTCAGCTGAGGGTGCTGGCCCTGCTCTGGGGCCAGCTCTGCCACCTGCATGTGGGCAGGGAGCGAGTAGCAGATCTTTGTAGCGCGTTGTTGCCTTCTCTTGCCCCAGGCTGGGGCTGGGGGTGGTGTCTGGCCAGGGCCACCCTGCACCTTGGGCACGGGCCTGGAACCCCTCGGCAGCATCGGGCAGGGAATTGTGAACACTAATGTGGACTAGGACAGAATCACAGAACCCCAGCGTGGTGGAGGTTGGAAGGAACCTCTGGAGATCATCTCCTCCAACCCCCCTGCTCCAGCAGCTCACCCAGAGCAGGGTTCAGCTGGGGCCCCTTTGGAATCTCTCCAGAGAAGGAGACTCCACAACGTCTCTGGGCAGCCTGGGCCAGGCTCCAACCCCCTCACAGCAAAGAATTTTCTCCTCCTGGGTTCCAGTTTGTGCCTGGTGCCCCTTGTCCTGCCTGGGGGCACCACTGACAAGAGTCTGGCCCCAACCTCTTGCCCCCACCCTTTAGATATTTATGAGCATTGATCAGGTCCCCTCCCAGTCTTCTCCAGGCTAAACAGACCCAGGGTGGTTTTTTTCTTTTGTTTTTCAATTCTTTATTTATGGATGTTCTGAAGAACTGACTCTGCAACTGACAAGTTACAGAAAGTGGCCCCTGGGGTGATACCTCCAGTGAGGTTTGGGGGAGAGATCTTCTGGCCAGGATGAAAAAGGAACCTGCATTTTGCCTGCTTCTCACTCGTTCTTTCTACAAGATGAACTTCCTGAGAGAGAATAGAAAGAATCCCATGAAAATGGCCACAACTCCAAGAAGACATGAAAGAGTAAAATTAGAGCCTTCATCTCCACGGGCCAGAGCTGGAGTGTCTTGGATTGACCCCCTTGTGTGACCTTCCTGCCCCTCACGCCTTCATCTCTCGGGTGCTCGTTGGCATCTCTTGGCTCCACAGCCTCTGCCTCCCTCTCTGCCCTCTCTCAGCCTCCTTGTTCCAGTAGGACGAGGTGAACAGGGGATGGTTTTGGGGTCAGTTCATCCTCCTCAGCTCTATTTGGTGCTGGGGGGTTTGCTCCCATCCCCACCAGTCAGTTCACTGTTTTTGTTGGGCATTTCAAACTCCCATCTCGATTTGGAGTCCATTAACTCCCCAGGCTTTGCTGCTTCCCCCCCCCCTCCCTGTCCACGATCTCTGGTGGGTCCCGGGTTGGTTGTACCATGAACTTGTGTCTGATTGTCTCCCGTGGGACTCTCACCCCCCACCCCAGCCAGCTGAGCCAGTAGCCTCAATCTTAGCCTTATTTATTGTGAAGATGGTAGGTCTGTAGGTCTGTCCTGGCCCCCCCCAGCCTGTGCCCATCGCCCCCTGTGCCACCAGCAGCAGAGCAGGGACCCCTGAGCGTCCTGGGGCCTGACCCAGGCTGGGGCCCTGCTCTCTCCATCTGGTTTTCTCTTGTCTCTTTATTTCTTTTCCCAAAGTTAAAGCAATATTCTGGGGACTCTGCGAGGCTGTATCACACCCAGTGT